>JALPQI010000410.1:0-344242 GCA_025490895.1 Thaumatotibia leucotreta | reverse complement strand
ACGACCAAGATTTTCTACTATGGACTTGCAAAAATAGCTTAGCGAATGGGGCGTAAATATCAAGTCATTTATTATAAATAATTATCTGTGTCGTAAAGGAAATTGAGATATAAATACAGTGTCGTAAGTGACCTAATAAGTTATGCGTTGTCCCTTTACGCCCTTACTTTTTTACGATTACTTTCTGTAGTTCTATGGCCAACTTGGGCTTAAAGAACAAATTTTTTTTCGTCGTCCTTTACGACCGGCACGAAATACTAATTCTTATAATTCTTATACAATTACTATTAAATGATCCGGGTGGTAAAGGACCAATGTCAATTTTGTTGTTGTTTATTACCATAAATTTGTTTGTACACATACAAACAAATGTATGGGAAATATATTAATAGTCTTTGATATCATATCAAACATAATCCACGCAACTTAAATATAATAAGTACACTAAAGGTAATCAGTAAACTGTAATCAGCCACTGTCCAAGTGTCTAGTTTATATGTGACAGTAATTTTGAATCTTCAGTAGAAATAAGTTAAAATAATATAATGTCTGAAGACATTATAGTCGTATCTAGGAGTTAAATTCTAGAAATAGGTACAATCAGTGCCTTAAGTACCCGGGAACTTAACCCGTAAGTATTCCTAGTTCTTCTTTGTTGAAAAGTCTTACAATTACTACCTGTGTCACATCACATAAGCATGAACTCTCGAAGAGTTGCTTATTAAACTTTACTATTACCGTTACCCAGCGTTTGTTGTTTACATATACTACGAAACCGTGCCATGTTGCCGTGTGATGACGGTAGTAAGAATACATTTGTCACCACCTCAACTATTCCGTGGTAAGAGTTGGCTAAGGGTTTTTAAGTGTCACTGACCATTTATTTATCGAAGATTGATGATGGGCAGCAGCATCATGATAGTGGACACAGTACTGCGATCGCCAACCCACTTGCCCAGCGTGGCAATTATGGGCATTTACCTCCCAATGCGTTCATACTCATACGCATAGGCTAAGGAAAGACCGTTGTTCATCAGTGGACTGATATAGGCTGATGATGACACTTAACTACAAAAGTGTTCCCCTGCTAGAAGTAATAGCTTATACGTTTAAATTACTATTGAGACAGCGCAGCACTGAAACAATAAGTTTAAAATTGTTGCAGAAATGTTATATAGTTTTGAAACAAGCAGTGTTTCCATACTTATAAGTTGTCTATTTCTTTGTTATGACTAAAATATATAGAGAAAATATACTACAACTCTAATCCGGCTTTAATTCGCCATATTTCCTACATTTTAATAAATGTTTTAAATGTGTTTTGAGCAAAATAAGCAGAGAACAGTCCCTATTTGTACCATTTCGCTTACATTTACGCCCCAAATTTGTAAGAAAATTATCTAAGACCGTCATTTACGACCCTGTCAATTCTAAATGCTCAAAAAAATCGTGGGTGTAAAGGACATACATAGCATTTTGACGTGTCCTTTACAACATCTAACTTCTAAGCCGTTTAGCTTATCACTACGATTGCTACACCAGGTCAAAGACACCAACAATCCACATTGTTTTCATATGCACGTCACAAATATAGGTCAAAAAACAAAAAAGTTATTGACAGTTTTCTAAAAAAAATTTAGTTTTTTGCTTCTCCTGAAAACCTGCATTTTGTCCTTTACGACAATTGAACCCAAAGGTATCGATATGTCTGTAAGATAGAAAGAGACAAACAATATATACCGGCTTGCTAAGTTAACCTTTTTGACGCCACGTAAACTAAGAGTTGTCACTCACACACCATGTCAACAAAATGTTTAAATTGAAATTGGATTTTACACATATGCGTGTAGGTGTATACTTCTCTGTCGACCAAGACTTATATACCGGTCTTCAGCGTTGAACTTGCGGTGCCAATATATCAGTCGTTGGCGTCCAAAAGGTTAAGAGAGGTTTATGAATAAGGGGGTTATTCTATTAGTTTAAAATATGTGTGATATCGAAAAGATCCGCCGCATGGTGGCAGTAGTAAGAATACATTTGTTACCATTCCAACTCTTCCCGTCGTAAGAGTAGAATAAGGGATTGAAGTTTCACTGATTATTAATTTATTGAAGATTGATGATGGGCAGCAGTATCAACATAGGGACACACTTCTGCGATCGCTAACCCACTACTGCGATCGCTAACCCACTTACCGAAGAGCTGGCTACTGCCTTGCACAACGTATCAGCATTACGATACAGCGAGGACATGCCGCTAGTATCCTCGGTACAATACCACAAGGACCAATTTTAGATATATGTTAGATTAGTTAGATTTAATTTATGTAACTATATAAATTGTACAGATTTCTAAATAAAGTTTCTTTACAAACAATAAAAAATTGCTATACCATTCCTTATATTTTGCTAGCTTAAAATGACTCGCACAGACGTAGGTTTACTTTAATGTCTCAAAACAAAATATGATTAGTTCAAAATAAGGGAAAATATCTGTGCAAAGTCTACGAACAAATAAAACATGGAAGCCGCACGCCATACTAAATTGCCTTTCAAAAATGCTCCTGAATTTTAGTTGACAATTGTCACCCCTTTTTCAATGCTTCACGGTAATAAATTTCAATGTCAACCTTTAAAAACTTAAACCACCATTTAAAAATAGTTGTGATTGGTCCATCAAAGTTTTGATTGGCTATTTTGCATAAACATTTGTCAAAGATGTTGCGCCGAAATATGCGCGGTGTTAAGAAAAGCGCTATGTCCTATGCGCTATGGCCTATCTTGGCACAATTGAACAATTGTTTTTGGGGGCATTTTTGAGCTGGCGTTAGACGTCCATGTTATATATGGTCGCAGACGTCGCAGTACAAAGTACACAATTTACCCAGGACTTATAGGGGACACCCAATTGAAATTCATCAATAGAATTAAGCAGCAAATCTCTTTCGTCACGTATCTTGAAATCCGTTTAAATTTGAAAAAGTACCATCTGGGATTGCCGCCAATTACTTACTCTAATGGCTTGAATCATTGTATTCGGAATATAGATTACCTCCCAATGGTTACATAGATCTTGCGACGAAGCTGCGACAAAACATATAACCATTGACGACCCAGCTGCAAAAATGGATGAACAATTAACAAACCATGAATCAATCAAAATAAACAATTATTTATTTTAACTATTTCTTATTCTGATCCGACAAGTAAGAAAGAGGTACCTAGTCGGCCAAAGTGGCCAAGTTTTCATATAAAATGAAATTGAAATAAGTTCATTACGAGTCTTAATCGCGTGAACTTACGTTTAATTATATCCTGACGTTTCGTCAAGTCGGTGAGTCTGCGACGCGACCCACGGGTGTGACGTCATGCCCGAAACGTCAGGATATAATTAAACGTACGTTTACGCGATTAAGACCCGTTTGTCTTTAAAATATGAGTGATAGTCGTGAAAGCTTAAATCAATATAAATTCATTACGATACAAGTGCGAAAACAATGAAGCTCAAAACGAGTGGCGATAAATTAAAACACGACCGAACAGTGTTTTACATCGACACGAATCACGAATTTCCTTTTTGCACGCGTATTGTACGACGTTTTTCATTACAGATGGCCCTCCGAAGTTTCGACTTGGACAAAAATTAACCACTTCTCGCACCAGTAGAAAACCACCACACGTCCTGAAAAAAAAAATACTTTTTATGAATTAGGTATCTCCTTAGTTATGATTATTTTAGGTAATTGGTTTTTCATAGGTGAAGATTTGCTGTAATTGCTACGCTTGGCATGCGGGTTAATGATCGTAATGTCTTCACCGTTCTTCAGGGATGCTTCTGCCCATCTTCTGGTGGTATAGATCGTAGTTTTTGGGACATGCCCCGGGCAACCGAACCGGAAGGCGCAGCGTGATTAGGTCCCTACAAGGTGGACTGCAGACCTTGTGAAGTTTGCAGTAGTCCGCTGGATGCGGGTGGCGCAGGACCGGTCATTGTGACAATGTTTGGGGAGGCCTATGTCAAAGTCAAAGTCAAAGTCAAATAATTCTTTATTCAAATTGGAATACTCGTAGCAACAAACTCTTTTGAATCGTCTAGGTATTAAAACTACTTCCGGTTCGAACCCTACACCGCTGACCCAAGAAGAACCGGTAAGAAAATTTTGCGGCTTGGCGGGAATTATTTTTTCAAACAATCATGTTACATCTTACAACTAACATGCATTAAAAAAAAACATAAAAATGATTTTAAATAAATTGAAATATAATAATAATAACAAGAGATGTAAAGTCTCTATGTTCAACAGTTGACATCTTTTGGCAGATGGGTCATACGGATTGTATGAGTTAGGTTACAAATCTCTCCTGTGGACATAATGAAAGTTGAGGGCTCTAGTACCCTAATTTTCTTGTTGGACGAATACAAGCCGATAGGTAGCTTCTGGTTCTTAAGAATTGTTTGGTCAAACCCTAACTTGTATGTCCCAGAAGCGTCAACTTTCGCAATGTCCACAGAAAAAACGCCGGTTTTCACAAACGCTGTATGACCCAAATAATATGTTGAACTGGTTTTTACATGTCTGCTCTATCTTGCGGGATGGTAGACTGATTTTCAGAAATGTTCATGAATATTGTGTATGAATTAAAATGCGAATTGAATGTCGTTTATCCCGCTAACAAGCAATTTAAAAATGTGACTTTTACAATGCGTCTTTCATCGCAATTATGCTTTAGAATTCATGTCATTAGGTCGTTTTACGGATGTCTTTACAAAACATGTTATGTGTACTTATTATTGGCGTTATTCATAAACTTATCATTCTTTTTAATACCTTTAACTTCATTTGTCATTATCTATCACATTCACGTTTGGGTTTGCAAGAAAGGGATATGACTTCGCATTGAAAGTTTCATAAATAAAGTAGGTTTGATTACTAAACTAATGTTTAAAGCACGTTTTTATTGTTATTCACTATTTGATTTAACATTTACATTTATGCAAAATACACGGTGGTACACGTTATAAAGTTCAATCACCAATTGGAACCCACTCGAGAAATACGTCAGTCACATTATAAATCAGTACAAGTATATAACCACTTACTAGGTCCATCTTGATATGGTTGTAGATTTACTACGGTTCTTTGGACCTGAGCACATCTTGTGTTCGACAACAACTGTCTTCTCGTTGCTACTCGTCTCTTTTCGATTGTATGAAAAAAGACGGGAAGCCACGAGGAAACCGCTGTTGCTGCCAAACTCGATATATACTATCCCCCTTGGTAGTACACTCAATTGGAACCCCTTTAGATCCATGTCACAGTGACAACTAGTAAGAAATTTCTAACAATGTGCTTTATAGCGTGACTTCGACATGGTTCCCGAGTGACTGTACAAATACACCCAGTGCCAAACTCAAAAGTCCATTCCACAAACAAGCCATCTTTTTAACTTACACGGAGACAAATGAATATTTAGCCGGTACCAGGTGCCACTTTATGGGCCCGGCTTCCAGACGAACATAAATCAAGATATCTTGTGTTCCAAACTTCTGCGGTACTTTGCTAAGTACTTGCTAGTTTATTTTCTACTGTTAGCCGCTGTTGGTTGAGAGCGTGTTTTGGTTTCGATTTTATGAGTTCTAAGGAGAATAGGGATGACTGTAGTTGAAATAAATTATTTAACATTATGCACGACACAATACACGAAGAGATGTAGATTGTAGTATTTTTTATACAGAACTTCTATTTCATAAATTGAAAAGAACTTAAAAGAGTAGGTCATTTGGCAGTACTCAAATGTGACGTCACTTTTGAGTATTTCATATAAAATTCCATAGTGGTGATCGTTTTGACAGTTCGAAAACAGATGCTGATTTGACTTTTCAGTCATCATGCCTATTCTTAAAGGTGCATTCAGACTAAACGACCATTCGCTATTCTAACCCTCTACTCTACGAAATTCGATCGTTACACAAAACTTGATTCGTTGATTTTGTAGAGTGGGGGATAGAACAGCGAATGCTCGATGGTCTGAATGCACCTTACGGCGAAGGCTTCAATTTTGAGACGAATTTTTAAAGCATCGTACAGGCGCCAATGTCCAACACAGTCCCAATAACCGACATTTGCAATCATAATGTCATAGTAGTGCAATTCTGAAAAAAAAAATGATATTTGGATAACGTCTTCGATATTCATTAACAATGGTAGGCTATTAGAGTTAATGATGCTGAGCAAGATCCACTACATTTCCCAAAATGTTTGTGTGAAATGTTCCTTTATCGTAAAGGTGCATTCAGACCAAAAGAGCATTCGCTATTCCATCCCCCCACTCTAGGAAATTCGATCGTTACACGAAACGTGATTCGTTGATTTCGTAGAGCGGGGGATAGAACAGCGAATGCTCTTTTGGTCTGAATGCACCTTTACCAGATTCCTAATATTAATATACATTTTTTTATATCAAACTTTTATCAATATCGACGGTATATTAAAATATTGTCGAACCGGGCTACTCACGTATTTAAGTCGATGATTGCTCGACATGTTTCGAACCATTAGCTGGGCGCAGACCCGCAGTACGCGTCGGGCTTTGGCCGAGGGTGCTCCGGATGAGGACCCTCTTAACGGGTCGAAACAAGTCGAGCAATCATCGACTTAAATACGTGAGTAACCCGGTTCAATAATATTTTATTGTTTAAGTCTCACGTTAGTTATAAATCTAAAACATGTCGATTACTGCAAGCCTGGTCAAGATGCTTATCTGAAATATACGATAAACGATAAGTCACTTGACCATAATAATGTACGAAAATGGTCCCGTGACATTTCGTTCGAATCTAGCCTGCTAATACCGCAAACACCGAAGTCCCGAACGAACTTTTGTCTCTGTCCCGTTTTGTCTCTGTTACTTCCACGAAGATGTCATTAGAGAGACAGAGTAAAATGCCCGAAATTTGCGGGTTTCGTAGTTCGCGGTAGGGCTGCTGTCATTCTCATACATTTATTACTTATCGCTTTTCGTATACGATTGCAGATCGTATATCTTGGCTGCTGGGGCGTTTTCGATTGCAATTATTAAATCGAGCCTACGCGCTACTGGCACGTGAAGTCAAAGTCAAAGTCAAATAATTCTTTATTCAAATTGGAATAGCAACAAACTCTTTTGAATCGTCTAGAGTGATTGTAGTAATAAATAAATTATAGACATACGAGTACATATACATACATATATTTACTACATATAGAGGGTTGTCTGGTGAACTAGTCATAGAAATGTCTCACGTACCTAAATGTCATATTAGTTCGTAATTCAAAAACCGGGTTGCCCATATAAAGTATTTACTCAGTAAAATGTCAACATTATTATTGATTAACCTTTATACATTTACCTATTTTTAAATAGGTACCCAATATCCCTAAAGAAAAGGGTCCATTTATTATTTCCGTCTTTGTTCCCCATTTCCCATAGAGAAAGTTAAATACATAAAAGGAACTGAGAGCCATTTATATATACAGGTAATAATGGAAAAATGATCATAATGCCTCCAGGGTTTTGTTAAGTGTATAGAACGGTTTACAATAGGTTTGTAAGCTTTTTCTTATTTATCTATTGGAAATTCTTTATTTAGAAATGATTTTGCTTTAAAATGTATACAATGCAACACGATACAAATACAAATATAAAAATCAAATTACGTTTTATATGTCGCTCGTACGTGTGGAGGCCTATGTTCAGCAGTGGACGTCTTATGGCTGAGATGATGATGATGATGTACTGGTGCATTGATGCGAGTGAGATGCAAAGATAGTAGAACACGTGTAGCTATAATTGCTGCGGCCAACTCATGGCAAAAGAGTGAAGTCTTAATTCATAAAGTCAAACATGTGTCTTCATTTTACTTTAATCGTGTTTTGCTTTTTTCTAACAAATACAATGGTCAAAGTGACAGATAATGGCTAAACATATTGTAAAAATGGGGAGTTTGTAATAAGGGAGTGACTTCAGTGGATGCCTTGCAAGTTTGTCATAGGTACTCATATAACTTTTCAAGATTACACTCTGAGGAAGGAGCGAGCGTGATGTAAGGTTATTTTCCTAACTGTTTTTAATTTTATGCGAATTCTCGTAATTTATATATTAATAGGTACAGTTGCCATTAATTCGATATTTCAGGTGAGGGTGCTGACAAATGGGTCAAAAATCTTTTCGTTGTCTTATTTTGTGTCCCGAAAATACGTGACGCAGTGGTGATTTTTGTATGAGATGGTGTTTTGTTTTCAATTTCTGATGTATGGTCTTTTTAACCCCTTACCGCGAAGCCATACATGGCCGCTATAAAATTTAACTCTCAAATTTCAACAATTTATTTTTTATTCATGCGGTAAGGGGTTAAATACTGAGTCAAAACAGCAACTAAGAGCGTGACAGAGTGGTATGAAACAAGACAACGAAGAGAATTGACTCAAATATCTGCGATAGAGAGCGTGTTCAGATATTTTTGAACTTCGTCTCCGGTATGATATTTGATGGCGACTCTACATCTACAACAGTCTAAAAAACGAAAAATATGTCAATCAGTTACGAAGTAACACCACAAAAGTATATAAACAAGCAAACGTTTCTTTTGAGAACGCCAACAAAACAATGTTAGCGAAAATTCAATCTCGCAAAATAGAAAATATTTTTACGGTCAATGAATATGAGAGTCGCGGATGTGGAGGCGATATTATGGCGTCATGACTTTTATTTTAAGGTGAAAATTTAGTGCCGGATTCTTGACTACTCTGTATGCTAAACCCAGGAATAGCTTCATAGAGAGGTGAGTGTCGAAACACGAGATGTGTATTTATTGTTCGTGGAATAAAAAAAATGTAAGCAATTAACATGGCTTTCCGTAGTATTTGACAACTTAATCTGACATATTACATGAAACACGTTTTCAGATATGTATTTACGTTAATACTGATAAAATATCAATAATTTTTACTGTGATGCGTCCATACGCGTAGGTAATAGGAGAGACCATGTCCCATGGGCTGAGATAGGCTGATGAGAATGACAAAATGTCAAGATCACATTATGATCAGTACATTAATAGCGATTTCAGGTTACTTCCCTGTAGTAAAAGCTGCTCAAAGACCCCGAAAGAACGAGTATCAGAGAAAATAACTCCAGTATATTTAATAATTAATTCTTATAATTTGAAAATGTTAAACAGCCTACCGTAAATCGGATTATTTGAAAGCCACGTGCCAAAATACGTGGAAACAAACTTTGGGAAGATTATTAAGTAATTAACATATTAAATAAGCAGGTAATTAACCATATTTTGCATTGTTTGGGCCGTTTAATGAGCTTGAATAAAAATAATCAATAATTTAATCGAAACTGCGGGCAGGATTATGCAAAATAGGTTTTTTCAGTACTGATGGTGCTTTATTACGCACTAGTGCGACAAGTGGTTGATTTCTTGTCAGGTCGATACTTCGTAGAGCCATTATGTACTGAAAAAAGTCGTACGATACACATACGAAAAGGAAATTCGTAAATCGTGTCGATTTAAGACACTATGGTCGTGTTTTAATTTATCGCCACTCGTTTCGAAGTACATTGTTTCGCACTTGTATCGTAATATAGGTACCTACTATTGTAATCTGCTTGAGACCACGTATAACGTCAAGCCCGAATATAATTAAATGTAAGTTTACGCGATTAACGATTAAGAAATTTAAGACCCGTTTATCGCTAAAACATGAGTGATTATCGTGAAATATTAATGCATTCGTTTTATACCTAACCATACATACAATAAATTTAAAAAGCGGTCTACCAATTTTTGGAAGCTGTAGATCAATGACAAAATAAGGTGTACACAAAAATGTTCAAAAACATGTCTCAGTGCACTCTAATTCTGTGTAATAAGAACGTCGTAACATATTTATGAGCAAATTTTTTCGATACTTACTTTTGCACTTGACTGTACGGTCGGCTCTAATAATATGTATACGATTTTGGTCCTTATGCGTTTGACTTACGTTCCGAAATGTATACATATTATTAGATGTGACTGTACATAGATTTCAGCTCAATCAAAATTGTCGGTTGACTACACAAACTTTGGTTGACACGCAACAGCTCACTAAGTACCTTCCTAACAAAATAGTCAAATAGCGACCTATTTGAAATAAAGGTCGTAACACAGTTCTGGTTCAATACTGACATACGACGTTGCTAAGAGTAGTAATCGTTTTTTCCTAACTAGTGCGCATAAACGAACTTTGCGCACGCTTCGCGCGCGGTAATTTCTTATTTTGACGCACTTGTTATGAAAAAAATCGTCCCTTACGCGTGCAAAAACTTTTTTTAACTCGGGTGATTGTCGTTTCACTCGGGCTCCAACTTTCACCCTCGCCGAAAAAAGTAAACTTTGCGCACGCTCCGTGTGTGTAAATTTGTCTTTTTAAGGCACTTGATATGAAATAAAAGTCGTTCGATACACGTGTAACAACTTCTTTTTAGCTCGGCTGATTGTCGCCCTCGTTTCACTCGGACTCCAACTTCACCCTCGTCGAAAAAAAATTATTTTTGCACTTGCATCGAAATGTACTATTATAGTGAGTTTTCGTTATTAACCGACGATACACTCGTATTGCATTGAATAAAACGCTTTTATTAATTTTCCCTTTGACATATTATCCGATTTCGATCATAACACGCCAGCGAATTCGAGCAATGTCTTAAACAGCATAATCCTTATTAATCGGCTTACGTTTAATTACATGCCCGAAGCAAAACCATTACCAGGCATATGCGTATAACAGCATATGCATATGCATAACATGAGAACAGTAATCAATTGGTCCGACAATGCTGTCCTATGTAATGAATGTTGTTATTCCAAATGCTTCTGTCTTTGTTGAGTAGGTACAGGTAATAAATAAATAAATATTTTGGACATATTTACATTATTTACACAAATCGACCTAGTCTCACGGTAAGCTCAATTAAGGCTTGTGATGTGGGTACCAGGCGACGATATATATAATAATAGATAGATACATATAGATACTTCAATACATAGACAGCCATGGTCAAGGAAAAAATATTTGTGATAAATAAATACACAAATAAATGCCCTCGAACAAGCAACAATGCATTCGAACCCGGAACCGGCAGGTAGGCAGGGTCACTACCAACTATGCTACGGAGGCTGACAACTTATACAGTTTGTCAGTAGAAAACGAAAAAGTCTAAACAAATATGGCTGACTACCTTACTATTTGACGTCTTTGACATTTAAGTATTTTTACGTTAATACTAATATCAATAATTTTAACTGAAAATATATGTAAACTCAAGGTTTAAGGTTTTAAGCTGGCGATAAAACCAAGATTGTGTTCTAAAAGTGCGTTATTATATTATTAAATAGTACTTTCCGGCACAAGTGTTTTAAATCGACACGAGTTACGAATTTCCTTTTTGCACGTGTCTTGTACGACGTTTTGAGTACAGATTGCCATCCGAAGTTTTGGACCTAACATAAAACGAGCCACTTCTCGCACTAGCGCGTAAAAAAGGCACCATCTGTACTAAAAAACGTCGTCGTCTATGCGTGTGGAGAAGTTTTAAAGATATTATGAAGTAAATGTCGTTTCCGGTTTTTGTCCCTATTCACCTCGCCATCCCTATGCACCCCAGTTGACGGTATCGTAGTTTTCCGTCTCTGTCACTCTTTCATGCGACAAAGACAGCTAGCTGCCTTTCGTTTACGATTAACGATTAAGCGTCAGCGATTGGCAACTTGTCTAAGCACCCAGATGGCAGATAGGGTCGAAAGCTCGAGTGGAGACCATAGTTCGGCAAAAGCAGTGAAGGACGTCCATCCACAAGATGGACATAATTATGACCTTATGAAGATCGCCGGGAGACGCTGGATGGTCGCTTCCAACCGATGCTTGTGGAGGTCCAAAGGGGAGGCGTATGTTGTACACCTCATCAGAATAAAAATAACAAACAAATTACAATCTTAAAGTTAGAGGCAACACAACAAACGGTCTTAAACAGGTGATGCAAGGCAAGGAATGAGGAATTTAAAAGAACAAGTATACTATTCGTCAGAAGAATCAAAAAAAAAATTAACCAATATGGCTGACTTTCCATAGGATTTGACGTCTGTGACACAAATCGTGTAACACGTACGCAGATATATTTTTACGTTAATACCAATAAATATCTATAATTTTAACTAAGAATATCCGTGAACTCAAAGTTTAAGGTTTCAAATTGGGAATAAAACCAAGATATAATATTCTAAAAGTTCGTGATTATGGAATAATGCAAGTTTTTAGGGTTGTTTACATTTTTATTATCGCTACTGATGAATCGCATAATTACGAGTATGATTCTTGTATACTTACCATGAAAATCAAACTGTTAAATCTAATGTTTTCAGGGTAATCTGTGATGAAGATGCATTTTAGATTATTGCACTGTGGGACAAGATTGCTTTGAGTAATTGCTTTTGTCAACGGCTTTCAACTAGACTCGGGCCTATTCAATGTCGTCTAGTGATATAGGTATCCATACAAATTAATGTCCATTGTCCATCAACACAATGACATACGTAACGTCATGAATATCATGATGGCTATCTCTACTAGCATTTTTGTATATCTAGTCTACAGATACAAATAATCTGATAGTACAGTGTACGTGCAGTGTACAGTGATAGTACCAACGTTTTTTGCCGAAAACACGTGCCCATACAAAATGTCGAGATCCCGATACCAATATGTATGAAATAGTACATTTTGATGCAAGTGCAAAAACATTTTTTTTTCGATGATGTTGAAGGTTGGAGCCCGAGTGAAACGAGGGCGACAATCACCCGAGTTAAAAAGAAGTTTTTACACGTGTATCGAACGACTTTTTTAATAACAAGTGCCTTAAAAAGAGAAACTTACGCACTTGAAGCGTGTGCAAAGCTTACTTTTCCGCACAAGTTAGGAAAAATTTTTTTTTGTTCCACTATTTCGATGGTTGTCTCATACTTAAAGTTGTTCAGTATAACTTTTACATGTATACAATAATGTTATAAAACAAAGTGTAACAAGGACTATGTTATAGAATACTAGAATGAAGAGAGAAATATATAACATTTTGTAACGCCAATATGGGAGCGGAGTAAGGTTGATAAAATTCGTATGAAGAAATAACCTGTCTAGGTACTAATCTAATTTATTTATTTACCTCCCTATTCATAAACATGTATTAACTTTACAAGCCGCTAAGAATTGTTTGTCCTTTTCTATCTTACAGACATATTGATAAGACCGAAAGAAACAAACACTACTTAGCGGCTTACTAAATTAGGAGACTTTAATGAATAAGGGAATTTTTATTCAACTGTAGTAAGTAAGTAATGTAGCAAATATTTAACCAAAGCTTTCCTTGGATAAACATGCATTCTTTTTCCGAAGCAAATCGTCAATAAATGTAAAACTTTACGCACTGTTTCTCAAAAACAGCTATTACTCAGCCGCGGCTTAAGCGAGGCTTAGTGTGACATTTTTCCATTAGAGACGTCGGGACAGCCGACCTGTTGCGCGCGATTGGCCACGCAAATTGTTCTTTAGTTTACTTCCGAACTGCGGCAGCCCGCCCTTAATATGTGTAGAATTGTAGATTTTGATAATTGATTTAGTTTTTTTTATATGTATGAGAAATGCAATGCGACATTTTTTCATTAGAGTAGTTGACTATTGTGAATTTAAAACATATAATAGTATTTTATGCAACTCTTGTTTAAGAGAGGTCAAAAAAGGTGAGTGGCGTGGGTAACAATTTGATGCGAAGCCGAAAATTATTATTAAAGAAGCCACGAACATTTTGTGACTCAGTTAAACAATGTTGCATACAATACTTTTTCTACGACCACACATTTATTTTTAAATAAAATTGTAAATTTGAGAAATATTCTTAGTCAAACACAATTTATTTAATCATCAAGGTCGGGCGGGATTACTTTTCGAACTACGGCAGTCACCCGCCCTATGTTGTGTAGAATTGTAGATTTTATAATTGATTTAGTATTGTATAATTATATACTTCAAATGTATTTTGAAATGTAAGGCGTCTTTTTTATGGCAGACGTTAGGAAATTGTTATTTAATTTACTTTCAAACTACGACAGCCACCCGCCCTCGATGCGTGGTTAGTTGTAGATTGAGATAAATGACTAATGTATAAGTATTTCAAATATATTTAGAGACATAATGTAATATTTTTCTATTACGAGTAGAGATGTCGTGACAGACATGTTGGGTGTAAAAATTCGGAATGTACTAGTTTGGTGCAAATATCTTTGGACATCTTACACAAATCGAGCTAATCCCACGGTAGGCTCAATTTAAGGCTTGTGATGTGGGTACCAGGCGACGATATATATAATAGATAAATACATTGACAGCCATGACCAAGGAACGAATATTTGTGATAAATAAATACACAAATAATGCCCTCGCCGGGATTCGAACCCGGAACCTCCAGCTTCGTAGGCAGGGTCACTACCAACTAGGCTACAAAGCCTGGCTGGTATGTATTATTATGAAATAATGCACACTTATGTTTATACAGTTGTTGATACTAGTTACTGAATATATCGCAGCCAGAAACTCTGTATCTTTCTATAAAATAACTTTTGCTGGGCCTCAAATTGGCGTTTTCACAAACCGTTGTTCAAAGGCGGTAGCGTAATGGAAGGAAAGAAAACTGTATGAAAATTATGCGATATATTTCTCATAACAAAATCGAATTTCTCGTGATTCTGAGTCGAATAAGCCTAAACTTGACCAAATTAAATAACAAGGTGATTTCAACAACGGTACGATGCCACAAGGGCCAATCTTAGATATAGGTTAGGTTAAGTAGATTAGTTAGATTTAATCTATGTACATAAATTGTAGTTTTGCAAATAAATATATATAAAAAAAAAAAAGTTTGTGAAAACGCCCAAATTATGATTTGGTTGACTTTTGAACGACGTCACGCGCCCCAAGTGTGTGGATCTACGTAAGCCTTACACGTCCTTTATCGCGGCATTTAATTTTTTGTTTATTTTCCTTGAGCTATGCGATTACGTGTGGTGTGTGCCAAACACGTTATGTACCCGGTATCTCCTGTAAATGGTGCAAATAATTAAAATGTAGACTGTCATCAAATGATGTTTGTTTTATAGCATTTTAAACTAAGTTGAGTTTTGTTTTATTTGACGATATGTAGTGTATTATGGGCAAATACATTACTGGACTATTTTTACGGTTGCGTACCCTAAGGATAAAACAGGACCCTATGAATAAGACTCCACTGTCTGTCTGTCACCAGGTTGTATCTTGTCAACCGTGATAATAAGACAGTTCAAAATTTTAGAAATAGGTACTGAATTTTTGTTGCCGCTATGACAATAAATATTAAAAAGTAGAATAAAAAAGATATGTAACGGGGCTCTCATCTAAATCCCATATAAATAACGTGTTTTTAAAGATAAATTGATAATGGTACGGAACCTTGTGAAGTCCTTAGCCAACTCGCACTTAGCCGGTTTTTTCATACATCATTGAAACAATTTGCTATTGATAGCTAATTAGTAAATTCTTCATTCTAATGTATTGCTATTCTAATATACTCCTATTACAGGAAATTCCCGTATTTATACAATTTTACAGCAATAAAAAATCTAAATATCCGTTTCCAACATTACACTCGCTTAGTACCATTTGCCGGTGTTCTACTGAACGCGGCCGAAGCCTTAAGTGACATGATTCCATTTATACCGACCTGTTGCGTTTTATCGGCAAGCCAAATCGTTCTTTAGTTTACTTCGGAAATATCCTTCCACCCTAAAATAGGTATATTTAGGCAAGTGATTTACACGTGGCAGTTATTGCTTTAAATCACTGAAGTGATAAAAGAGCTACATATTATACGTTTTATGTAAGCTATTTTGTGGTTGCTGAAGTTGTGGGTTTTGAATCCCATCTCGGTCGCTACTGCCCTTGGTCTTTTTAATTGGTACAAAATTATTAAGTCTTATTTTAATGATAATGAAGTACTGAAATGCAATAAATATTCAAACTGTCACTACCTTGGCCAAGCTTGAGAGTAAATATTCGTAACTCAATAGAAAACGCAACATAAAGGCAATTCTTCCCACCAAGTATTAGTGAGAAAGTGGCCAAATACATTAGGTGACGCGACACATTTCTACGCTATCGCTGTAGTGACCCAAGTCTGTTTTATTTGACATGCGGTTTTCGCCCTAATTGGTATTACCTTGTGTCTTAGAATGACTTGCGCATTTACTGGGATTTAAGTCTTTTAAGGTTTTTGGTTTAGATTTCTGCACGGCTCAGACTAAAATGAGGTTGTGCCTTTATGTTGTACCTACTTCAAAAGGTTTTGTTTAGTGTGGCCGTTTTATTTAACTAAATAAATAAATATCTTGGGACTTCACACAAATCAACCTAGTCCCACGGTAAGCTCAATGGAGACTTGTGATGTGAGTACTAGGAGACGATACATATAATAGATAGACACATACAGATACTTAAATACATAGACAGCCATGACCCTGACCAAGGAACAAATATTTGTGATAAATAAATACACAAAATAATGCCCCCGTCAGGATTCGAACCCGGAACCTCCAGCTTCGTAGGCAGGGTCACTACCAACTAGGCTACGGAGGCTGATATAACTATAATACTTTAGATGAAGTTTGAGGTAATTTATCACAGAAATAACATGAAGATAATTTAATTTTTTATTAATTTTAACGAACTTGGTAAATGTGTAATGTAATGTGATTTCTGAGAATTGAAATGAAATATTTCATTTGAGTTTTGCATTCATTTGATTTCATTCGTTTTATTATTTGTGTGCGAATTATAAAAGTATAACATTTTAACTGGAATTGTCGATTTAACTGATTTCCCCGTATTGTTTTTCCTAGGCTTATAGATAAAATCGATCGATTCAACAATAAATAGGTAGGTACACTACCTTTTCGTGTACTTAAAGCCATACCATAAGCCGTACGGTTCGGTCGCGTCAATATGCGAGTATAGTTCGTGAAACATAAATTGGGAACTTTCTACCTACATTATAGTAAAAATAAACATTCAATTTATACTTCTCAAACTATACAAGTATAAGCGGGATGGATAGAAAGTAAACGCGCGTTAATAACGCCGCGGCAGTTCATGGTACGGCTGCTGAGCATTTTTCAGAAAGTGTGTACCTATATGTATGTGTGTGTGTACCGTGTGGTGACGGCAATAAGAATACATTTGTCACCACCCCAACTCCTCCTGCGGGTGTCGTAAGAGTCGACTGAGGATTGAAGTGTCACTGACCATTATTCGATAAAAGATTGATGATGGGCAGCAGCGTCATCATAGTGGACACATTACTGCGATCGCCAATCCGCTTGCCCAGCGTGGCGATTATGGGTATTTACCTCCTAATGCGTTTATACGCGTAGTTAATAGGAGAGGCCTACGTCCAGCAGTGGACTATCATAGGCTGATGATGATGATGATGATGTGTACCTATACAACATTTTAATTAAGTGTTGGCTCTAAATGCATGATACCGTTTGTCTATTTTATAACCAACTTTTTTGATGATAATAAATTCAACAATTGGTTGTTTTTATACAATAAACGCTTTGTAGATCGTGGACTTTTTTGATTATGCGAAATACTATACTTACAAAAGTATTGATAATTATCAATAATTGTAACATTTGTAATAAAATAGATATCCGTAAAAACTTTTTGAAAACTGCTCATCTATTACATAACTTCAGAGTTTTTGTTAAGTTTTTTTAAATACATTTTCCGAACCAAATATAAATACAAGCCTGTCAAGCCTGTATCACAACTAGCAATATCCTGTATTTAAGTTAAGGCTGTCTAGAACTATCTAAATATCAGAAGCGTTTCAAAATGAAACCTAGTGTCAAATTGCGGTCTAGACGCCTTGGGTACCTAAATAAGAGATTATTTAAGTTCTGACTATTAAGCGTGTAAATCTGTGGAAAATGTTGTAACATAGAATATAAAAGTGGCAGTGGGCGGGGCACATTGCTTGTAAAACCGATGGCCGTTGAGGCTTAAAGGTTCTCGGGTGGCGTCCACGTACCGGAAGGCGCAGTGTGGGCAGCCCCCCACTAGATGGACTGATGGCCTGGTGAAGATCGCAGGAAGCCTTTGGATGCGGGTGGCGCAGGACAGGTCATTGTAGGGATCGCATTGACGTTTTTTGGCTGATATGATGATGATAATGAACAAATCAATATGAAATTTTAAACACAGTATCTCCCTGTGGAATATTTGGTTTCGGAGATCATACCTCGCCAGTGATATCCGGCATGGCCTCCGGCGGTGCCGATCGTGTTTCTCAGTAATTATTGCATCTGGAACTGATGCGAGTACTGATCAGGTACAAAGGGTATCGGATACAAGCAACCTGACATTGAGTTGGGATGCGATTTGGTAGGTAGCTGAAGCGGGAGCGGAGTAGAGTAGCCAAGTTGCCGACCGCTAACGCTCAGCTATGCTATTCTCTTATTCACACATTCGACGCTGCGTTCGTCAACGAGCTCGACGTCGAGAAATCCTAGCTATTTGATTTGACATAGGAATCGAGGCTGTGATCGAGGTTGTGGGCGAGTTCGTCGCTGTTTTTCGTTAGAGAATACGAAGTTCGTACATTAAACGTCAAACTCTCGACGCAGTGTAGTTACAGCTCACGCCGCATTCGTCGCCGAGCACTAGTCGTTTAAAGTACATTAGTGAATACCATTTGTAGACTCGACGCTGCCGCAACGCTGACACAGCGCTGACAGCAAGGCGGTTTCCTTAGTGAATAACACTGTAGTAACGTATTGTAGTTTTATCTGTCTGGCACTATATCTTAGTGCGACAATGACAGATGCACTTAATTCACGATTCACGATTGAGCGTTAGGTAGCTAAGATGCGAACGCTCAGTTGCGAATGAAATGCAATTTTCTTTTTCGCTCTAATAAAAAGTGACCGAGAGAGAAAGTGACTGAGCGTTAACAATCTGGGCTTGGTTTTGTGCATTACCGCAAACTTCGGAATTCGTAAATTTCGAGCATCTATTCTGACATTCAGTAAAGGTGCGTTCAAACTAAAAGAGCATTCGCTGTTCTAACCTCCCACTCTACGAAATTCGATCGGTACACAAAACGTGATTGTTTGATTTCGTAGAACGGGCGCTAGAACAGCGAATGCTCTTTTGGTTTAAACGCACCTTAATACGATACTGAATCGGCCCTTAAACAGATCACCACTATTTTTGTTACATCTTGAGCCTATTTCTCAAAAGCTTGCTACTTGTAACACATGTAGAAGTCCTTATGTAATTAATGGTGTTAAAAAGAGACTTCCACTTGTATTACATTTTACAACATTTTCAGAAACGGGCCCTTTGCTTAATTGTGAATGCTCCCATTTGAAATCGGCAAATTATCTGTAGGATTTACTTCATTCCGCTTCCGCTCCGTTACGCACCAAACACGCAGCCTTACTACAAAGTATATCCCTGCATATACCCATAATACCTAGGAGAGCCAGTAACGCGAATACAGAGAGTAATTATAATTGTAGATACTAGCTGTTGCGCGTGACTTTGTTTGCGAACATTTCTTTAATGTTAAATCTGTACAAAATCTTATAATAACGTAATGGGTGAATCCACTTTTTAGGGTTCCGTAGCCAAAATGGCAAAAACGGAACTCATAGCTTCGCCATGTTCGTCTGTCCGCAGTAAAGCTCAGTGGCCGTTGATCTGCAATTTCGGACAGTATATTGATCATGTCAACAAAGTGGTACAATAAAAACTATATTTTTTTTCGGGTACCTCCCCAACTGGTGAAGTGGGGATGGTTTTTTTTATGTTATGTAATCCTATAGTGTGGGGTATCACTGAATAGGTCTCTTAAAAATAATAAGGTTCTTAGAAGAAAGTTTTTTTCTAAAGTCAATATTTTCGGAGATAATCACTGAAAAAGAAAATAAATTGTGACCCCCCCTCTAACTTTTGATAGTTTTGATCCATAGGTCCAAAAAATATGAAAAAATCATGAATAAAGGGCTTATAGAGTATTTTCAAATAAAACTATTACGAAAGTAATCGGCCCAGCCGTTTTTAATTTTAATTTTTTTTTAGTTTTTGCCATTGTTACAGTCGCCTGCCTGAGTCATGCTGGTTTTATGCAAAATTATGCTACTTAAACTATGCAAACAAGAAGGTATAACAAAATAAGGGAGTGCTTCATGGGAAAAAAATTAATATGATTTTTTGGGCAACCCTAGCCTGTTGATTACAACTACATTATTATTTAATATAACATTCCCTGAAAACGTTAACCTATACTCGCTTTTTGCCGACAGAAAGATAGTTACCTAACGTAGGTACAGTCGACGTCAAAGATATCATTATAGTTTAGGTGCGTAAAATATATTTACACGACTATATTGCCTTGACTTTAAGGTCGTGTAAATATATTTTTGAGCCCGCCGTGTGGTGACGGCAGCAAGAATAGATTTATCACCACCCCAACTCCTCCTGCGGGTGTCGTAAGAGTCGACAAAGGGATTGAAGTGTCACTGAAAATTATTTGATAAAAGATTGATGATAGGCAGTAGCGTCATCTCACCATAGTGGACACATTACTGCGATCGCCAATCCGCTTTCCCAGCGTGGCGATTATGGGCATTTACCTCCTAATGCATCTATACGCATAGTTAATAGGAGAGGGCTACGTCCAGCAGTGGACTATCATAGGCTGATGTATGTAAACCGTAATGATATCTTTGACGTCGACCGTACAACAATTATTACGACATTCAACTGAAATGACTGACGTTAACAAATTCGGAAGCCACCTTCATCGCCGATCCTCCGTGCCTGTCGACCCCAATTACTTTAAAACCTTTCATCCAATTCTAATTTTTCCTTAGGATTCTTTAGGGTTCAGTAGTCAAATGTCAAACATATAATAAGAACAGTCAACTCATTGAAACCCTCTGTCACTCTGGAACTTTGTCAAAGCGACGTCTTAAATCACATTGTAAAAGATCTCATACTGCTGGTAATTTTGACAAGGTTCTAGAGCGGCTTAGGCTTCAGATTGGTTGAGTATTCACCGTGCTCTCTTATAACTCAAAGATTTTAACTACGCATTTTTGATGTAAAAACAAAAAAAAAATATTGTCGAAAAAAAAACGAATCTAAAGGTAACGACGAATCCCATGGGAAATAAGACCAAATTAAAAATTTAAAAACAACCAACTGTGGTTTCCATCATTGGTTTTATCATCAAATCTTACTTTCTGAATGTAAATTCTTGTAAATGAATGAAAATTACCAAAAGCGCCATAGATGTACATAACATTTGAAGAGATCCCTCGATTTCTCTAAGATCCCATCATCAGACCCCAACTTGGTGCCAACAAGACCATCTCGAGGTTATTATACACGTTCGATCGTACAAAGAAATTTTAAAATCGGTTCACGATTATCGAAGATATCAGGTAACATACATAGGCATTTACATACAACAAAAAAAAACAGTCTAATTGTGAACCTCCCCCTTTTTTGAAGTCGGTTAAATTTGTCATAAATCTGCCATTATTAGAGCTTTAAATGTGTATTTGAAGGTTAGAAACTTGTTTATTAAATAAGCGGCAATCAAATCAGTAAGTCCACACTTTCAGGTTACAATAAAATAAGTACCAATTTCAATCTTCATTTTGGGTTTGTCCAATATTTTATAAATGTGAGGATTGAAGACTTTATATAATCCTAGACAGATATTATTTCGAATAAATCTAGGCTTCAGTAGCACTTTCCCATTATCTTTGCCTACTAAATTCATATTATTAAAAGCTCTAAAATCCGAAAAGAAAATCCAATCGAACCACAAATCTCATAAAATAACGGCTCAAATCCCCGCTATATCTCTTCAAACAGCCTTACACAACCATTATCTGTACCGTATGCCTAATTAAAGCCATGTACCAAGGATGCTCAATCCAAGCATTAGTCTATTGTTGCGTGCTTCTTTCAAGGAAATTTAAATCGATTCCCTTGCGTTTTCTTCTCTGGGAAACCAATCCCCCTCGCACAATGAGCGGGCGCACAATAGCTATAGAACCGCAGATTAGTGATGGGTATGGGTGTTCCTGTTTTGGGAATGTTCCTGAAGTGAAATCAAAAAGAGCAGGTTCATTTCTTGCAAGGTAGAAACTTCGAGAGGCAGATTGTACTGAAAAACGTGTCACGTGCGAAAAGGGAATTTGTAACTTGTGTCGTTTAAAAAACCCTTCGGTCTCATTGTAATTTATCGCCACTCGTTTCGATTATCATTTTTTTCAATGGGGCATAAAAGCAAGGATACTATAGTATTCTAGAAAAACTGTGTAATATATATTGTGAAATTACAAGCCGTCGTTGCCAACGAGTGCGAGCAAATTTCGACGCGACGAATAGTTTGAAAATTTTACGTACGTAATAAAAATAAATCAATTCTGCAAACTGAAGGTCTAGACAACAATGCATTTTAAAAGTTACCAAACTTCTATTACAACTGAAGGGCCGTTTTCAAGAATAATATTTAATGTTTGAGTTAAATAGTCTACAAGTAGTATTTTTTGTCCTGTGTACAACAACATAGGGACATTAATTAAAATACGTTGTTGAACAACCAGAACCGTAATGAATGCTCTCTACTCTGTCTCAGTTCCTTGACTTTCATTTCTTACTATTTTATAATTTGTCCAGTCACCATCAGATATGTCGTAATGTCCGGGCCGCTCAGAAATATCTGAACACAACTCTATCGTTATATCAGTAAAGTCGTGTTCAGATATATTTGAACGCTTCGAACGTAATGATACATCTGATGATGACTTATGCACTCGATCCCGCAGTAGTCTGGTAGGCTCGATTAAAATTATCAGAAGGCGACACATTTTAAAATATAGGCACAAAGTCTATTCTTTTGCATATTCCACAACTGAAGAGTTAAAGACTGGCATAATAATAATTTTCCACTGCATTTGTTAGTGATACTCGGATTTTTTAGACTAGTTAATGCTAATAATAGTCCGCCATGAATTAGCAGTCACGGCGGACTATATGTCACGAATATTCCTGGGAATAGAAAGTTCGCTTCAGCACATCACTAGCTATCATGGCACCGACGATACTCAAGACTCGGAAAGGATTATGCCATTTGAACACGTGCATCGGGGATGTATTTTTTGGTGGCTGTTCAAGAGAGATAATCCAATAAAACCCGTGTCTTATAACTAAAGCAACAGAGAATTACGATATTCCAATAAAAAAACTTCACCGTCTGAAAATTACTGGAATGGATAATATAGCGATATTGCCGGCGGCACCCTAGATTAGGTTTTTTATAATGTGTTTATGTGTTTTGTATTGTTTTTGTATGTTTTATTGTATTTTACTTTTATAGACATTTTTATAAAAAACCTAACTTAAGAGAATTGAGAAATAAAGGAAATCATAATTCTTTATTGATAATATATCACATGTCATTGGTGAATAATACGAGTAAAAAAGGTAAAATAATAACAATACAATAATTTAAATTTAAGAACAATATGTCACACAGTGCTTAGTAGAAACAAACTATTTAGGTACTTAAGCACCTGCGAAGAACTCTTTATGGTCGTAGATAGGGCTCACGGTACACGTGTAACCCGCTAAACCGGATACCCGTGTTCTTAAGCCCGACGGTACTAAGAACCCGAATTACACGAACCCGCCGGGTACCCGTGTCCGTGTCCAATACACGGATACCGTTTACACGAAACCGCGTGCTACCCGGGTACCCGGGTACTTAAGACCGAACCGAACGGGTTCGAAATAATTTGAGCAAATGCAAATAAGGTCTATTATGAATGTAACCTGCAGCTTCGTTCGACACTACAAAACACTACTTGTTCAGGAAAGGTCAGCCGATATAACTTTTTGATGAGGTTTTATAAATTTCGACTCTATCTGTTACGCAATAAGGTCTATTTGACAAAATTAGCCTTTCGCTTATCTATCTAAGTCTCACGACCCATTCGTACGCTTCTCGTCAAGGACGTCCCCGAACCCGCGGGTAATTAAAGTCCGTGTAAATAATACCCGTGTACCCGTGTAGACGGGTATTATATACACGGACTTTAATTACCCGTATAGATCGGGCCAGAAACCCGTGTACGTGTAACACAAACACGGGTATGAGAAACGTTGACACGAAACCCGGACACGACCGCGAGCCCTAGTCGTAGAACGCTTGCTCGAGCAACCATTTTTTAAATCTGATCTTGAATATTCGGTCACTTTGTGCACCGGTTATGTCGCTTGGGAGTTGGTTGTAGACCTTAGGACCTATGACGTGAGTCAACCTTCCTGACATAAGTAGTCGGTGTGGTACGGTAGGCAACCTTGCGGTGCACGCACTGCGGGTCAGATATATTATCTACGTGGCCGTAGGGCTTCATTGTTGGACTTACGTGTCGCATCCGCATCTTCCCGGGCTTTTCAATCTATCTGTGTGAATCTTCGGAACTATTAAGTGTTTTCAGGGTTCTGAAGCCAAAATGGCAAAAACGGAACCGTTATTGATTCGTCATGTCCGTCTGTCACAGCCGATTTACTCGGAAATTATAAATGATACAGTAATGAAATTTGGTAAGAATATGTGTTGTATGATCCGTTACAGATTTATGATACTAAATTGTAAAAAAAAATAATTTAGGTTGGGGCCCTCCATGCATGTAACTGAGGGATAGATTTTTTTAAATGTATATAAGCAATCAATAGAAAGGTCTTTGAAAATGATGTAAAGGTTTATATGTCACATTTTTATTTAAGCGAACCGTTTTCGAGATATCAGCTCTCAAAGTCTGAAAAATGTGTCCCCGTTTCTATTTTTTAAACTACGTGGTATAAAATTTAAAAAAATATGTTACGCGTACTAATAAACTCTTTTAACGATTTTTGGTTTGATCAAATTATCTCTTACAGTTTTTGAGATAGGTTGATTTAACTGTATTTTTATAACCGTACATTGATAATCGTACGGAAGCCTGCGCGCGCGAGTCCGACTCGCACTTGGCCGGTTTTTTTATTTTCAGTTTTACGTCACTACTTTTTCCAATTATGGGATGATTGTTTAACACTGTTTATCAGAAAATCGTACAACCTAAAATAATTCGTTTGTAACGTAAAAGCGAAAACGTAAGTCGTTTGGTCAATTTAGTATTGATATGTTTAAAAAAATGAATAATTGAGAATTTTATGATGTATTATTTTTCTATGGTAGCTTTACTTGAATGAAAATAAATATTAGTATACTGCTGCACGCGGCTGGTACAGTCGATACGAAAAACCTATATGTACTAAATTAATATTGATTATTTATTTACACCCGCATCGAGTGCGTTTCCAACTTGTTTGCGAACATGTAGCACTGATATTTACATACATTGGATTCTAACTATGTTGCTATCAAACCAAATCTGAATGGACTATTCCATAAAATAACTTCACCATGCGAGCAAAGTTTGGATTGCCATTAGTCTTAGGTGAACAAACCATTACATCAACTTAATAGCACTTCAGACATTGTGGCCTCCAATAAGGTACAAAGTCATTCCCATACAAATTACATACAAATAAGTACATCAACGGAAAGTTCGACTGCCGTTATCGAGAATCTTTGGCGAAGTTTTTACGGTTTGATTTGTTGAAGCTCCGTTGCTGGGGAGTGTGCTGGATGTGGTTCAAAGTGGTTTATTTTGTAACTTCGTGTATGTACCTTTAATCATCATCATCATCAGCGTATGATAGTCCACTGCTGGACGTAGGCCTCTCCTATTAACTATGCGTATAGACACATTAGGAGGTAAAAACCCATAATCGCTGGGTGAGCAGATTGGCGATCGTAGTAATGTGTCCACTATGATGACGCTGCTGCCCATCATCAATCTTCTATAAAATAATGGTCAGTGACACTTCAATCCCTTAGTCGACTCTTACGACACCCGCAGGAGGAGTAAGTAAGTAAGTAAATATTCTTTATTGTGCACCACATACTTAATTAAAATACAAATACAGAATAACATGTATCGATAGGCAACAACAGGCGGTCTTATCGCTTACAAGCAATCTCTTCCAGACAACCATAGGGTAGTAGGAAATGAAAACGTATGAAACTACTACTATTTATTATGGTGTAACAAACGACCCTTCTGAAACTGAAACTAATTTCAAAATTTCAGCGCCAACAAGCTGTACACAGTTTGGCGAACACTTTATTTATACGTATTTTGTATTTTCTATGGTAAATAAATTAAATCATAAAAAAAAAAAAATAAAACCAATCTGATTCCTGATGTTCTGAGTCCTAAAATATCACAGTTATCATCAGGTATCACACTCCGGTTATGCTTTCGGTTATGCGGGAACAGATGCCCGAAATTTACAAACTACGAAGTTCGCGGTAGGCCTCCTGTATATGCGTCAGTTCCAGTATACGTAATTCCGCTATCAGTCCCGCTTCACGCTCGGCAAGTCCGCTCCGCTCCGTTTGAACTCCTTGCTTACTTATTTGGGAAGGTTTTAAAACTTTATGGATTACTCTGGAAACACGCAGGGAATACTGATATCTTTCATTTTATTTATCGCGTATTACAAAAGTAAGAAGTTTACTTGCAATTGATTTACTGCGATTGTTTGTTCTTGTATCGTGTGTTTTACGAGAATGTGATGATGGGGTCATAATGGAAGAAATCTAAATCAGATAAAGATTGAAGCCTTCACACACATCATCAGCCTATGATAGTCCACTGCTGGACGAAGGCCTCTCCTATTAACTATGCGTATTGACGCATTAGGAGGTAAATGCCCATAATCGCCACGCTGGGCAAGCGGATTGGCGATCGCGGTAATGTGTCCACTATGATGACGCTGCTGCCCATCATCAATCGTCATCAAAAATGGTCAGTGACACTTCAATCCCTTAGTTGACTCTTACGACACCCGCAGGAAGAGTTGGAGTGGTGACAAATGTATTCTTACTGCCGTCACCACACGGCCAATTGAATGAATACACAGAGATATATCTGTATTGAAGCCTTAACTTTTATAAAAGTGGTACTAGGCGGGCGAGGGAAACTGGTCATGATCCTCGTTTAGGGTCTTTGCTACTGCAGAGGTTGTCCATTGGTGCATTCCACGAAAAAGTCCACCATTGTCCCGTACGAAAATGGTTTTTCTCAAAACTGTGGGTTTATCGAAGTTCTCTTTCTTGACCAGAGGAGTCGAAAATTGCTCAAAAATATATATATTAACTAATAACTCGGGAGAAAACTCAAATTAACGGAATATACACGCGTTTGTACGGGACAGCCCATGGAATGATCCCATTGCGGTTCAACGTGGAAACGCGGAGAGCGACGCGTAAAGGTGCGTTCAAACTAAAAGAGCATTCGCTGTTCTAACCTCCCACTCTACGACATTCGATCGGTACACAAAACGTGATTGGTTGATTTCGTAGAACGGGCGCTAGAACAGCGAATGCTCTTTTGGTTTAAACGCACCTTAATAGGCATCTTTGCGTCGGGGAAGCGCGAAACGGATTCAGCTATCTAGTTAAACAATAGCTTTAAAAAAAGATATATCAGTGTATTCATTCAGATTAATGTACTTGACTACTAAAATTCTATTCTGTCGGCAGGAACGCACAAAATAAACATAAACCTCTAGATTTCGCTTAACATATAGTGGCGATAGTTACAGCACACCAACTGGCTATCATAAGAGTCGACTAATAGATTTAAGTGTTAGTGACTATTCATTTATTGATGATTGCCAGCAGCATCATCATATACCGGAGTTATTCATATTTATATTCATTTCAAAGTTTAATTATATTTATAGATATTTATTAAGTCTCACGAAAGTTTAAATTACGTAAGTTACGTTACGTTAAGTTTAATAACGTTCTACTATAAAACAAATAAGCTTTCTTCAACTATTACCTTATGCTAACATTCAGATATTTTAAAACAAAATAATTTCACAACGCGAATACCCTTTCATGCTACCTACACAGACCCGTTTTGAAATTAGAAGATAATGTAAATCTCATCGGATCTGTTATTCCAGTAACTTCATTACCGAACGCCGGGGGCTCTCCGTGACGAAACTCCAAATTAATTTAAAATACCCACTTCTGAGATAACCGCCCGTTTGATGACGTGGCATGCAACCGTTGGTAATGGCAGTGTAATTGGAAGTTGTAATAAGCTTGTGTCAAAATTTTGATTTTTGGAAACGTGGGTTGATAAATGATAATGTTTGGGAACCTGCTCAGTTGGACCTAACGCCAAGCTAGGCAAAGCTTGTATTGAACATGATCGCACACATAGATCAAAACAGTATTAACTCAAAGTATATATATGTTTTTGGTTAAGGGTATATTTGAGATCTACGAACGTTGTAGATCACGAATATACCCTTAGCTAAAAATAGATAAATTTTGAGTTTTACTCTAGGTGTGCGAATTGTGGCAAATATCGCAATTATGATTTATCTCATGATAAGTAACAATGAAAATCTTTTAGAAAACTTTGTAGGCCTTCTATTGGGCATGTACTATGAGTATTATGAGTAATACGGTATTTCTATGCGATTTTGTCACGCGTTTTTTTGTTCATTACCATCACCACTTTATTTACCGTTTTATAAAAGCAAACGAGACAATTATGCCAGAATAGCAGACAAACATGCGTCTGCTACAAGATAATCGAAAATGACTCCACTAATTATACGCAGTTCGTCAATAATTTGGGAATGGTAATGACGTTCAAATTTTAGAGGGTTAATTCTGTGATCATATTCATCAACTCTTCCTGTGGAACCGACATACGGTTCGAGAAAAAAAAAATACATTTCCATCTACTAATATCTCAGGGTTTGTATGGAACATCAGATTTTTTTAGACAATATTTACATGTTATTGCTGCAGTCAGAAATCAACCTGTCAGCCCAAATACTTACTGACTATGACTTTCCATATGATAAAAATAGAATAAATTTTCTTTTTACCAAATTACCCAATTTTTACTAATCAAATTTTATATTTAGGAATGGCAGTGATGCCATGCAAATAAATGGAATCAAAGCGAAATATGCTTATATTTCGCTTTAACAAATAAACTGACAAATCAAAAGCAGTCTAACGTACGGAGGACCTGTACAAGTGTACACCTTCAATTGTACACTCCTAAATTCAGCTCTGAAAATATTCGCTAAACGCATAATATTTTCATGTGACGTAATTTATTTCATTCCAGTTCAAATGAAAGCGAGCGTGGACGTATTAAACGAAGAATTTTAAAAACGTTCAAAATCCCGTTTTATTCTTGTAGACATGAGACGTTTTATCCAAAATGGGGTGGGACGTGAGTCTTGTTTATAATTCATTCACGAAATGTTTCACGAATTTGTATTTCGCGTCGCATCGATCCGTGTCAGAGAGATACATACATTATAGCCATAAATATGTCTACGTTTATTTATTTTACGTCATTGACATAAAGTGAAAATGTGTGTGCATATAATATTATGGCCTTGACTGTACATGACGGTTGCTTGAATTTATCATGCACTGTCGAATTATGTCATTTACTTTTTAGATAATTGATAGGTTCGTATTGTAGATGTAAATAATATAATTGGTATATTCCATCACTGGCAAAACGCTACCTTTTTTAATATTAATACGTACTTCTGAAAATGATAGCTTTCATTTTTTACGAAGAAACATATTAGGTCGCATTCATACGTCTTTGCTGATTTTAAACACACTTATCGACTGAATTTATTTGAGTGTATCAAAACTATTTGCTCCACATGGACCTGGTATTGTTTTAAAGGGTTTTTAACGTGAGGATGGACAAAGAGACGGGCAAGATTTGCCGGAACTTAAAGGATTTTTAGCTTTTTGAATACAGTACCCGAAAAACGTAGCAAATAGGTATCTTAAATACTGCGTGCATTTGCAACATAAAACGTATTACTCTACATATTATTAAAATATTAGATTTACCGCACAAATAGCTATTACTCACCTCAGTAATACGATTGCAGTACTCAATTACTGAACTGTATTTTTCCTACAGAACAAAGGAATTTAATCAAAACTATTTTGTATCGGTATTTTTAATATTAACTGGATAACAATAGTTGATACTCGCTTTTACATTGCGATTTAAACAAACCGTATTAAAACAATAAACCATATTTGTTTTGAAAATAGAAATAGTGAACCATTGTTTTGACTAGCAATAGGTTTCCAATTTTTTTCATCGAAACTAGTCGGTCCAATAAAAAAAAGAAATCAACTTTCGATCGAGTGAACCAGAGTAACGGTTTAGTCATGTCAGATTCACATTAAATTTCCTTAAATATTTATATAAAACTAGCCAGGAGCGTGTCGGGCCATGCTCAATGTAGGGTTCCATAGTCATTCAAAAACGGCTGGACCGATTATGTTCGAAATAGTTTTATTTCAAAGTATTGTATATTGTATAAGCCCGATATTTTTTTTTTCATAGTTTTGGACCCACGGATCAAAAGTTAGAGGGGGGCGGGACATTTGCTTGTTCTGAATCGGTTTTCTCCGGTTTTTTGGGACCCTTATTCTTTTTAAAAGTCCTATTTGTATGCCCGCTCCCGCAGTAGCCTCTCAACCGCATGTGTCTAACAATACACTTCTAATTAAGCAATTCTGCGTTCTGATTTAACGCCCTAAAGTACCTACACTATTCACAACGATACACTATGGGATTATAGCTAAATAATAAAAAAATCATCTGAATGCACCTTTAGAAAAGCCTTCGGAACATACGAAGGTACTGTTGTCCTGCTTTATCTTGTGTCACCAGTAATTGTAAGCCCGTCTCTTTCTGGAACCCGAAGGCTATTCTAAATTCAAACGCAGTGTACGTGTTCGCGACCGGAGGGGCTACCACGATGTACTATTCGTCAATTTAGGACCCAAACTGCATCGCGATGTGGGAGTTCCATACAACAACTGTCCAAAATTGACAAGCCAAGCCTAAATACAGAAAGAAAGAAAAAAAAATTGCCACACATACAAAAGTACAATTTATACAAAAAAAGAACAACATAGTTATCTTTCATCTAAAAGAAACAGAACCATAAAATTGTGGCAACAGGAGTATGCTCAGCATTTTGCTGCGAGACAGACTGGCTGTTACAGCGCTGATTTTCAGCCACCCCCCTACACTGAATCGCATTAAAATTCAAATTCAAATAACCATATTGCTGAAACATTAACTAGGATACAATATAAAAATACAATTAAAAGAAATAAAACTATGAAAACGGATGAACTCGCGTTTACTAATTGACCTTAACTTCATTCCGACAACGTTTCGAACACTTTACAGGGTTCGTGGTCTGCGACAGTTTACCGTTTTCATAGTTTTATTTCATGAGTAATCCTCGCGGTGACCGAAGAAAATATTATACAAATAAAGGATTGAATTCTAGATTAGTACTGAATTTATGCTAGGTTAACTTATAGTCTATTTTAATAGGTAAACATGCATTCAGCAGTTCATGTTGGCAGTGGGTACCAAGCTCAGAATATGCTAGACTGACGTCCAGCGCTGGTTTTCAGTTTGGCCTCTTATTTGTATGATGACAAATAAAAATATATGAAATTTACTAGATTACGACATCGTGGTAGCTCCCCTGCTCGTATAAAACACTTGACTCAAGACTGTCTTAGTGCCTTTTGTAGCTGAAGGCCATTTTGGACGACTGCCAACCTGTTGGCGAAGCCGCGACTTAACTGTTGCGTGCTAAGACACGGTTTGGTGATACGTGCTGAAGCTTAGCTGAGCGTGTGATTTTTGTAGACGTAGCGCCGAATAAGTTCTTTTGTATGTTTTATATTTAGCCGTGTGGTGAGACGGCAGTACCCTAACTCTTCCGCGGGTATTGTAAGAGGACTAACGGCCCGGCCACGACATTGGTCTAAGGCGACCAGCGGCGAGCGAATCCATGAGTCGGAGCGGGATGCCGATATGGGTACGAGAGGGAGCACCATAAGTTTTCCGCTAATCCGGCCTCCTTAGACCGATGTCGTGGCTGCGGCGTAAGGGATTGAAGTGTCACTGACCGCTCTTTGATATAAGATTGATGATGGGCAGCACTCATCTTAGTGGACAGACGACTGTGAGTGCGATCGCCAATCCGCTTGCCCAGCGTGATTAGTAGCGTATCGTAGTTTTCCCTCTCTGTCACTCTTTCATATTAGTGCGACAGAGACAGTTACCTGCCTTTCGTTTACGATTGACGATTAAGCGTTAGCGATTGGCAACTTGTCTAAGCATCCTGGGTCCTGTATTTCTTGGTTACCAGATTATATTAAGTTAGCATATTTTATGAAGGGAAGTACTCATCGATATGAGTTTCATCGACATCGATTTTTAATTTTGTCAATTTCTCGTTCCTGGTAGAAAAATATCTAGGTATACTTATGGCTCAGACAATAATGACATAAAAAGCATAAAATATGGTCAATTTACTGTTTGGGTGATTGAATTCCCCTTTATTTGTTGTTTTCAAAGCTAAAAACAATTAAATAAATTGAAGAGCTAATTAATGAAATGACTATTTAAATTGTACAAAACGAATTTCCCTAAAGGGTGATCAGAAACAGTAAGTGATCGAAATTCTGAAAAACCTTTAATTTGGTCAATACATAAATACGTACATAAGTAATTAATTGCTAGTTAACTTTATAGTAACCGCTACTGCATATTGATACAAATTAATACAAAATACCTGTCGCTATTTCCAAGTCGCACTAGTGCTGTAATTTGTATTTTATGGGCATGTTTCAAAAACATTCAACTTTGTAAACTTTCTTCGCTGACAACAGGTAGTTTGGTTTGGACTTCTGCCAAAACATTCACTTTCAGAACAAATTGCCTTGATAGTGTTCCAAATGGTATACGATAATACCGTAGGAAGAATTTTTCCCCGAAGAATAATTCGACTAATACTGTTTTTATTTTGTTTCAGGTACTACTAGCAATGTACAAGTTGTAAAATTGCGGGATTATACTCGGAAATATCCAAGAATTTTCATGACAATTTAAGAGTAAGTTCTTATTGAGAATGTTTCCATAAGAACTTATAAAAATGTGTTATAAATAATTATTTTAATTCGTCAATAAGTAAACAAGACCGTAAATATAACTCATAAGCAGAGATCGGATTGATTTGCGACATTATTAGTGACTTACGTTATTTTGATGACATTTAGTATGAGATGTCGCACAAAAATCCGATCTCTGCTCATAAGGCATGTGTCTAGTACGGTCTTGGCTTGATAGATTATTTGTTTAATTGACATTCCCGAGAAAATTCTCTATGCAAGTTTCGCAACTTATGAAACTTCTCCACGGTACAATGGCCTAAACATATGAAGCACTGGAATATAATATTACCAATATGTGTACAAACCTGTGGTCTTATATTGACCAGACCGAAAGGGACAAACAATACTTAGCGGCTTGTTAAGTTAGGAGACGTGGGGGTAAGAATTTGTGAAATTAAACAATTAATTTTTTTTTTTTTTTTTTTTATATATTTATTTTCAAAACTACAATTTATGTACATAGATTAAATCTAACTAATCTACTTAACCTAACCTATATCTAAGATTGGCCCTTGTGGCATTGTACCGAGGATGCTGGCGGCATTTCCTCGCTGTATCGCAATACTGATGCGTTGTGCGAGGAAGTCGGTCTCTAGTTATATCAACCAGACGTTTCGCGATCTCAGCAAACAATTTGCGTGCGCTGGGGCCCCAAGAACCTAACGTTTCTACGCCAAACGGTACAAAATCGTACTCTTTGCCGAGGCCCTTATATTTATTACGTTTTAAAAATTCGGCATTTTCAGCCGCAGCGGCTGCCTTAAACGTAGTTCGTTGAAGATGGGACGCTGCCAGGGTATCTACGCAAGTAGCATCCCATACCAACATCCGTCCCAAGCTCCAAGGAACCAAAGACACACCATCAGGTCTCTTACCATCATCCCTAATAATACCAGTAGGCTCAAGAAGAGCAGGTACGTTGATCGTGGCAAGAGACCTGCGGATTATGTCGTTAAGCGTCGCATGTCTGGAAATACGGCCTGCGCTTTTTTGACAACTTAGTCCGTGGTGTCCCAGTCGGTCCACGTCTGTGCCACAACAGCATAAGTGAGGGGTACATACCGCGGCCCCGAGTCTCAGGCCGGTTGCGAGCCTAAGAGAGGCCGGATCCAGGAAAGTACCAGTACTAGCCGAAGGATGGGCATGCAGCCAGTAACCAGCTTCCCGGGTTCCGACCGCCAAAAGTCTCGCACGATCCGGACCTGCAGAGCTGTTTAGAAGAGAATTGTATGTTAGATCACAATACACATTGTCCCAGCTCCTTTGCGATTTTAGGTTGTCAGGAAAATTTTTAGAAGGGCAAGCAATTTTGAATGCATTTTTGAAGTCCTCCAAACCCGCAGTCTCACAGTTAATAGGCAGAGCCCTTAGGATCTTTCCTGTGAGATCAGACGTGCTGTGGACGGATGCCAAAAATGCAGGAGAAGCCACACATGAAATTTTTCGTATCCCTAAACCCCCATACCGTATAGGGAGGGATGCTTGGGACCAGGAACGCTCCGTTAGCTGAATATTTAGAATTTTTTCTATGGTAATTTTGATTAAGTCGTCTAAAGGTGTTAATAAATTAATATTTTTCCAGAACGGACAGCAACGGAGCACGTATGTCAATTTAGGGACAAAAAGACAAAACTTAAGAATCGCAAGAGCATAATGAGGGCTAATTTCGAGTAGACGATTTGCGTGATTTTGGAATTTAGAAATCGAGGTAGAAATATAATCGGGAAAGGATTCTTCAAAAATAGGAGAACCCAGGAGGCAAAGTGAATATTTGTCTACTATTTTTATACCAGGAGTCAGACAATCAAATTTGGATTTTAAAACAGTCAAACTATAGGAAGTCTTTTGAATAAAGAGTTCGCATCCCACCTCAGATGATAATTGGTGGGACTTGTATAGTCATTTAGATGGATCTGCATAGCAGAGATAAAGGTAGTTATAGAGTTCGGGAATTTGTTCCTTTACTTCTGCCAGCAAAGTGTCCCTATTTACCGAATTAAAGGCGTTTTTTACATCAATTTTGACTACAATTTCACAATCATCGTGTGAAAGATAGGTGCGTAAAGCATGGACGGCTGCTTCGCACCCACCTTTCGTGCCAAAACCTAACTGAACTGGTTCGAAAATAGACTGTAATTTTGACTTAATGTGTCTAACCGCAATTTTGGATGCCAAACGACGTAGAGTTGACCCAACAGCAATAGGCCTCACCCCTCCGTCCTTTTTTGAAAGGGCAATCAGGTTAGCAACAATTAAATGAATATTCAAACTCAAAATATTCTTTATTCAATTAGGCCCAGCAACGAGCGCTTTTGAATCGTTAAACTAAATAGCGAATGAGAGAAAAAAAACTACTTCCGGTTCTAACCCTACACCACTGCCTGAGAAGAATCCGGCAAGAAACACAGCGGGACTTTTTTTTTCAAATAATAGTTTTATAACATCTTACAGCTAACATGCATTAATTAAAAACGAAACATAAATTTGATTTAATATAAATACAGATATAGTACATTAACTAGAGATGAAGCCTCTAATAGTCAGTCAATATGCCTTTTTTGAAGTCGGTTACAAATAACAATTACAAATAAGCGCTCTTAGTTTATGATATTTTACGTAATTTCCCTTAAAATATGCGAGGAGAACCTCGCGAAAAATGTCCGCGAGCGGGTGTAATTCGGAAAATTCTAATTAAGGCGACCAGCTGTTCTTTTTTAATCTTACCTTCGAAGTGCCTCGTGAACGCGCAAGGTGTTCCGACAACTTTTAAGTTTTTTTTAAGGTAGATAAACACGATTTTGTAATTTATTTCTATAGAGACACTTACAAGGTAGGTAGTGTTTTTTTAAGGTAATTAAAGACGAGTAATTCTAATTTAGTAAAAAATAATCTTAGTAATTTAGTGGTAGTGAATAGGAGAGGCCTACGTCCAGCAGTGGACTAACATAGGCTGATGATGATGATGATGATGAATTCTAATTTGGAAAGTGACAAAAAAATTCCGAAATGATCAGAGCATTTCTGACGATTGGAATTACCCGACTGCGCCTTATATCAACACGATTTTGTTATTTATTTTTCTGAGATTTCTAGAAACACAGTCCTTTGTGTAGAAAAATTAATCAAATTGTATTGTTTCCGGTTTTTTAGTGTTCCGTAGTAGGTAAGCTAGAAACTTTTAAAGTTTCGTCATGTCCGTCTGTCTGTCTATCTGTCCCCAGCTTAGCTCAGTAACTATTAGTACTAAATTGTAATTTAGTATAAGTAGGTTTAATTAGTCACGCCGACAAAATGGCACAAAAATGGGAAAATTTAATATATTTCGGGTACCTCCCCTTAACACAAAGTAGGGATTTTTATTTCACTGAAAGCCTACAGTATGTAGCATCGTTGAATAGGTCCCATAAAATAATAAGGATCCTAAATTAAAGACTTTTCTTCAAGTCAATATTCTTTTTAAGGCTGTTACTTTTCATCTTAAGGTTTTTTTTTATGTTGAGGTACAACAAAAGTAAACTACATTAAATGGAAATTATTTTGCACGGCTAGGCCGATAGTCGTTTTTCAAGGGGCATGGCCCAATATGATATGTATATTTTGATTTGTACTTTTTATGAATCTATTGTAATTCCTTTTATCGTGTACTGTACACTAAGTTGATCAGCATGCTTGGTATGTTACTGTAAGTGTTGATTGTAAACTTTATAAATAAATAAATGAATATGCTCATTGTTCTTGGCCCTTTCTTTTAATTCCAAGACAACACCGTTTAACTTGTTAGTTACAGAGGAGGACTAATGTAAGTTTTATGCCTACCTATATCAACACTATCTACAGTGAATAATAATATTAATTATTATTGCATTATATAATATAGGCACCAATGCGACACCGCCGTTCTCGTCCAGCAGACTACCAACAGTCGCCAACGGCTTTGATCTCATTTTTAAACAAGAGCGCACCATTTCTGCACCCTGTAGAAAAACATTTTAAGCACCTACTGTATAAATTATCTACTACAAATTTAATTTTAAAAGAAACTTACCACCTTTTATTTTGACACCCGACAAAACATATTAAAACAATACCAACAACAGAACAATTGCAAAAATTTGATAGACTGTCGAAATATATAATCCAATTCCGATTCTGATTTTTAAATTTATAACATTGGCATTACTCACATAGCGTTCCGATGCGCTATTTAAAAAGGTCGTATCTGCTTTTTGTTTGCATGTAGATACTGCATTTTGGTTTCAATATTACCGATTACCGATTCGTTTTAACGGTCGTAGCTGCCCGAGGCGTGTATATTTCACAACACAGCAAATATTTTGAATATCGAACCAATTACATTCAGGTCTCTTCGTACTCATAGTTGCTTCGTACGTAGGACCAAGTTTCACTAGGCTAAATGTGCATATTAGAGAAGCTTTGTGAATAGATTGTCTGTGTCGAAACATATTGTTCATAATTACCCCTACAGCAACAGTAACCGACTGCAAACAGTTTTACATATGATTATGGTAATGGATTATTGACTTTATTAATTAAATGAACCGGTTCTTAATGCTGCGCACTGTTATCGGATGGCAGGTAAATCTGGCTGGAAGTATGATTATTTGATTAAAATAATGGTCAGTATCAGTACAAGTAACTTAATTGTTTGGACAGTCATTTTACGACCGCTTTTAAGGCTAAGATTGAAGATTCCACGACTTCTGGTTGTCACTACAAGTCTCCTTTTTTTTTACCTTCGTGAGCTTGTAACTAGCATTTTCAAACCCTCCAAAATAACATCGAAATTAATAGTAGATTACATGCCTAGGCCGTTTCAGTGGGAAATGTCTCGGATGACGTGTAATGAAAACATGTGATCTTTCCCATTTAACGGCCGAGGTGTGTATACTATTTTTCTGCTCAACGGAGCCGGCAGGAGGCAACTTAGTTTAGCGCAGTGGCAGGCAATGTGCTGATTGCCGGCCGGAGGGCAGAAAAAAAATTTGAGGTTACTTGGTTTACTAAGTTGACTTGTGTAAAATTTTATGTTCATATTCAAATCAGCTTGTTTTTTCTTAAAATATGCAACAATCAGTTTAAATATATTGCGTAACACCAGCGTGACTCAGCTGACCGTAACCATGGCAATAACAGACAGAAAAAAGTGATTCAGCCAGTTATGTTATGTTTCCACTATATATTTTATATGTTAATAAATCAAATCATTGATAATATGGAATGAGCTCTACCGAGGCTTTCCCGAAGGACTACAGAATGGGTTCACCCTGTTGTGGCATAATTTTTTTATGAATAATTCTATATAGCATAATGTATGTAGTCATAATGGGCTTTGTGCAGAAACTGTTGTGGCATACTCAAGTTTGGCATAGTTCGTTATGGCAGATTTCGAATTGTCCGAATATTATATGTGCATAATTTTGATGCTCCTATTAATAATGAGGCATGAACTGGATGTGCATAAAAAGTATCGGCATAGTTTGTTTTAGCATACACTTCTGAGCGGAGTACTTTCTAGATTGTTAAAAAAAAAATAACCTCGAAGACTAAGGCGGGAGCAAAGCTCCCGCCTTAGTCTTCTAACCTAACCTATCCGTGTCGGATCTGCCCCGGAAGGTTTTGTTCGCTCGCTTCGCTCGCTCACGCAGAAATTTTCACCCTCACAACAAATTCTGCCTGACGAAAAATGCAAGGTAAGTTTCGAACATGTGGCTATATGCCAAATAAAAAATATGCAAATCTAATTTCTGTCTTATTACATTCGGCGTAAATAATAATATGCCAAGATAGTTTCGGGCCAAATAATGTTCGAAATATTGTTATTTATGCCAAGTGATGTTTCTGCCTCATTAAGATTATGCTAAAATAGATTATGCCAAGTCTGTTATGTCCTAAGCGTTTCGGACAAAATAAATTATGCCAGATAGAGGGAACCCTACAGAATGGGGTTCTTCAAAAAAGGACTAATACATTGTAGAAGTTCTTAATGGGTCGGCAATGCGCATATGACTCCTGGGTTTACAGGCGTCTATAGGATTCGGTGACCGCCTTCCATCGGGTGGGCCGTATGCTTGTTTGCAATCGACGTGGTATAAAAAAAAAATTTAAATAATCGAACCGTAAATATCGTTTTAAGAAAGTAAAACGGTATCTGCATAAAAGCGCCCATCACCTTAAACAATAGACAGTATTCACAGTATATCCTGACGTATAAAATGTCAATCCGTCACTCAAGTAGACGTGGAAGCACTACGCAGAACCAGGAGGGATATTCTGAAACCTTAAGTAAAGGGCTTAATATTTTTTCTACTTAGGCACTTCTCTGTCAATTGAGTGACTGACGGAGTTATTAAAAAGTTAACATTTAAACGTTGTCTGTATACCACTCGTCCGTAGAACCCAAAAAAAAGGTAAACAAATATGCCTGACTTTCCATAGTATTTGACGTTGTCATATCGTGAACACGTTCGCAGATATATTTTTACGTTAATACTAATAAAATCAATAATTTTACTCCGTACAATGCCATAAGGGCCAATCTGAGATAGATATAGGTTAGGTTAAGTAGATTACTTGAATCTTCGCGGTAACCGAAGAAAATATTAGATTACTTAAATTTAATCTATGTACATAAATTGTAGTTTTGAAAATAAATATTTAAAAAAAAAAAAACAAATAATGTATGTGAACGAAGGATATGTTTAAGTTGGTAATAAAACCAAGACTGTGTTCTATATGTGCGTGATTATAGAATAATGCAAGTTTTTAGGTTTGTTTAGATTTAATTTAGATTCAACGGACGATTAGTATAGTATTCTATATACACCCTTGACACCTCTTTTATGGATTTTCATATAATCTCGTAATATCGTTCTTTTAATTTTAGTATTTGAGTGAGACAAAGGATAATTAGCTACCTGACTTAAAATAACATAATGTATAAACATATAGGTATATGAGCCATTTACAACGCCGCCGGTAAAAGGTTATAATCGCTATTACGAGATTGAATGGAAATAGCTTGAAATTGATTTATAACTGTCATAAATTTTATAATTACATCGACTGTTTCCTCTTTTATGAGGAAACATTATGTATTTTATATGAAGAAGGGTGAATATCTGAGCGTTTCAACCGCCTAATTTTGTCTCAATGTTATACTTCGTCATTTGTATAAGGTACCGTGCCTCCTTCAAATGACAAAGTAGGACATTGTAACGAATATAAATTTTGGCAAAAATGATGCCACTGAAATTAGGCGGTTGAAACGCTCAGATTTTACCCAGAAGCGAAATTAATAATTATAAACGAGTAACTAGAAAAACAAAATTTATTACAAAGGTGAATTATGATTTTATTGACGTGTATCTATTTACTAAAGAATAATAATTGACCGTAGTTTCGCAAAAAGCGACCAACAATTTTTTTTGTCAAACTTATTTAAGCTTCAACATATTGAATTTTCGTCTATTTTTGCATTGACAAAAAATCGATGTCGTTTTCTTAATAAGTATAGTCAATTTCATAGCTTTCCCGCAGGCATCCATAATAATGTTTTGGATTCAAAGCAATCTTTTAGCATAAATATTGCAAGGTTAATATTTTTTAGAAATTACTTACATCACAAATAACTTCCCTAAATTGAAGTCCGTTCTTAATATTTTTCGATAAAATGTGCTAAAATAAATACAAAAAATGAACACAAAGGAACCAACAACAAGCGGTCCCGTTACATTTTCTAGTATATTATAAAATAAAGCTTTTACCGGTACTTTTAAAAGATGGCGTAGTACTTACGCTTTTGTTCCTTCTTCGCATGAATGATGGATTGCTTACCAATAGCTAGTTGGCAGCTTGAAAATATCTACACAATCTCGTACAAGGGAAATTGAGCCTTAAAGATTGGTTGAGGCGTACTATCCGCCTGTTGATAAGACCTATGTTCCTTTGCATGATCTCCAACAATTCGTTTTACTAAGATGTGAACGCCAGTCGATGTGTCAGTGGGCTGATAGGGAAACTTTTCATTTTGCCAATGTATCGGGTGGGAAAAACAATTTTCTTGCTATTTGAAAGCTCATTTTTAACGTTATTGAGTGGTTACTCTTCGGAGTGGGGTTTTTGTGAATATTATTTTGTGATGTGCAGTTAGCGAGTGATGGATGGATTATCTTTGAGTATGTAAATACTTGTTTGGTATTAGAATATTTTGTTGTGATAAGGCTCTTCTATTAACTGAAATATATATATATACAATGTGCCCATGAGGAAAGGGAAACATTTTACCAGCGGATTTCTGACCACATATGAAGTTTTTGTACAGATAGTTTTATTTCCTTATTGTTAGTTTATTTTATTCTATTTTTCTTTATTTGGAGTTGAAAATGTCGTAGGAAGTTTGGCGGATTCCGTCTATTTTAAGAGAAATTGCAATAAAAAAAAAACAGGTTTTGATCGTTTACGTAGGTAATTATAATAGTAGATTGTACAGCAAGGGCATAAAGTGACCCATTTTTAACCGAGGCAATTTTTTTTATTTTTGGCCAAATTTTTTTTTTTTGGCCGAGGGTAAAAATTTTAATTTTTGCCCATATTGTACACTCTGCTTTTCACTTCGTTTGCGAGGAAAGTAAAACACAAACACATTTTCACTGCAATTTACACAACGAAGTTGCCATAAAGCGAAAGAAGAAAAATATAAAACCAATACCCGCCATCTATTTTTTTTTTTAATTTTCAACCCGTGATCAGAGTTTCAGTTGCTCGGTTTTCTGCCAAGTCAAACATTTCGGATGTATTTTTGAACGATAATCGATATCTACTCGTATTTAATATGATTTACTAAATTTAATGACAGAAAATAAATAATCATAATATTGTACTTAACATAAATAAAATAATATAACAAGTTTTGTTAGCTACACTACACGTTATGTAATTTGTATTGAGGTACTCAAAGTGGGTTTTGATCGATCTAATCTATGACGAATATATTTATTCGGGGATTGTGAATGCACCACATACTATAAATAAACATTCAATTCTTGTTACGGTAACGGGCCGTTATACAGATTTATATTGTATTGGTACCAATACTCGTACTGTGGTACCAAAGCGCTAATAAAAAATAGCTATTATAATCACATTTATGGAACGTGTTTGCGTATGAATAGTTTTTATTTATTCTACGAACAGAAATAAAAATCACTAGGCGTATAGAGAGTTGTGCCCCAAATGATGAACTTGTAGCGTTTAGGCTACAAGTTCAGCTGAGGACTTTGGTTCAAATCCAATCATGGACGTTATCGTTAGTGATAGCTAATATTTTTCCCTTTTAACTTGTAGCGTAAACATGGGTATGCAATTCTAAATTAATAGGTACTTATAGTTCAGTTAATGTAGTTTTCAAAATAATATATCATCATCATCATCATCATATCAGCCGAAAGACGACCACTGCTGAACATAGGCCTCCCCCAAAGATTGCCACAATGACCGGTCCTGCGCCACTCGCATCCAGCGGACTCCTGCGACCTTCACCAGGTCATCGGTCCACCTTGTGGGGGGCCTACCCACGCTACGCCTTCCGGTACGTGGCCGCCACTCAAGAACCTTCCAGCCCCAACGGCCATCGGTTCTACGCGCAATGTGCCCCGCCCACTGCCACTTCAGTTTAGCGATTCGGAGAGCTATTTCGGTTACTTTGGTTCTGCTGCGGATGGTCCCAAAATAATATATGTACTTAAATAAATAGTAACTTATAGTTCTGGCATGTTTATATGAAATACAGCTTGACGATGCCATATTGTATTCGTTCAGACTCATATTTTACAGGGTTACTGGTAATTCGACCTATAGCTCTAAAAGAATAATGTACTCTAGAACATAATTATTCATAATTCTGTACCCCTCCTTTTCTTCAAGTATTAATTAAATAAAACACAGAGCCTTTTCAAGGCATGAAAACGGCTAATTTCTAATAGCCACTGAACAAAAACAAACTTTGAAGTAATATGTAAAGTATTTTTATTTTGTGTGGAATAACTCAATTTTTTTTTGAGTTGTAATTTTTAAGTACTAACACTACTATGTATATAAACTGAAATACAAGATGTCATATACCAAAAAAAGACCGAAATTTACCAACGCCGGAGGTGGAATTTGAACCCAAGTCCTCAGCTTTCGCGGCTGATGCCTAAACCAATCGGCCACTTCAGGTTTTGGAGGATGTTTAGGTAAGAAAAGGAAATTGGTCCATGAACCACTTCGTACAGTGTCGCTATGCAAAATCGATTTCCCGTAATTGTAACTGACTCCTAAATATTTACTTACATTTATAAGTACAATTTACTATGACCATTTTTACTCATATCATATTTTAACTAATGGGCGTGAGGTTAGCCGAAAAGGTATTTAAGGTATACCTACTGGAATATCATCGACATTTAGCAAGGACTAACACATATGGTGTAATGACAGCTCCACATATGGTGTAATGAAACTCTATAGTCGCAAGTTACCTACTATTGCGTTACTTACCCACTATTTACTTTATTAGAGCAGGCCCCAATTTCACAACATTGACAAGTCCTACAATTGTAAATCTACGGTTTCTCCAATAGGGGGCGTCTATAGGCTACAGTTACCGCTTACCATCGGAAGGGCCGTGCGTTTGTTTGCAACCAGCATAAAAATTAGTGCAGGAACTTAATAAATCATCAGTAAATAGCAACTTTTATGCGAAGCAAAATTACAAAAAATCACGACAATTGTAGCGAAATTCCGACATAAGCCGAACCTCATGTCAAGAATTAATAAAAATTGTACCAAGCCTTGCGACAATTGTCACGGGTCTCGGAAAATAAAAAGTAGTTTATTAACGATATAATAACGTTATTAGTAATAATTTTATGTTGGTGGCAAACAAGCACATGGACCGTCCGACAGTAAGCGGTAGCCGTAGCCTACGGAGGCCTGTGACGTCAGTAACAGTGATATTTTACAATTGTCACAATTGTAATTATGGTGAAATAGGTTACTGATGGTATTTATACTACTAATTTGTAGGCAGTCAGTTAGTGGCCTGCAGGATGGCTTTCAAACTGTTTAAGTAAAAAGGTTGTAACTTGTACCATAGTGCATCGCTCGCGGCTGTTTCGTATTTATATGTTACCGGGAGCCCTGTTTTCCATTACGTACTCTTTGTACCATGGGCACAGTTACATTTCCATTCGTGAACTCTATGCATATTATAATAAGGGTTACAAATGGTCAGTAAACTGTGTTCCAGTTTGTATGTGTAGAGATATATGCACTAGGTACATACGTTGCTTAAACGTTCAGGTATATTTATAGTAAACAGTTATTTATTGTGAATTGATCCAATGAAAATTGCATTCATTTTGTGTTTAAGTAATGATATTGGAATTTAATTAAGATGAATTGTAATTGTTATTTGTGCGTAGAAACTATTTATAATGTATTATTGACACACCTACACTCTACTTTCAACTTACATTAAAATTGTAAGAAATATATCATATCCGATATAAATATTAAGTACCCTTTTATGAACGAACGCTAAAAAAGGGCTAATTTAATATTAAAATCCGTTTTATTCATCCACCTTTTCATTGTTCAAAATTCACTCAAAACTGGTAACACAATATGCTGAATTAAAAACGAATGGAATAAAAAAATACTTAAAACACAAACACTGAAACAGCACTCAAACAGAAATTTAAATTGTTCTATTCCGCATCATTTTCGCTGTAATATAAGTAGGTACAGTAAAGCTCAAACATGCATATATTTTTGCATTATTTTTATTTAGTATTTTATGGCTATTGTACATGAAAAACAAAAGTCGAAACGAACCTAATGACAGTATTACTCTAAAAGGAAATTAAAAAAAAAACACCTGTAACGTAATTGCGAACGCTTACCGACTAATTGGCCGTGTGGTGACGGCAGTAAGAATATATTTGTCACCACCCCAACTCCTCCTTCGGGTGCCGTAAGAGTAAGACTAAGGGATTGAAGTGTCACTGACTATTATTTGATAAAAGATTGATGATAGGCAGCAGCGTTATCAGAGTGAACACATTACTGCGATCACCAATCCGCTTGCCCAGCGTGGTGATTATGGGCATTTACCTCCTAATGCGTCTATACCCATAGTAAATAGGAGAGGTCCAGCAGTGGACTATCATAGGCTGATGATGACCGACTAATCAGGTATCAAATACAATTCGCAGAAAGATATTGTCCAAGATGAAGCCCTTATGAAGATCACCGAGAGACGCTGGATGCAGGTCTCTTCCAACCAGTGTATGTGAAGGTTCAAAGGCCTGTCTTCAGAATGGACGTCTTGTGGCTGAAATGACGATGATGAGTGTCCAAAGAGGATACACTGTCTCTACGCCGGGGTCGCCGGATCAATCCTCTCAAAGCCTTCTCTGTTGTCTCTCTAGCCTTAGTCCCACATGGTGGCGTTTAGCTTTCCTTGTTTGTCTCCTCCATTTTGCCCTATTTGTATCAATGTAAAGGAACCTATTGGCTTTTACATCGCTTTACAGTGAATCTTCCTATTTTAAGGGGTCTGCAATATGCAAATATCACTTATCAGTTGTAAACGGTCATGGCTTCGGTAGATGATGCTTGCCAGCTTATAAAAAAATGCTTCACTCTCGTTCATTGGTTCATTTGACGACTCCGCGCATCAGTGCTCGCCAAAATGAATGAATACGCGGCCTGTATTCACATTCCCATTGCTACCTTGCTCTTTGGTTAGCCAGTTACTAGTCTTAATCCCACCGCTGGATTTAGAAATGTAGAAGATATTTGAACTAGACTGCGTCTCACTCACACATATTTTGGAAATGAAAAATTTTGACTCATATAATTTATAGCAAACAAATACGAACAGTGAGTTCAAAACTGAGATTTAATTGCTGTTTTGTCTACCTGGTGTGCTACAACACAACATAAATATGATACAAAATTCTTTCATTCATCGACTAGGTAATAAATGGCAAAAAAAATATAAAAAACTGTCTGTGAAGCGCCTTAACATTTTGTTGTTCTGTGGTACGGCCGCAATCATTGACACTTCGGTCCCCCAATATTACAAGATTCTATGTTGCACTTTTACCAACTTGAAATTTGAACATTGTCACACTGACACTTAGTCCAGATCCAATTACCTCGAAAATGTAACATAGAACACTGTAATATCCCCAATATTATTAATATTATTAGACGCGTGTAGCGTCGGTCGATCTCCGTCGCTTCTACCACAAAAATGAGTAGGCACACTGAAATTATGCTCCAGCGTAGCCCGACTCCAACCGGCCAGTAGGAATTCCTGATCGTCACCGTCATTCTCGAACCAACCGTAGGCCAATACTGGTCTCTGAGGCGTTACGTTCGCTAAACGACGGCAACCATCCTATACAAACAGAATAGAAAAAGGAGTACAATATGGGGTAGCGTATCGTTTGGCTTTGATCACCCCTTTTTCAATATTGAGGGACGGACCTTTTGTGCCGGTCTGCCCTGAGGCGCGCCGTCACGTGTCCATTTAATACGTATGTAAAAATTAGAGTGCTACTCGGCCCTTACCATGATGAAATGACAGTAAGAAATGGAGGTAGCGAATTACTTATACTGTATTTTCCGATCTTGGTCGCCACTAACTCTAGGGATAATATATGATAGCTCAATAAGATGATTCACGGAAACCTACTAGACGCAACTCATCATCATCGTCATGACCTTCACACCGTATACGGTGACGATGACTCCAAGCATAGTTAATCTGTAGGCTTTTGATGTTCCCGTGTTTAATCGTATGTCCTTGTTGCCGTCAGGTTCTAACAAGCATGCAAGTTGGAAAGTGACATCATAAGCCACTTGAATTGATATTACGATGCGCTGATGTGACATTTTTGGAAGCGTTAGGATCGTTTTAGCCTTAAATCTTAACCCAGAAAAGTTATTATACGATAAGAGAATTTTTAGATGATAAGGACATTATGTAAATAATATGTAATTTGATATGCATGATCATCACACAATTTGTATGCCGTAAGGCGCCACATAGTGAAACTGTCGAAACTATACCATCTACATATAATATTATTATGTAATGTATTACCTATGTTGGACAAATAAATGTTTTTATCTTTTATCTTTTTATCTTTATCTTTTAGCCACTAAATTTCTAGAGGGGAATGTTGATATGACGTGGTAGGTATGTTAATACTTACGGCATCTCTTTCAGTAATATTGGGATAGTACCTTCGCTCTTTAGTGGCTGCTCTTGGAAGCGAGAGGTCCTTAGCGTCTTTCGTCTAAACTTCGTTATCACTCGAGTCTTTACTGGACTGGAAGTCGTAGCCGGTACATAGATACAAGTACTCATAGTTTTTTTTTAACCTGGGCTTAGGCTCTATTCAGAGAGATCGGACTGTCAATGCTGGTGGATATCTACCAAACCACCGCCATGCCCAAGGAACATTCAGAACCCATTCGGACCGGACAACGCTCGTTCATTTCGCAGACTCATGGTGCATCATTCTCGGAGGTAATGTCACAATGCGAGAAATTGCTCCAAAGGAGTTCACGCAGTCGATATCCACAAACTCACTGTCCACAAACTCGTGGTAGGAACGGGTCCCTTTCTCACTATTGTTAATTTAGGACTGGACTAATTTCTGTAATGGAACGTGTTAATGAACATGTTTTGGGAGAATGTACCGATACTTTTACATGAACCATTTAGATGACCGTCCTAAAAACTCCTAAAGGGAATTACCGTGAGACTTACTTTTTTCCGAGACTATTCATGTATTTGCTGATGACTCTAATGATAAATAATTACTTCAAGTAATTCAGTCCAAGGAGTACAAGATAAATAATTGTTTGTACTATTGAAAAGTAGGTCGCGTATTATTTTGTGTAGGTAACACTCGGGTTCCGTGTGGTGATAGCAGTAATACGTTTGTCACCACCCCAACTCTGCCCGTGGGTGTCGTGAGCGTCACTGAATATTCATTGATGGGAGATTGATCGCAGCAGCGTCATCATAGTGGACAGACACACTACTGTGATCGCCGAACTCCTTTCCAGAGTGGCGATTATGGGCATTTACCCACTAATGCGTCAATATGCATAATTGATCGCAGAAGCCACGTCCAGCGGTGGACTGAGATAGGTTGATAGTGTGATGAATGCTAGCACCTCGGTTTAGGAACGAACAGGCGCCTTTTAGTACGTTGAGACTTTGGACTAGTTACTTTGCAATACTTTGTTTTCAAAGGAATGACTTGCTGCAATACGTTCTTGTCGAGTTTAGTCGAAAAGAGAAGGCACATGAAATGTATGGGCGCATATTGCTGCCAGATGTCTTCATTTTCCCAACACTTTATGCAACGGTGACAAATGACGTCTTAAAAAAACAAAATGAGGCTGGAATTACACCTGCAATTTTTTACGCATAGTTGTGGATTTCTAAGAGCGAACAACAATCTCGCAAAAATGGTGAGTTTTATCCTGATATTTATAAGGGTTAGTCGTTCTGTCAAAAGTTCGTTCTTAGATCTCAGGTGCTATTAGTTGTAGGGCGGAACTATACTTAGGAATGAGAGCTCTCTACTTATGCTCCGTCCATATCTACGTAGTAACGTAAGAAACGTCGAAGTACACGTGTCGTAAAAACTCACAGGTGTAATCCCGGGTTAAGAGACAAAACGATATCACGGTGTAAATATGAAGTAAAAATAGCTATGAAAAAGTTTTAACTTAATCGGATATTCATTGATAAAGTTATGATTGCTCGGTCAGCCAATTCGAAACGAGAAACTAGTACAATCACACGAAATATAAATTTCGGTTTTTTAGCGCAGATCAGAAGTCCGTCTGGCGATATATTTGTAGGCTATCCATGAACAACGAACATTAGAGATTTCGAGCATATTATTTTAAAACTTTCATTGCCGTGTCAAGGCCAATAAAAACTGAAAGTACGATTTTTGTTCTTGATGATGAAGTTCTTCGTTTTAGCCTACAACTTTCCAGTCGCTATGGCCGAAACTGGCAAGGACATGATGATTTTAGAATTATAACTAACGTGAGGCTCAAGCGTATTAAAATATCCATGATGAGGATCCTCTAAATGGATCGAAACGTGTCGAGCAATTATCGACTTAAATTACGTGAGTAACACGTTTGATAAATATTTAAATAGGACATGATGATGGTTAATAATTATGATTTTCGCGTATTTTATCATTCGTACCATAAAATAATATAAGGTATGTTTCTTTGTCATGAGATAATGACAAAACAATCTGATTTAAAAAAAGATTCTAAATATCGTTGGGGATACTGCAATTCCGCGTAAGTAACAAATTCAATTAGGGTGAATTTGAGTGCCAATTGTCAATTGTTTTGATATTTGAACTCTATCTGCTTTGGTAGTTATAACCCCGACGATATACTATGAATATTTTGAAAAAATGTTTCAAATTTACTTTTTTTGCATGTTTTCTATGAACAAATCCACGTGACCCGTATTCATTCATTGATCGAGAGTGTAGTCGTCTTAGGTAGGTAAGAAAGTTGTTTATTACATGACAGCTAGAATACAATGAAGTAAGAATGGGCTTTAAAACTTCTCTTGAATGTATACTGTAAAATATCTCCTTATTCTTCGTTATTAATTCACTGCGCAGTAAATACCCCGAAACCCTTATTATATTAAAACTACATGCGCTGCAAACCACAGAATTTCATCCAGCCGAATCACATTAAAGAACTAACAACATCCACAAACCTTTATGCTAAGAAATAACGAATTTTCCTCTACTTACTATTCACAAAAACATAAAGGGTCCCGTTTTCTGCAAAGTAAATTGTATGAGCTCCTTCAAAAGAGATAGAATAAAGAATTATATGTAACAAAGCACACGATAAGCGAATTAAAATCTTTTGTGTCCGCCATGCCTGGCTAAGATGAATCGGCTGTGAGATTATTTATTGAAAAGCTATTTATGATTACCTTAAGGATACGGGAAATTAAAAAAATTCCCACGTGTAGCATTACATTTGCAGAGTATATTTTATAGCTAGGAATTATTGAACATTTAACAAATCCAGTACGGTTAGCACGTCATTTAAGGCCGAAACACACATTTGCTTATTACACTTCAATCCCTTAGTCGACTCTTACGATACCCGCGGGAAGAGTTCTGATGATGACAAATGTATCCTTACTGCCGCCCACAAGGTCACATTATTACGTTCCTTCACCGTAAAGGAAAACATCGTGAGGAAACCTGCATACACCTGCGAAGAAATTCAAGGGTGTATGTGAAGTCCCCGACAAGTACTGGGCCAGCGTTGGGACTACGCAAAATAGGCACGTTTGATGTAGAGTTGGGGAAAAAAATGGCCAGAATACAACAACAACTACAGTGTGTGGCCTACAACCGGGGTGAAAATTTAAACGGTGCATTAATAAGCTGATCAACAATCATTTCCACATATTGTAATTAAAAAAAAAAAAAAAAATTTTGTAATTTTTAGGGTTCCGTAGCCAAAATGGCAAAACGGAACCCTTATAGATTCGTCATGTCCGTCTGTCCGTCTGTCCGTCTGTCCGTCTGTCACAGCCGATTTACTCGGAAACTATAAATGCTACAGTAACGAAATTTGGTAAGGATATGTGTTGTATGAACCGCTACAGGATTATGATACTAAATTGTAAAAAAAACCATTGGGGTGGGGGCCCTCCATACATGTAACTGAGGGATACAACATTTTTTTTAGTTGTATATAAGCGTGTGGGGTATTAATAGAAAGGTCTTTGAAAATGATATAAAGGTTTATAAATCTCATTTTTATTTAAGCAAACCGTTTTCGAGATATCAGCTCTCAAAGTCTGAAAAATGTGTCCCCCTCCTCTATTTTTTAAACTACGCGATATAAAATTCTAAAAAAAATATATGTTACGCACATTAATAAACTCTATCAACGATTTTTGGTTTGATTAAATTATCTCCTATAGTTTTTGAGGTAGGTTGATTTAACTGTATTTTTTAATAATAACTTGATAATGGTACGGAACCCTTCGCGCGCGAGTCCAACTCGCACTTGGCCGGTTTTTTGTTCATGTATTTTTCATTATTATGGGTTCATTTACTTGAATTAAAAGTTATCAATAACTTATCATTTTTGAATCATTGAAAAATGTACTATTTTTTTTTAAAACCGTATCAAATTAGTGTAAAAATGCAAACAAAATTATTGTTATGACTTCCTACCTGGTATACTATCAAGATGTCTTGCGACTGACAAGCTACGACATCGTGATGCCAAGATCCAGTACTAAAGGTCCATAGCTTTGAATGACAATATCTCCGAACTTAACCACTTTGAAACACCGGGACCTTTACAGGATTATTGCTGATAGTCTAAGGAGTCACTCATTTCATTTTTCTCCCGTGTTAAAGACCACACCCTGTATACAAGGTTACATTATGGACCTCGATGAACTTAAATGGGGATGATAAGATGCGTCCTTCCAGGCAAATCTACAGATCCCTTATAAATAAATAATAAATATTACGGCACAATCTCACACAAAACGTCCTAGTTCTACGGTTAGCGCCATTAAAGCTTCTATTGTGTGTACTAAACACATCAAAACAGGGGGCTACCACGATCTACTAATGCGATTCAGTTTCGGACCTAATCTAAATCGCGATATCGTCGGGGATTGTGCAATATCGCGTAAGGCTCCATTGAGGCGGAGGGGAGCGGAGATGTGCAAAATTGACCAGTTACATTCTTCAAATTCTAAATTCGAAACACTGTGATGCGGTCTCATTGGCCAATTTTGCACATCTCCGCTCCTCTCCGCCTCAATGGAGCCGCAGCCTAACTAACAAATTCAATTAGGCTCAATTTGAGTGTCAATTGTTTGATATTTGAACTCTATCTGCTTTGGTAGTTACGCTGTATTGCGCTATCCCCAACGATATGTCAGTTCCTTAGAATAACTCTCAAACACTGACAAGCAGAACCTAAACTGAATCGCAAAAGATAATGGTAACACCTTCGAGATTTACGAACTTTGTACATAGAAAAAAAAAACATGAATCATTTTGAGTTCAAACTGTTTTGCTGCGACCATATACAAGGTGAAACAGTCGTGAAACATTAATACGTTTTTCTAACTCTATAAACAAGTAAGAATTGAATGCCTCACAAGTTCCTACTTAGAAATCGTCATGTTTTTTTGTACTTATAGTGGCTTTTTCTAATTATTAAGGTGATTTTTAGAAACGATAACGGCTCATTTAATTTTACACGAAATGACAAAATTGTCGTTATTAATTACTTAAATTTGAAGACGTAATGTAGATTATTCCATTAATTTTTCTTAAAATCCTTTTGGTTATCCTAAAACCAAAAAATACAAAAACATAAACCCAAAAAAAAAATACCTGACTTGTCACTTTTTAAGTAACTTGTGAGGCATTTAATTTAATAATTGTTAATAGAGTTAGAAAAACGCATTACTGATCACGATTCGTGTTTCACCCTGTATAACATGGACGTCTAACGCCATCTTAAAAATGCCCCCAAAAAAATTGATCAATTTTGCTAAGATGAGCAGGACATAGCGCTTTTCTTAACGCCGCGCATATTTCGGTGCAACATCTTTGACAAATGTTTATAGAATATAGCCAATCAAAACTTTAATGAACCAATCACAACCATTTTTAAATGGCGGTTTAAGTTTGTATAAGTTGATATTGAAATTCATTACCGTGATGCATTCAAGACGGCGTAACACTTGTCAACTAAAATTCAGGACCGTCTTAGAAAGGCAATTTAGTATGGCGTGCGGCTTCGATGTTTTATTTTGTTCGTAGCTGTTTTGATCTAGGTATGCGATATGCATAAATAAATACCCTTGAATTCGAACCCAGAACCTCTACCTACGTAGGCAGGATCACAAACAACTAGACTAGGCTAATTGGCAGTGATTTTAGTCTTTCCGCATTGCCAAAAATCCAGATGTAAAACGGACTGAATTTTTCACAAAAAAAGACTAAGCTCTTTTTTGAACGGTACATGTATGTATTTATTATACATAATCCTCGTGAAAAGTTCGACATAACTGGAAAAAAAAATATTTCATATTTCCACGAGCCTGCGGTTGATCCAGCAAATATTTCGGGCGAAAACGTTAATTCCAACCTGTTTGTATATCGATTAAAGTGGACGCGAAACGGAATTTATTATGTGACATTTAATAATGTGCGCTTTAAGCACTTGTGACTGTTGATAAAAGCGAAATAACGATGAGTTATTAAGAACCATTTCATATACAAAAGCTCACAAAAAACTGTTTCGGTACCAACAAATACTTTTTGTTGTTTCGAATAGTGTTATTTACGAAACGTTCCTCGATTCCATACTTTTATTTGCCGAATATTAGTTACAAGCTACGAACAAATAAAACATGGAAGCCGCACGCCATATTAAATTGTCTTTCAAAAACGGTCCTGAATTTTATTTGACAACTGTCCCCCTCTTCCCTGCATCATGGAAATGAATGTCAATATCAACCTATAAACTTAAACCGCCATTTTAAAATTGTTTTGATTGGTCCATCAAAGTTTTGATTGGCTATATTCTTTAAACATTTGTCAAAGTTGTTGCGCCGAAATATGCGCGGTGTTAAGAAAAGCGCTACGTCCTGCCCATCTTGGCACAATTGAACAATTGCTTTTGGGGGCATTTTTGAGCTGGCGTTAGACGTCCATGTTATATATGGTCGCAGGTAACAAGATATACTTCGAATAGTTACAAAACATCTGCCAGAATCCATTACCAAGCCAGCACGCTGCACCGGCCGGCAATGAAGACATTCTCGGGAACTATTAACTTATGGTTAGTGTGGGCATGTGGTAATCTACGGACAATGTGTCTAGGCCGGTGCGAGTAATTGATTTCATTGACATACCGGCGCGCCGAGAATGCAGCAATTACTGGCCTGATGGGAATCGAATTATGATAGGATTTACTTGAACCTCATGCCTTAGGTGAGAATTTATATCAAAAGATAGCCGACTTAACTATTCGACCGCCATGGCCTAACCTTTTCTGTAGGTATAATGAAGACCCATGAATCATTTATACATTATAGTTGCCGATATCTAAGAATGAACTTTTGACCATTTAGAAATGAGCCTTATAAATATGACGTTAAGACTATTGGAAAACATTGAGTCTTACCCTCATATTAATAAGGTTTAATTTATAACAGTCAAAAGTTCATTCTTAGAAATCTGCAACTATACAGGATGAGCAATCTAAATCGGTCAGTATGGAGGGCTTGGAAACCATAACAGATAGCGAAATCTTGTCTTAGGAACCATGAGATCGATTTTAGTAAAAAGTAAAACTGCATTCATGCACTTACAAAAATACGTGTACTCGGCCCAGGAATCAAACCTGCACTTTTTCTTGTTTTTCGCACTTGTGTCGTAATGTACTATAATAAAACAATTTCAGTTGTTCCACAAAAAATAAGACAACTAAATTCATATTGAATAGACTACATGGCCGAGCATTTTAATTACAACTCCAACGAAATGATTCGACTGCAGTACACTACATCCCCTGCTCTTCACATTCTTCGAAACTGAATACCGATAAATATGAAATGAAATACGTCTGGACTGTATCCTTTGTAATATTTTCAAAAGCAAAATAAACGAAGGCAAATATTAAGTATAATATTTATTCGCGTTAATTTATAATGATAATATTACCAGGAATCGGAGTTTTAAAACCACAACAAAGAAATGTGTAAAGTTGAAGTTAACATTAAATGTAAAAAAAAATGGTTATTATATCAGCTGCATTAATTAGTTTTGTGCAACATGCACTTGCGAACATCCTGTCTGCTTTATTAATTAATGATTACTAAGACATAGGTACTTATATTGCATGGATAGGTAACGAAATATGGGAGCTATAATTTTTCAACTACTTTTATTACAATTAAGCTAAATTTATGAAATTGTATAATAGGTATGATAATTAATTTTTATTGTATTTTTTATACACGGCGCTCGTGAGCATTCCGAAAGATTTTAATGCTGAATTCCTGAGCATATTTAGAGTATTTAATGTTATATAAAATTTCCTGGATTCGGCTTGTTTACAGAGATAATTAACCTTTTTTTGAAATAAGTTTTTCGACGTAACTCGTCATAAAACTTCTTTTTGATTACAATGCTACCACAATGTATTCTAATAATACCACAACCTTTTGCCTGATACTCAAAAAATAAGAATAGACTTGACGAAAAAACCTGTCCCTAAAAAAATCATTTCAATAATAAATTTTTACAAATTGTTGTTATGTTAAAAAGTATTGAAAATGTTAAAAAGTATTCAAAAAGAATAAAAAGGAAAAAAAAAATTGTGGAATTTGACAAGGTCTCATAATATTTTTTGTTTATTTTGATGTCTAGAATGCATAGTTAAAATCTTTCGCAATGCTTGCGAGCACCGTGTATAATATGAACAATAAAATGAAAACTCCATTATTTTTTTCTTTCCTTTCACAGATAGGTATTTGATAATAAAATAATTTCTTTTTAAAACAAAAAGACTAAACCGATATTCTCGACTTGGTGCGAACGGGACCATCACAAGTTTATACCCGTTCGATCAAATAAGAAATGTTCGTGCAATCATCAAAATCTAAACATTTTCTTTATAGTTTGGTACTTAGTGTAGTAATCCCCAACTATTAAAACGATTTAAAAAGCATCAAATCTCCCTTTACCTGGAAATCATATCCGTACATCCAAAGTTCATCAAAGATAACTAAGTAACAATATCAACATAGTTGCTATAGATCACCTCAGATGTAATTTATGTCTAATAAGAATTTTACCACCCAAAAGTAGTAAAGTTAAACTTTATGAAGAATACTGTACTAAAAGACTGTTATAAGACTAACCAGGATTAATAAATTGAGGATATGATTTTATGATATCCTTACTATGTATTAACGAGTAAACATGAACAGATTTTTCATTCTTTTAAGGAGTAAGTCAAGTTTTGTGAGATTCATGGACAATAAAAATACTTTATTAAAATTAATTACCTAGACAGATATTTTTTGGAGTATCTTGCTTTACGTTGTGGCCCGAATTGATGTGTATAGGTATTTTGGGATGCAAAATTCTAAGTACCTAGTCATTCCAGAGTAGTTACAGTAGTTAAGGTAATAATTTTGTTTTTTTATTGTAAAAATATATTGGATGTTTGGAGTAGTACTTATTTAAATGTAGATAATTATATAATAGATCCTATATTAACCTTAACATAAATATATTTTAATGTACACTCTGTAAAAAGGTTTAATGTTTTCCTGTGCACTGGTCATAAACACGTAAGAAATATAATTAAGGTAGTTTGAAATAGATTTATTTATTGTTCAAAATTATATTATAGTTATAAAAAGTTTAAAAACGCTTTACAATGTTAAGGAAATATCGTAAATTAACGATTCAGAATATAGGAACCTATTTGATAAATTAATAATTAATACGTGCACCGGGTACCTTTAAAAATCGTACTTTCTATTCTTTTAATCTGCCAATATACATGTGTTTTTAACAGAGGTACATTTACATATATGCATTCAGCTCGTTCTAAGATAATTAATAACTGATACATTTATAATTAATATTACAAACGCAGTAAGAACTACAAAATGTTCAAAAAGTGTACAATGTAGCAGTTCGTAATAAACCATTAGCCAATTCCCGAACTCCCCACTATTAGCACACATGTTGGTTCAACTCAGCATGCACTAACTTGCAAGATTATTGTACCCAATGTCATAAGCCACACTGCAATGCCAGTTGGTTTGTCTTACCAACAACTGACTTAGTGAATAAGTTATACCTATGTTGGATTTAGTTGCAACTTGGGCATGAGGCAGCTAATTACTTCGCTGTTTGCTTTGAGGTAAGTTTTCGTGACAACTTTAGAATAGAATACTCTTTGTACGGAAAACACGAAGAAAAAACAATTTATTATACCTAGAGGCACACAACAGGCGGTCTTAATAACTATACATGATTCTCTTACGGACAACCTTTAACTATGGGTTGCGATCAGCTTAAATTGTTATTTTATGTATGACATTGTGTTAAGAAGTGAACATATTTATGATCATGACATATTTTTACCGAGAGTGATAATTCAAGATTGTAGTAGACTTTCAACCTAGTCATCCGTGAAAGTGTAAATGATATTACTTCGGTATATTTGAATAGGTAACTACAATTGAGTATATATACAATTATTTTTCATAATTGATATAGTTTTACTTGTATAAATTATAAATAAAAACAGGTGATTTGATCAATAAGCAATTTAATTGACTATAAAAAATGTAATTATGTTTTCCAGTCCAACATAAGTACATTAATTTATTGTACTCAATTAAATTGCTTACTGACCAAACAACCAACATCGCGTTAAAAGCGAAAGAAAAAGCATTATGCCTTCAATTGTCAGTTACATTTGGTGCAATATAAAACTCCGGACCTCCAGCTAAGTAAGCAGAATAACCGATTATACTATTGTAGCCGTTAAATTATAATTACGTCAAAAGATACAAAATACTAATCAAAGTATGTTTAGAGGGATGACCCTTTTCATCCAAACCCGAGTTTGTTGCTCAGACAGCGGCTCCGATAAACTTTTAATTCGTTTTTCACTTCGTTATGAAAATATTTCAATCGTTTTAATTATGCCCGAATAGGCGGAAAACATTTTATTACGGAGTAACGCTTTTGTGTATAATTTCTGTAATGAGTTTTGTTTTGCACTTACTGTTTGGGTGTTGTTTTTTAATGCATTTCTGGTAGCTACATTTGTACATTTTACGGGTTTACGTGAAAGACAAGTTTTTACGTAAACATACGTAGCTTATAAATGAATATATCCAAAAAAATATATACAAAATACTACATGTTATATAAATTAACTATAGCTGTCAAGTGTAGCTGACTCGGTAAGCCGTTGGGTTTGAGTACCACAAGAATTACCTCAGAGTTCAACGTATATCATTTTCGAACTCAATATGAATACCTCTTTTAAAAAATTCTCACTGTGGTGAAATAAAATGCTAGTAGGTACAATTAATGATGTTTTCTTACAGAAAATTTTTTTTTCTTTATTTAATGGCCTCAAAGCCAGTTCTAAACTTATAAGATAATGTTGTACAAGGTCTTTATTTCGCTGTCACGTGTTCCAAAATATTTTATACCTCTAACCGTAAAAACTGAAAAGACAAAAAAACGTAAAATTAAATTCTTTATACCTTGTTAAGGTTGTCATAAATTAATTTGGCAAGTTAGATTGCGCCCTAACATCTTCAATACAATGGCGCAAGCTTTCCAATTTCACTACCCTCTGTATGTGACGTTTTTTAATTTTTTTCCTCGTTTTGTTTTCTGGGTTTGTTTGTGATGTTAATATTAAAGTTGTCATTCTCTTCTTGTGTAAGTATATCTAGTTAGACGGGGCAGATTAGCTAAGCGAAAGTTGGGTACTTAATTAAAGAAAGGTAACTCCAATCTAAGGATTTAATTATAATTTAGTTTTAAAACAACACAGTGTAATATTTATAAAGGATCATATCTAATTTACAATAAGCATATTATATTTAACTAATACAATGTATACGTATACCTGCTTATACTTAAAAAAAAAACTTTACATAAAAATGCAAAACCCCAAATGTGACGCTGCCTTTTTGCGTTTTTTGACTAACCTTGTATGCCCCGAGCGAACCCGCTGCCGCGGCCAAATTTGCCATACGAACTCGTAAGTCAAGGCGCTTACCACATTCGGTCGTCGAGTCACACTATGCCTATTGAAGCTTACAAACTGTTACCTTACCCCTCCGGACAGCGCGTTAGAGTCCTTATGTATGTGCCCACACGCAAACGCCTGTATGTGACCATGTCTTGTAATTTCATACATTGCATCCAGCGTTGCACATATGGCATAATTCACATGTGTTACTTGACCAGATAATGACCTACAGATCACAGTTCTAGTATGAGGTATATTCTGATACTGGAGATTATTATGTATGTAAGAGGTTTCATCCTAATTTTTTAATACAAATCGAGTTATTTAAAGAATTTGTATGTAGGCCTAATGTAGGCCCTAAAAAGGGAGTTCCACTGTGTTGTAATTTGTAATGCTCAAGTAATAGGTACGTATGGTAACCTTACCTATCATGACAAAAACATTATCTTGCAAAAGCTATTACTATTACCCAAATAGTTGTATAAATCTATATGCTGTTTGTAATAACACTCGAAAGGTGAACAATTTCATGAATTAGACCCATACTGATCCACGTAAATGGTTGTCATTTTTGGTATGTTTCTGAAATTACCTTCTTATCTACTCTGATGTCCAAATATTAGATCACAAAATATGTCTCTGTCTCTATCTAATATTCTAACGTCAAATCAGCCTTATTAACCTAAACTTCTGTACCTTTACAATATGAGCGAAAATCGTGCAAGTTTACAAAAATAAATATCTATGACATTATGACACAAATACTTGCAGTCTTTTTTATGTTCTTAGAAAGGTGAGGTAAGATAGATTATAATTCGGCAGAATTCCATTTATATTGATGTCATGTTGAGAATCACAAATTTCTTAAGCCAAGCCATGTTTCGTATCGTATGTAAAGTTTACGTACTTAATCTGATGCTGTTCCATCCATTATTTCTCAGACCATTAGACCAGACTAATTATAATAGTAACAACTAAGTTCATAAGAGAAGTTGTGCTCTGAGCTGACTTACAATGGGACTTAGCGTCCGTTTGTTTACCGCAACTTAGCCGTAACATGCAACTTGCCTGATTGCAACTTAATCGGCGACTTTGTTCAACTTGAAAGAAATTGTTCAATTATAAAATTTTCTTCTTGTGATTTCGATCGCGCACTGGTTGAACTTTTATTATAAATGGAATCATAAAGAAAAATATATTTCTTAGTCAAGCATTAAAGTCGTTAAAGTACAGTGCGATGACTATAGCACAATTATTGGAAGGAAAACGCCATGGATGACGATTTCGAACAAGGAATATCTGAGAAGCCAATCGTAAAATCCGGTAGTTTATGAAATACTTGGGCCTAACCAAAATGCCTTTCTGCATTCGTATACGATGAGCAATAACTATAAGTAATAAATGAATGAGAATGACAGATTCATACGAAAATTCACGTGATCGTTCCGATACATTATTTTGGTCACGTGACTTATCGCTTATCGTATACGATTGCAATGGCATCTTGGCTAGGTCTGCTGAGTTTATCGTGTTTTTAACAATATTTCTACCCAATTCATAAAATGGCAGTTTATGAATTGGGTAGCAATATTGTTAAAAACTCATCATTTAACGAATCACCTTATTTATTTACTGATTTTTATTTGTACTTCACTATATTTTGCGCTATATTAAATTTAAACTGACAAACGTCACATAAGTATCATGCGACAACGTACTAATCAAACTATTGCTAATATACCTATACTAATCATGAATCAAACTGTTACTTTTTTATTACTTATTATTTACTTAAGGACTAATATACAGTGTGTGGCCTTTAACACGGAAGAAAAATGAAATGAGTGACTCCTTAGGCTATCGGCAATATCCCGGTGTTTCAAAGTGGTTAATTTCGGAGATATTGTCATTCAAAGCTATGGACCTTTAGTACTGGATCTTGGTATCACGATGTCGTAGCTTGTCAGTCGCAAGACATCTTGATAGTATACCAGGTACGAAGTCATAACAATAATTTTGTTTTTATTTTTACACTAATTTGTTACGGTTTAAAAAATGTATTTTAACAGTTATTCAAAAATGATAAGTTATTGATAACTTTTAATTCAAGTAAATGAACCCATAATAATGAAAAATACATGAACAAAAAATTACAAAAAAAAGTTTTTTTTTAAATGAAAATGTGTGGAAATGATAGAAATTCTTTTTATTTTTTTTTGTTATGTAATTATCGTGCTAAATAATAGTTTTTATTTTGAAATTCACAATGGACTAACAAAAATAAAAACAAAAACTATACTATGCTAAACTAAGCCTACCTTAAGGAAATGATTGTTGATCAGCTTATTAATGCACCGTTTAAATTTTCACCCCGGTTGTAGGCCACACACTGTACGTGTACATACTTATAGGCTTGAAATATTTCGTGGGTCCCTTGTAGACCCAGCGGATCCTGGAACTTCGTGAACAGCCAACCAGTCATGAACAAAGAAACATGAGTACGTACGGACATCAAAAACGTCAGATTAATTATTTTGATTAAAGTTCATTAATTTAATTTGAAGCGCACAATACGGGTATCGATAGCATAAAGTAATTAATTAAACAATGGTCTGTGGATTTGCGTAATATCTTGTCAACCCGTTGATTCTTAATCTCCAATGTTCCAAAAATTAGGTGGAGTTGGTTTAAAAGAGACCCATATCTTGTTAATTAAATCTGCTCAGTAGGGTACCCGCCATAGTGGACATAGACACAGTAGGTCTGACGGGTTATTCCCACCTGTTACCATCAACTTGACACCAGTGGTAACAACTGGGAAGTTTTTACCCACCTGTTACCACCAGAGTACTTGGTGGTAACTACTGGGATTTTTTTCCCCACTAGTTACCACTAAAATATTTGGTGGTAACTACTGGGTGGTACTGGGTGGTAACAGTTGGGAATTTTAATTCCCAGTTGTTCCCAGTGGTAACAGGTGGAAAAAAAATCCCAGTTGTTACCACTGGTGTCAAGTTGGTGGTGACAGGTGGGAATAACCTGGTCTGACTTAAGTCGCGGTTCCTCTGAAGGAAACAAACGAAGTCGAGAAAAGAAAACAATAGTATTAGTTGAGATCTACATCCTCTTCTCGTTGCGGTTTAATGGAAACAGCCGAGAAAAAAAGGAGCAAACTGTACAGGAATCGAGCAATCAAATTAGTGGACATCAGGTGTATTAAAGTATCTATATGTCATCATCATTAGCCTATGATAGTCCACTGCTGGACGTAGGCCTCTCATATTAACTATGCGTATAGACGCATTAGGAAGTCAATGCCCATAATCGCCACGCTGGGTAAGCGGATTGGCGATCGCAGTAATGTGCCCACTATGATGACGCTGCTGCCCATCATCAATCTTTAATCAGTATGGTCAGTGACACTTCAATCCCTTAGTCGACTCTTACGACACCCGCAGGAGGAGTTGGGGTGGTGACAAATGTATTCTTATTATTAAATGTATTTGTATCTATCTATTATATCAATCGTCGCCTGGTATACACATAACAAGCCTTTTGAGCTTACCGTGGGACTAGGTCGATTTGTGTAAGATGTCCCAAGGTATTTATTTATTATTGATTTATTTATCAGAAAAGAACTGTTATAATTTCCTTCTTTTTCGTTGTTCAGTATATAAATTCTTTGTTAATGGAGTGATTTTAAAGTATCTGGTCAAGTGTCCTGCACATTGACATTTAAGTTTTAAGGCATGCCGAAGCGCGTCAAAATACGTAAGTAAATAAGATTATTTTCTTTCATGTTGTACATGGGTATCCAATAATGAAACCTTAACTCTTCTCACAGATCAGCTCCATTTTGCTTCACACGTATCCATCTCATTGGAGTTGCAGCTTTAAATTTTTGAGACTTAATCGCTGACCTTGACTTATATAAATGAGGACATTTTTTTCAAAAGGGCTTATTTTCACTCCGTCAACAAGGGTATACAATTTTTCTATATTTTTATAAGTGAAATTATATCTATTGACAAAGTAGAAATAAGCCTTTTTGAAAATACACTCCAGATTATTTATTTAACATACACACAGTGATCATTTGGAAGTTGTTAGATGCGCAAATATTATTGTAGTATCCGTGTGTGGGTAATGACTATAGCCAAACAAACAATTATGGTATTTTACCATAATTGTTTACATGGCTAGCGTTCTATCCTAGGACATACCTGGGATTACTGCCTACTGGATTGTACCCGCTGTGAAGCGGTCTGCTAAGTCTGCTTCATAATGCTGCCGAATTAATGACGTTAGAGACTCTTTATATAAGATTTTGAGATTGACTTAAGAGGTAAAAGCAAAGCAAAATGTTCGCGTAGTTATTACAAGCTTTTTGAGACCGTGTTTATTTTAATGATTTTGCTAAAGCTGGAGAATGGGACAGGAACTTTTTTAGTTATGATCACACTAAAATATTCTCATAAAATATATATATGCGTATTGTGTAAACTTATATATTGGTAAGACTTAACCCTAAAGGCAAGATTTACTGAAATTGTGTGGTCGAGCTTATTTACAGCTCCGAGCATTGAATAGCAATATCAATTATTTCAGTAGGACGCAGGCACATATATAAATAAAAAATGCCCTTACCAGAATCCACACCTAAAAACCACCAGCAGTATTTCGAAACTACTAGTCTAGTCTCACTTATAAATATAATATTGAGACCATGTAGTTACTGTTAATTTCCAGTTTTTTTACTTTTGGTTTAGATACGAACGTCCAATAACATTTTGTCATTATCTGTCACTTTGATAAGGTAATATATTCCAAAAAGACAAACATTTGAATAAAGATATTACACGTTTATGAATAATGCCGGCCTTTTAACGCGAGCAGAGCGAAGTCATTAATGAGTCCGCTTGGCACCGTTTAATTTCCGCTGGTTAACACTTGCAGTCGTTAACCGTATACCTACTAACTTTACTAACACTTCGCCTGCGATTACCGTGAAACGGACCCATTAATGAGTCCGCTTTGCTCCTAGCCGAGACAGGCAAGGTGGTGAGGATTTAAATAAATATGTTAGATAAACAGCATGTTTTCCAAAGCAAAGTGCCGGTTGGTTGCGTTAACCGCATACGGGTGGGTAAAGAGGGGTAACACTCGGGCATTCTTTGTTCTAGTCTCTGATATAAAAAGTAAAAAAAGTGTTTTTAAATTAGCGTTGGTGTTTCGGAAAGTTTTTTTTTAATTTAAAAAATTATGACCTAGGTAAATTTTAATGATGTGGTGTGATGAATGAGGCTTCTAGAGTAGATGGGCTTTTTATACAAAAGTAAAAAATATTTTTTTCTAATGTTTTGTACTTACAGTCGACTCTCGTTATTTCAAACCTGCGATAATTCGAACCTCTCTATAATTCGAAGTTATCACGAGTTCCCTAGAAGATCTCTTGCTATTTCGAAAAAAAACAATACATTTTCAAACACTTGGTAATTCAAACAAAAAAGTAATAGCTACACAACAAAACCACGCGTTAATTCGAACTCGTGGGCGTCAAACATTCGACAATTCAAAGTTATGAGATTAAAGTGGCAAGTACATGCATGCATTTTAGAAAAGTTGCACGAGCAATTGTTGTTAATTATCTGTACAGATTAAAAGTTTACGTTAGTCATGAGTCCTTAATCGAAAAAGTGGAAGTAGGTGGGAAGAAAAGTGAAAAAAATGCATTTAATAAATAATAGTTGATTATTACTTAACACCTTGTACTTAAATTTTTTCTCCCGAATATTTCCGACCTTTTGATATTTCAAACTCTCGATAAATCGTAATATTTGGATAGGTCCTTCGAGTTTCGAATTAACGAGAGGCGACTGTAGTAAAAAAAAACAATGACTAGTGATCCCTTGCCACGACAGCATTTATTTTTTGTTATAGCTTATTCAATTTCCCACTGCTTCCTTCAATCGTCCCTATCAAGTGCCAGTTCCCTTTATTTTCTGTCATACGCGTCCATGTCGTCTCCATCTCCTCTTAGGTCTGCCTCTGCTCCGGTAGCCAGCCTGTGGCTTCCAATCAGGATTTTAGCCCAATGCGTTGGATTGGATGCATCAACGATAGCACACATCACACACACACCATCAACCTATGATAGTCCACTGCTGGACGTAGGCCTCTCCTATTTAACTATGCGTATAGACGCATTAGGAGGTAATTGCCCATAATCGCTACGTTGGGCAAGCGGATTGGCGATCGCAGTAATGCGTCCACTGTGATGACGCTGCTGCCCATCATCAATCTTTTATCAAATAATGATCAGTGACACTTCAATCCCTTAGTTGACTCTTACGCCGCGGCCACGACATCGGTCTGAGGCGACCGGCTTAGCGGAAAACGTATGGTGCTCCCTCTCGTACCCATATCGGTATCCCGCTCCAACTCATGGATTCGCTCGCCGCTGGTCGCCTTAGACCAATGTCGTGGCCGGGGCATTACCTCACCCGCGGGAGGAATTGGGGCATAGCATAGCAATTACCAAAAAAAACGTATCGTTCAAAACACGACACATTTTCCCAATAACCGATCACCGTTGCAAACAATTTAGTTATCCTCGGAGCGGATGAACCTCTAATATTCCGTGTGGGCCGCGGCGGCGTTGAAAACGTTGTGAATAATAGATGTCGCTGGATGCACGAGCAGGCATGGCGGGACGTGGCGGATGACGGATATAAGCCCTCGGATACCGTAATGCGCTTTTTCTAGGTAAGGGCCTATTTCACTATTCTGAATGAAATACATGGCGTTTCCTGACTCACTAATAACCTCGGACACACTGTACCCCGTGTCCAATAAATACAGTACAAATAGTTACTTATTATAAAAAGTTAATTAGTTATTACAAAAAGATATAAAAAAATTAGCTTTCCAATAAATGGGCCCTGTAAATTACTGAAGTAGGCGGCTCAGGAGTGTAAAAGATACTAGAGATGTATACACCGCTTTCTGCGCAGTGGCTTGCGACAGCCACTGCACTAACTTACGACTTACGATATTTAAACTTCCACCCCTGGAGCATATAGCTCTGACGACTCTTCTCTGAACGGTAAATTAAGTAAGGCAATACAGAGCTGACAGTCCTACAGTTCCTCTTGGTTTTCAACTCCGACTGACGAAGACACGCCGGAGGCGGAAACCGTGACCGACTCTCGGGAGCACTCTGGTCCGTGGAGTCGTTACTCCCCAACAGCTCGCCACGAGCTGCCCTGCGGACTTATTGCTATTATCATTAGGGTAATTAATTTATCATAATTGTACTGGTAATGTTTAATCGTATCATTTATTTATTTTGCTCAGATAAATCGGGCAAAGGATACTTCAACACAACAATTTTATTACAAGTAAAAATAGAGGCAGAGTAAAAACGGGTCCTTCGCTCACGACAAACTTAAAAAGAAATTATGAGTTTATTTCGAACACAAAAGTTCAGATTGGATTAGAATACCTTTATAATCAGAATCCAACAAAACATCCGTAGGCTAGCCGGTTATTAAATTTAGAATGGTTTAGGAACAAAAAGACAACAGAGATACATTAAGAGGACAGAAGACATCAGTGTTTTTTAAAGGTTTTTTTTATAAAATTATGCCGTTTTTAAAACTGCGCTTCATAAACCAAGGACAGTACTCGAACTTTACAAATAATCTAATTTTGAAATCATTCGCAGTAAATCTTGCTTGCATCTATATCAGAGTGCTTGACTTCAACCGATTTTCCCAAGATCCCACCACCAGATCCCGACTTGGTGCTAACGGTTGGTACCAGCTCGGGGTTATATTCGAAGATATCGAGTACAAAAAAATCAATCGAATTAAGAACCTCTTTTTTTTAATTCTCAATTCAAAAAATAAAAAAGTTGCGTCTACTGCTACTGTCCTCTTAACGTGAATCAGAAAGGATACAAAGTTTTAATCGAAACGTCGAGTGCCGGTCCCCGCGGAGTTCTTGATGAAATAAATTAATTGCGCTACTATTTACTAATTTAATGAGCGGTTGCCGTTAATGATGCTAATGATAACAGGAGTATTCATTAATTTGAACAAATAATTAATTACTGGGGAAATAGAGAGCGAACACGTGGAAGATGGCTTGTGGTAAATATTTTGTTTCAATAATGGCGGTTTAGACTAGATTTTTTTTTATGTGGAGTTTTTATTGAACATCATTATATAGGATAAGAAATACAGGATGCAACCACAGTATTGGTGTTCATTTAAAGGTATATTCATTATCGTATAATGAGTACGAGAACGTAGAAATGAAATATATAAAAAAAAATCACAACCCTTGCACCGGACTGGTTGGCTCACCATATAATTTTGTGCGAAAATGAGAATATATTTTAATAATATTTCACTAGGCTTGTGTTCTGAAATAAAAACCTTTCCTTATCTTTGTAGACTCTTGCTGAAGTCTGCATTTCGTAGGCATATGATTGATATGATCGTGCCGAAATATTTAAAATTGATCTCATTTTGATATAAATGGAATCCGTAGCGTAATTTCCTTATTTATACACGTCTCCTAACTTAGCAAGTATTGTTTGTCGCTTTCAATCTTATAGACAAATCGATAAAATCGAAAGGGACCAACACAAATCTAACTAAACGAGAAATCAGAATATTTACTCTGATTCGTGCAAAAACTTGTTGATGTTTATTTAACCCTTAGGTGCATACAGTATCAAAAACGATACGACCGAAATGACACATGTTGAAATAAGTAATCAATTGCGACTGTCACACTGAGCAACAGAGTTCTAATTGGCATCGATTGTTTATGTTTACATAAGTCATTTCAGAAATAGAATGTGTGATACCATAATATATGCACCTAAGGGTTAAAAGAGCTAAAAGAGCAATAATTGAGATCAATATTATCAACGCGAGTATAACAGGTAAAGGCTTATATCTATAACAACAAAGATGGCTCACCTCCGACCATCAGCCGGCATAGTTCGCAACTCCATTAATTACGTTAATGAATGATAACACAACTTGCCGGCTTCTGAATAGTTGCGCGGTTTTGATCTATGGAGGAAAGCACGGAGGCATATTCGGACTTCTTAAATGTTCATTCGATTTATAAAATAAACAAAAACCAACTGCACTACGATACACTCACAAAGCAAACGAAATTACTTTAGGCGCTTCGAAAAAAAATACCTGCAATATTTTTAATCAAATAGGTTTGCCATATATTAACAACACAGCCCACGAAAAATATTCCATTGAAGTTTTTTTACCCAACATGTTTTTACAAAATGTTGTTTTACTCCGGCGTTTTTCCATTTCAGATGTATATTTGCAAACGTAAAATAAACCGAATTCCCGATGCACTACTACTTTCATTTGCAATTACAGCTACGGATCCATAAAAACATTAATTTGCTCAAGGAAAACACGGTGGCTTCTAAAACTAAGTACTCACGGTCGCATACATTTTTGTAGTGTTCCTGCATATTCGTATACTTACTTACTATATACTACCCCGTATTCATAAACGTACATCATCTCTGTTTTAGTGAAAATGTGTTTTGTGTCTTTCTAACCAATTGCCAAAGTGGACAAAACACGTTAAACTTTTTTTAAGCCTATAACGGAGCTGATAATTAAGGGAATAAGTGACCAAAAAATAACTGCATTTCCTCTGCAAGTGTGATGCCTGAGGAGATAGCTCCCCCTAAGGGAGTTTTTGGAAATATAATAAATAGTAGCCCTAGCACCATTTTATATATTTTATAAATTTTATCGATCCTCTAAAACGTTCAAAACCTAGAGGTATTTCCAAAACATCACTAGCAACGAGAATGGAGTTATATTTTTTTTGGCTGCCTTGTATAAAGGTGATCCAACTTTTTTTCTGTCCGTTATGGCTACGTCACGCTGGTTCACTCATACAATCTTCAGAAGGATCCTCACCTCTGGAGCTGCAGATTTCTTTACGGGGTTACTGCTTTTCAACAGGCGATTTAATTATTAAAATTAGATTCTGATTGTGCCTTTGCACTTTTCTCGGGTCTATTTTTTACATTATTTTCACGTATAACATTACACAATAATTCATTTAACTATGTTTGTACATATATAATGTCATACCGCTAAAATATTCATTCAAATACTCGTGTGATTCAGCCTTTAACAGTAGCAAAGCGTGTGTAAACATGTTTCAAAACCGTATTTTTTATTTGTACTGGTGTTTATATAAACATTAATCAACGGGCGATATTTAATTGCACAAATTTATGTGTTTATTCATAGTTTGCTTTGAGTAGATTTTTGACACTGCAGGAGATAAACTTGATTTAAATGACAGCATTTAGCCCAGACAGTACATCTAAATAATTTACAATTTCGCTCAATCGTGTATAAATTCAATAAGATAATGTTTTATAACATTTTCGTTGTTTCGCTATTTATATGCTTTTACGAGTAATAGTTGTGTTATATTTCATTTGTGTAACATTATTTTGTAATTTAGATAATGATCATAGTCGTTTCGATATGATCGAAGATTAAAGAGTATGCATGTTTCGGCAAATCCCTTTATCCCTCTACGCTTTCATGAATTTATATCTATGATGATGATGAAAACCAAATACAATAGTAAATGAATCAAATGCGATTCAAAGTTTAAAAAAAAAAATCATAGAGTTATCGTTGTTAGAGTACCAATACTGAGCCCCTAATCGAATCTTCGTACTTGACCGTTATATTTATAATAGTTATTTTCCTAATTCACTATTATTTTTTCAGGTTGGCGCAAGTATGATGTCCTGCCCTCTCCCGCTGCCGCTCCTGTCGGCCTTGCACCCCCAGCCAGCGCTCGCTTCAGACTTCCCTATTCACATTGGAATAAAGGTGAATATAGCTTATCAAGCTACATAATTAACTACAATACCTACTGCTTTACGCCACATATTTTTTTCTTTTTTACTGGAATCCCGAGTTTATTCGATCTCAGTTGTAGTCTGTAGCAACATTTTAATGTTTTACGCAGTCAACAGTGTGTGAAATAATAAGCGGTTTGGTGAATTTTTATTTAAAATGATCCTTAGATTAAATTAAATTAATAGAGATAAAAAAACTGTTTCAAAAACTAGATATTTTTTTATTCGTATTGATACTGAAGAAAATATCGGTTGAAATGTCGACAGTTTTGAAATGTAGGTATACAAGTTTAGTAAATAGTTATAAAATCAATTGATTCACATTTATTAATAGGTACTCTGCTTCCTTGCCCCTGTACTGCATATAAATCCAATTACAGCGAAAAAAATAAACAAAAACATTCATATTTCTTTCTTTCCATCAAAACAAATGCAAGCGATTAAAAACACAATATGCCCAAAGACAAGTAAACAATCTTTTCATCCCCGCTAACGAGAAGCGACGTCGCCGACAAAAAACGGGCAAATATTAGTGCGGTAACATTAAATAACAGGCATTATCCCCGTACAATATAAACGTCGCAACCTGAGGCATAATTCCAAACGCCTAAACACAAATACGCTTCATGCCACCAGTCGAACTTACACCCAACCGAGAACATACCGGTCTTAAACCACACGTAGTTGATTGTTCTACTTAAGGTCATTGTAGACTGGATGGTGAGGGAATAAAACGGCTCTGGTTCGCGTTAAAATGGGAATGTGTGCCTGCGCACAATAAGCGCTCGTCGGGTAATGGCCGCCCATCCGTCATGCTAGGGGTGCCATCTAAATATAATTTATTTTAAGTACTGATAAGTTTTCTCGATATTTAAGTCTTAATGCTGCCAACTGAAGTTTTCGATAACACAGTAGGAAGATCTAAAAATAGTGTATTGTGCATTTTTGTGAACCTAAGCTAAATCGAGAATTCAGTGTATTGTTTCGGGCATAACCGCTTGCCGATAATATATCTAGATTCGTGTTTTTATTTGATACTACGTTTTGTATAGGCATGCCAGTGTGTATATAGTAGTGCATACAAAACACAAATGTAGCTATTTACTCGTCTATGTTTTACGTAAAACAAACAAATACAGTATTTACATTTTCTGACTACTGAACATCTCTGTAGCGAGACCAGAAGGTCTCCCTACGATAACGCTTAAAAGGTCTTGCAATCATATCCTTGACAAAACAACCTAAAAAAAAATTGAAGTGTCCTTATAAAGTTTTGTATTCTGTTCATTGAGTTCAATAGTAAAAGTCAACTGACACAGCATGTAACAAGAATTTAAACTCAAACATTAGATAAAACTCAATATACATGATCTTTGAAAGCGATAGGTGTGTTATCAATCATTAACAATTATTATTGTGTTAAAAATATTTATTGTGTCAAAAAAAAACAAGTAGAGCTTTTCATAATTTCAAATAAAATAAAAAGCTTTACTTTAGTAGCCAAGTTAACTGAATATATTTTATTACCTTTGACTTATCGTGCCAACCCTAAGCAGGCTCCAACCGCATCTAAGCACAATTTTCACAATCGATATTTGTATTATATTTTGCGGCGATTAATAGGCAGAACATCTGTTACGTAGACGTTTTTTCCTCAGACACTATTTTTTTTGGAAAAAAATTTGTTAGATACTGCTATCTGTGAGATACTGGGAAAAACGGTTATTAAGGCGTGAGTAATTAAATTGAATACCTATAATATCCTTTCCGTTTCTTAACTTCTAACGCAGGTCTACCTATCATATGCATAGACGGAGGTAGCAATATCAATATCTCTTTATCAGTCATTCGTTCACCACGAACGCTGGAAGGGATCGAAACGTCGAAATGTAATTAATATATGCGATAACATTCGTTTCCATACTTTTATTTGATGATCAACTGTCGCGGTAACTGAAAAAATTATCCAATTCATTGTTTCGGGTGCTCCTGATAGATGGCATTGTACGAGTGGTGACTGCAGTAAGAATACATTTACCACCACAACAACTCTTCCCGTGGATGTCGTATGAGTTGAGTAAGGGATTAGAAGTGTCACTGACCATTTATATATAGATGACTGATGACGAAGAGTAGCGTCATCATTATACCTAGATATTTTTTAGCTTGTACGAGAGATTAACTAAATCAAACTTTGAAATTACTGTTATCGATGAATACACCCTATTCTTATAAAGATGCTAACTTCGTAAAATCATAACCAACCAAGTTATACAGGACCCATCCACGCATTATTTTTAAATATCTAATACTTCATATTGCCTATGGCGTTAGAGTATTTCTTATTAGTCTTTCACTTTTAATAGGCACAAAATATAAAATATAAAAAAATAATCGTTTTGAATATGGTTTGCATTCTTGTAGTTTATTTCTAAGTTACTGCGCATTATTTATTTATTAAATTTATTTATCGACTACAACAAGACTATATCGATAACAATTATGTAGATGTCATTTTATAAATCTCTCGTTCCTGCTAGAAAAATATCGAGGTATAGTCATCATAGTGGACACACTACTGCGGTCGCCAACGGGTCGATTGGAAAATAGTAAATTTCAATACAAGTGCAAAAAAAAATTTTTTCGACGAGGGTGAAAGTTGGAGTGCTCTTGGAAACGAGGGCGACAATCACCCGAGTTAAAAAGAAGTTTTTTCACGTGTATTGAACGACTTTTTTTATAACAAGGCATAAAAAAGAGAAATTTACGAACGCGAAGCGTGCGCAAAGTTTACTTTTCCGCACTAGTTAGGAAAAAAATGTAGGTACATAGTTAAGGCCTTAATTAAAGTGAAAATCACGATCGCGTCATTGTCCTACGAAAGTAAGTCATCCAAACTAAAGGTGTGGTATACTCTGTCCACCAACCGTCTGCAGTAGTATTTGAATTCGTCGTCCTTTTTCAGTACCAAAAGTTGTGACACAAAATTTAACTTCGTAATACTAAAATCATGACGTTAAACTTTGCTTTCATTAACACGTTGAGCGCGGGGAACTCCCGAGGGGAGTTCTCTGTGGGAGGTCCATTTTCGCTACAAAGCGGAAAAATCACGGAATCTGCTACGAGCGTAGCGCGTAGCACTCGTCCGAAATGAAAGTGTTAAAGGCCTTTCGATTATGGACATTCAACTCCATACATCCATACTCATACCATAAGTAATAGGAGAGGCCTTGCTTCAACAGTGGAATGATATACCTACAGAATGCTTAGCCAAGTTGTCAATCGATAACGCTTAGTTGTGTATCATAGTTTTCCCTCTCTGTCACTTTTTCATACTAGTGCGACAAAGACAGTTATCTGCCTTTCGTTTACGATTGACGATTAAGCGTTAGCGATTGGCAACTTGTCTAAGCACCCTGATGTAGGTAGATGACGTGATATCATGTGAAATAGTCATGAGTCATGAGCTGGGTAAAAGTATTTAAATGATTCTGTGATAACACTGACTTGTTAGGTATCGTGAAATGTACTTCTTATACTTTAGATAAATCTATTGTTACATTATGTATTTCCTACTTTGCCCGCGGCCACGTTATTTACCGAAATTATCTCCCTTTAAAGGTTAAAGGATACATTACACGCGAAAGTTAAATGAGGTACAAAATAATTAACTTGTTATTAAAATTTCGTAACCATTTTGCGTTGTGCAACTATAGTAGCCTGTGGTTTACACGGAATTTTCGTTGCTAGTATTTTTATACGATGATAATTTATTATACCAGTTTTGTTTAAAATGGGAATGTTATAGTTCAACACGGTATTAAGTCGTCTTGAAACCATAAATATTGTATTCTATTCAAGCTCAATCCTTGTAATAGCAAGATATAATTAAAGAAAATTTACGAAGTATTAAATTCCATAATAACTACCATGAATTAAAAGTTTTAGAGAACAAATATAATACGGGAACCAAAACGAATAAACGCTTTAAATGCACAAAAAGCAATATCTTACAACATTATTTGAAACACGTTACACACCTCAAACTTCGCTCGTTAAATAAAAATCATCTCATCGTCCATCATACCCACTTAAAAGAAATCAGAAATTCTCGCTTAGTGCCTACTATAGCTGACGCGGAACGGATTCTCGTCTAACAAGAAATTGTATGAACGGCGCTATCTGGCGCGGGCGCGTGCGACGGATTTTATTACTAAATAGGACTCGTGAACGTGCGTACGCGGTCGACGTCCGCGCCAGATAGAGTGATCTATTACATACTCAACTTCGAATCTAAGGCCAGCCGTACACTTGTAAGTGCTTACGTAAGTTATAGGGACGGGGCTATACTAAAGAATGAGATAGTGATATTCACCTCTCATTCCTTAGTATGGCTCCGTCCCTATAACTTACGTAAGAACTTACAGGTGTACGAGCGCTCTAAGTACAGCAATCAATTTATGAAAATGTCCCCTTTATTTCACTCTGAATACGGGTGTATTTTGCATCAAATGTCGCAGATAAGAGGTTCAGTAAGTATAACGGAGATATCACTCGTTATTTTTTCGACAAGTATGTTTTCGTAACATTTTAAACTTTTAAATAACGCGTACAAGCTAAAAAAACGTTATCATAAGCGAAACGCCCCGTTAAGTACTTAAATTCGCCAATTTTACGTAAACCCAGACTTAAGAGGACGTCAGTCCGTTTTAGTACTTGATATTTTAGGTTGTGTGTTTTGGACGACATTTTGAAACTAAAGTGTTTTTGTTTTGATATTTGGATTAAATTAAACATATTACAATTTACAAATGTTTGGGTACTTAATGTACTTTTTAAATTTACAGTTAACCATCTAAATACAAAATAACCTGGATCTACCACTGAACGACCTGGGTCGCGTTTTATAAAGTACATTTTACAATTAACGCAGTTTGCCTCTCTAACGCATGCACATATTGGCTAGAAAGAGAGGCAAACAGCAAAATTATAAATTGTAACTTTTTAAAACGCGTCCCTGACATTAACATACTTTATTTTGATCGTGTCATGTTTTCATCTCAACTAGATTAAGGAGCCATTTGAGGATAGATTTTGTATATATTTTTACATTAATATTTTAAAATAAAAGGCTATAACGTCGCATGCCTGCTATACGGTCACATTTCAAAATCGAATTGTATGGAAGATGTGGCCGTATTGCAGACAATAATAGTCACTTTTACCACACAATTCTACTTTGAAATGTGGCCGAAGGTATAATGCGACGATAAGTTCTTTGCATTTTGTTCTAATCAGTGTTCTGCAACCGGTAGTAAGAAGGTGACATTGTCTTACGTAATATACAAAATAATAATATACTTTGTGATGCCGAGCTTGTTACTGCAGCAGATAGGAATATGACAACCACAGTTTCGACGAGAATTTCAACAATTATTTGTTTTTTTTTTTACTTAATCCTCCAGTACGTAAAAAGTTACTCAAAAATATTATAAAGTAAACAAAAAAAACGTGTTGTTTTATCTACAGTAATGCCGTTTTTCTTGTCAATACTCGTACCTTGATCCAGCATTGTCAATTAGGGCATTTTCGATAAATTTCTAGCGAATACAAAACGACTCGACACGGATAGTCAGTAATCACATCAATCAGTGTTTATTTAATCTCAGGCAAAAACCAACCAGGGAGGAAACAGTGGTATCCACTTATATAGAAAAAATGACCCTTCCCGTTGCCTCTTAAAAGTAAAGTAATTTGGTAACTCCCTGTCCTCTTTGCTTCTCATTCTATGTTTTAAGTCTAAAGTCGTTTAGTCGCAAGTACGGAAAAAATATATAATTTAATCCACTTCGGCCCTCGTCGAGTTTCAGGCAACTTAAATTGCGAATATATCAAAGCTAAATAATATTAAGTAAGCAAAAGAATATAAGGTAACTTTGAGAGACGAGAGTCTGGATTAAGGTGGGTGTACACTGGATGGAGATGTGAGAAATGATGTTATTTGTATTGGAATGTTTTTAATCTTTTGCGGTGTCAATACTCTGCTGTCATCTTTTTAATGACTACTTTTACAAATAGATCGTCTACGAGGAGATACCTAAAATCTGTGATAATCTTAGGTACGTACCTACAGGTAAAGATTGTTTTGAAGGTGTACCTACTTAATAAATATTAGTCATTTTTCGAACAACCTTTAATGAATTTGAATCCTTATTGCACAAGACGTAACTGTACATCTGTGGACCTTATTATAATAGACATAAAGTCTACCAATATACATAACAATATGGCTTACAGTGTGGGAGCAATTACCTATAAATAATTTTTATATTTTCAACATTTCCGTAGTGAATAAATATTTAATTAATATTTATATACCGTGCCGACTTACCCGATTATAATAGTTAATAGTGATTAATAATACAATGATTAACACTGAACACTAATATTTTATGAATCCAAGCTCAATCATTATTTTATACGAAATCGTTAAATAAAATTATTGTTCGCATGTTTTTGTGCAAACCACATGAACTCGTATTTGGTTAAAAATAAGTAGCGTGGTAATGACAGCAGAGCTCGAATAGTCTCATAATTTCGAAAGGCATTTATAATGATCAGCATTTCAATGCGGTTGTAAATTGCACATTACTTCCGAGTAAAGTGCTATCAACATATTTTCATGACGTGAGTTCATACATCGAAATTTAAATATGCAAACATTTCTCACAGCTAAGCAGCTATGAAAACTGTTTTTCACATGTAAGTTGCCATGGAAACCGGTTTCTTACCGACTTCATACATACATATACAGGGTATATGTATGTATGTGTGTCGCATTAATATGAAAGAGTGATAGAGAGGGAGAACTACGATACACTACTAAGCGCTAGCGATTGGCAACTTGGCTAAGCATCCTGATCACTGAGGGATTCTACCTTCTACAAGTTTTGCTCAGTTGTAAGAGATACAACAATGGACAGGAACCGGTGGATGCAAATCATACACTCCAAATGTAGACTATCACGACGGAACGACCAGAGAGCGACAAAGACTTATCGCTTGTCATATACGATTGCAGAATAACATCTTGGCTAAGCCTGCTGTTCATTATTAGGGCGTGCAAACCGGTTTTTATTTGCATGAGATTACGAAGCATAACCGGTTTTATACCGGTTTTTTCATACTTTAAAAAACCGGTTTTCATTCCCTATTAATTATCCCCGTGTACACCCGCCCTTAGAATTTACCTCCGCCATAGAAACGTCACACCAGTATCAATATTTGAGATGAACTTTTACCCAATTGCCTTTGCAACTTGAACCATCTTAATTTCTAAGTATTGATTCGTATGCCTTCAAGTTTAATTGGTTCCCGGCTTTGAGACTGGCTCATTTATCAGAACGTTTTGGAAATTTCGGTTGTAATATTGTTTGAGTGATTAAACTTTCAAGTGTTTGTATTAGTTATTGTTTTTATGCTCGGTTTTGTTTTTAATTTTATACTGAAACCGATATGAATAAAAATGATTTACCTTCTTACGTATACGGGTGTTCAGTAGAAAACAAAAAGATTAAACAAATATGGCTGACTTTGACCTCTTTGACACATATCGTGAATCACGTTGACAGATATGTTTAAATTACGTTAATAAAATATTATCGAACCAGGTTACTCACGTATTTAAGTCGATTATTGCTCGGCTTTGGCCGAGGGTGCTCCGGACGAGGACCCTCGTAATGGGTCGAAACATGTCGAGCAATCATCGACTTAAATACGTGAGTAACCGGTTCGATAATATTTTAATACGTTAGTTATAATTCTAAAATTTACGTTAATACTAAGAATAAAATTATATTAAATAAATAATAATAAATATCTTGGGACATCTTACACAAATCAACCTAGTCCCACGGTAAGCTCAATTAGGGCTTGTGATGTGAAAATATGTAATTTGCGAAACTCCAATAAATCTAAACAATCTCGAAAAGTTCCAACACGTGTGAAACTAAACGTGCATTATACTAAACCGGATCGCAGCGGTGCATAAGTTTACTCATTAAACACCAATATCCCTGAACGTTTAGGTAAAGTATGAAAAAGAAGGTAAAATATGAACTAAATATTAAGTTTATAGTGTTCGAAAACATGAGGTAGTTTTCAACTTCATACACATGGATTTAAACTTTCTTTTTTTTTTGGTTTGATTGGGTACGATACGATGATTGCACTTAAAGCGAAATGTAAATAAATAATAAATAAATAAATATCTTGGGACATCTTACACAAATCGACCTAATACGGTATGCACAATTAAGGCTTGTGTTGTGGGTACCAGTCGACGATGTATACATATAATAGATAGATATATATAGATACTTAAATACATGGACAGCTATGACGAAGGAACAAATATTTGTGATAAATAAATACACAACTTATGCCCTCGCCGGTATTCGAACCCGGAACCTCCAGCTTGGTAGGCAGGGTAGGGTAGGGACTACCAACCAGGCTATGAAGGCTGACGAAATATTATAATAAGAAATATATGATTGTAAATCGAAGTGTGCGCGATTCAAGTAGCACAATTTCAAGAATTCGATACAAGTATTTACATCACAGCACGTCACGAAAAGCGTAGGGCTATCAAATCATATCAACTTTTTGAAGTTTGAATATGTCACATAGAGTTTGTTATTCAAACACTATACTTTCAACCTAATTTGCTGTGTTGATTCAATTTTCGGTGCCATATTTCAGTAGTCACGGTCGAGATTTCAATTTATACATAATATTTGAATAAATAAATATGCATGAAACCAATTTATCCATCTTACCCGCTTGAAAAGGTCGTAAGTGTTTAATGTTTTACAAAGACCTTCGTCTCTTTTTGTCAATAGTGAAGTGTACCACAATATCTGCCTCATTAGTTGGCGTCCCGCTGCTACGGCGTAGCAGCGTAGCGGCCTACGGCGCTACGAATGCGCTACGCGGCTACGACTGTTTCATGCCTAACGCCATGCTTGTTTTACCTTTGGTCTCATTCACGGTTTGTATAGTTATTAACCGTGGTATAAGATGTGGTCCCGATAAAAAGTAGCAGTGTATGATATTATGGTATCTTTTCTAACTATCGGTTTTGATTATGCATTAATTTTTTTTTAATAATCCTTAAACTCTATAGTTTAAAATACAATCATATTAAATAAAACAAGCTTGTGTGCATTTAGGCGTTCATTACAGCAACATACTTTTGACTTTTTGAACAACGTTATTTGCCAATTTTCATTTGGTATACACACTGTACTATTAGAACTGTATTTTTTTATAAGCTGATTTGCGTTTTAGAGAATATGATCTAATATAAAACAATTGCATTAGTTAACTGGTTCTTACTCAAGAAGTACCACTACTTCGAGCTGTGAAAGTACTTTTGTAGGGGAGTTCATTTTCGGTGAAAAATGGAAAACCGCGAAAGGAGTAAATACCTCTCAGCACCCCCAAATTTTAAATAAATTAAACAAGGACTGTTTCGTAATAAGACTGTTCAAAGACGCATAAAATTCTTCGTTGAATATTCAGAAAAATGTATTGTTAATGGTAAAAATCAGGTAAATGTTTGTGAAACTCAAATCAAACTATTTTTTTTTACTAAATATTTTAATTTCCCATCTCGGCCGTTGGTGATTTTGGTATATTTGTCTTTGGTCTATGACATCCAATATTTATAACAGTTTTAGGCATTTTTCCGAGCGTTTCAACCGCCGTGACTTCGGTGGCAGCCTTATCACACGAATCCCGTAAGAGATCCGAGAACTTTTGTATATATTGATAGACATAGTTGACAACTACCAAGATATCCAAAAAAATAATGAGATACCAACGGAAATCGAGTAATAATGTGGCCACCGAAGTCACGGCGGTTGAAACGCTTCGAGAAACACCGTTTACAGTCACAATTTGTTAATACGAGTAGATATTTTTGATCACATATCGTGTTGAATGAACACGTACCGCCCGGAACCCCAAGTACAAACAAAATTATAATTAGCCTACATCAGATAGTGGTTTTCGTTAATTTGTCGTGTCCGCGCCGCGCTCCCGGCTGTGTGTACTCCGATCAACAAGGCCGCCAGTATTTTATTTTTTGTTCTAGGAAAAAAACTATGTCACACATTTAGTTCGTATGAATTTTACTGCAGTTTTATTTGGGTAAAAAATATCGTGCCGGTTGAATAATATGAAAATAGTACAACTCAGATCAGAGTTCAATATTAAACTTTAAAGATACTTCTTTACTCGTTGTTCGGGCGATTTTTATGAAGCTTTAAAGTTAATATTAGTGAACATTCCAATATGATCGGTCATTTCCGGGAATTTCATAATCTTACTATGGGGAAAGTTTTAATTTGGGAATATTCCCCATACTCGATTGGAAAAGTTTTCAGGAACGACCCATCACTTATTCTAATACAAATACTAATATCACGACAACGCGTCCTCTCTAACTTCATCTTGTGGATAATCTTGTAGAATTACTTGTAATATAAAAAAGGTAACATCAGTTAATTTCTTTCCTAATAATTGTAATAATACACAGCTGTTTGATGGAAAGTTTTTTAGACAGACCTTTTCCAATATAGGCAATGTTTGACGGAGTAGAATTATGTTCCTTAGATTACCTATGGTATAAATAACTGTAATAATACTCATGATAGAAATTATTTAAACGGATCATATCGCGTATATTACTTCAATTTAACTACATCTCGACGTTTCGAACAATTTACAGGGTGCGTTGTGTACGGGTGATTTATAGTTACATTTAAGTAATAGACGCGATAAAATCCATTTAAATAGTGAGTGATCATCGCGGTGACCGAAGAAAATATTATGTAGTAATCAGAAATCGAACAAATGTGCGTCATTGTTCGCAATAATATGGACGAACATTTTTTTGCAATTTGAGTTCAAAGCTTTAAGGTTACTATTTACAAAGGTTTTCATAGTTATCGGTGTTAAAAAGGTAATTTTCTGAAAGTGATTAAATGATTAATTATTCAATCAAATTTGGAGTCATGTCTATATTATTGCGAACGATGACGCACGTTTGTCAGATCTTTGGTAATAATACACTTTATTAACTGGTTTATCTAGTAACGGGTGCGACACGCAAACGCCCAATTACAGGTCCGTGGTGTTAAAAATTAATTCGAGGGCGAGACAACGGGAAAGACCGTTTTGTGCCCATTGTTGCTGTACTGTAATCCATTATTAATAAACTGTATTATAAATTATATATTCCATCATCATCTGAGGCGAGCAAGCAACGGCAAGCGGTTTGTGTTATGGGTATTGTATACAAGGGTTTTTTTTGTTTAATTGAAGTGAAGCTTTTTTAGGTCAAATATAATTATTTCCGACATCCAATTCGAGGAAATAAAATCTGATGTGCTATATAAACCCTCAGATATTAGTAGTCGGAAATGAATGGAACATTTGATTTTCCCGTCCCGTAGTAAAAGTTCATCAATATGACCGATGATAAAAATATTCTTAAATCCGTAGAAAACGACCATGACCTACAAACAAATATTTGTGATAAAAGTACAAATGAAAGCCCTCGCCGGAACCCGAACCCGGAACTTCCGCTTTTGTAGACTGGGTCACTACGAACTAAGCTACGGAGGCTAACAATTTTATATTTGAATGGTCCACGGAAAGAACATGTCTAGTCAATTCAAATTACAGAAGGAAAAACCATCTTACTTTTAACAGAATAAGGTGTGAATTTGTTCCTGGACATGTTTTTTCCGTGGACCCTTCATTTGTAGTTTTGCTTCTCCAACTTGTTACTTTCATATATTTCAAGGGTCAACATCTATTTAACATAAATTCAATGACTTAGGTAATAGAATGTACGAAAGAACTTCTCTGTTTTTCCTTAATAAATAACATTAGAGCAAATTTAATTTATTGCAGGATTGATATTTACTTCCTTCTTGTTGCTGCGTATTAATGAAATTAAAATCGAAAAAAGCCAACCTTACTTTTTACACAAATCGATCTAATTAGGCCCACGGTAAACTCAATGAAGGCTTGTGATGTGGTTACTAAGAGACGAAAGAATCATCTTATAAAAATGTAACGATGTTCTTATTACACAGAATTAAACTGAATTGGGACATATTTTTCAGTATGTTGCCATTGACTATACATAAAACCGGCCAAGTGCGAGTCGGACTCGCGCGCAAAGGGTCACAGCGCGCAGGGTACCATTATCAATTTATCATAAAAAAATACAGTTAAATCAACCTATCCCAAAAACTATAAGAGATAATCAAACAAACAGACATTGTTCCAAATCAACCAAAAATCTTTGAAATGCCGTGTATCGATATACCGCGTATTAAAAAAATAGAGGACACACTTTTTCCGACTTTGACAGCTGATATTTCGAAAACGGTTCGCTTAAATAAAAATGTGTTATTACAGAAACCTGTATATCATTTTCAAAGACGTTCTATTAATATCTCACACGCGTATGTACATCTAAAAAAATCTACTCCTCAGTTACATGTATGGAGGGCCCCCACCCGAATATTTTTTTTGACAATATAGTATCATAATTATGTAGAGGTTCATACAACACATAGCCTTTTTATGACTGCAGCATTTATAGTTTCCAAGTAAATCGGCTGTGACAGACGGACACACGGACATGACGAATCTATATGGGTTCCGTTTTTGCCATTTTGGCTACGGATTTCTAAAAATACTTAAATACGCTGCTATCCTTACTCAACCTCGTATCTTGATGGAGCTGATTTGAAGGAGAAACACTCGTATTCAGAGTGAAAAATAGGTTTTATTTCCATGAAATCATAATTAGCCGACGTTGAGTAAGTAATATGAAACCACAATAACCAAGTCACAAAAAGATGCCATCACCTGACAATAGGCTTCACTATTGACTTAGCTACAGAGACTTAACTTTTGCTTCTGGTAGGACCTCGTGCAGGGTCCGCCCGGATAGCTACCACCGTCTTACCCGTTAACCTGCCGCTAGATAGCAGTGTTTGCATTGCTGTGTTTCGGTTTGTATGTAAGATAGCCGTGTAATTACTGGCATAGAGGCAATCCATTTAAGTCCTCAGGGTAGGCAGCGCATAGGCGGTTTTTGGATCACTATGTCCATGGGCCTCGGTTCGTGCTTTCCATTAGGTGGGCTGCAGTGTTATTCACTAAGGAAACCGCCTTGCTGTCAGCACTGTGTCAGTGCTGCGGCAGCGTCGAGCCTAAAAATGGTATTCACTAATGTACTTTAAGCGACACTAGTGCTCGGCGACGAATGCGGCGTGAGCTGGAACTACATTGCGTCGAAAGTTTGACGTTTAATGTATGAACTTCGTATTCTCTAACGAAAAACAGCGACGAACTCGCCCACAACCTCGCTCACAGCCTCGATTCCTAATGTCAAATCAATCAGCTAGGATTTTAGACAAGGCTGTCTCGACATCAAGCTCGTTGACGAACGCAGCGTCGAATGTGTCAATAAGAGAATAGCATAGCTGAGAGCTCAGTTGTCTACCTTCGTCACATAAAAAAGAGAGCGTCAATACTCAAGTATGAAGTTCCCTCGATAGAATAACCAATACGAAACACATTAGCTAAAGGTAAAAACAAAAACTCATATAAGTCCTCATTTCACCTCAAGAATTTCCAGAAGTGAGTTAAAAACAACCATTGCCATCAATTGTCACGTGCAATAAGAGAAAGTTATTGGGTGGCCCTTATTGGAAAACTTCAGGGTCGTTAAGGCACATGAAAAAATAAAGTTGTCCTACGTGGCACTAATAAGACTTAACGGCGACGCCATGTTTGGATTACAGTTGGTGATGCCGCAGATATACGTTTGGATAGACTATTACTGCAGACACCACAGACACTTTTTATAAAAAATAAATATCACCGGACAATCTTACGCAAATCGATCTAATCGTTGGTAAGCTTAAATTGTGTTGTGTTGTGGTTACTAAGTAACGATATTATATGTATAACAGACTTAGATATAGGACGACCATAGCCAAAAATAAATGTTTATGACAAACAGACAAATAAATGCATTCTACGGGATTCAAACCGGGAACCTCTAGCTTTGTAGGCCGACAAAATAATGTGAAGACCGAAGGGTTGCCAGATTTTATTTTGAGATATACCTAGTATAATATGTCGCTTTAAATGACGAAAAAATTAAGTACACACAGTAAAAATGCAGTATCTGGAGTGAAATACAAGATTACTGGCTATTTAAGTTAAGTTTTCAATGAAGTTCAAAATAAAGTAACTACTTTATTTTGAACGTCGTTGAAAACTTAACTTACCTAACTGGGTAGTAGTTCTAGCGTACTTTACTCGTATGGGTCTCGTAAATCGTAAAGTACATAGAGGTAAAAGATTATACAATATTTTATGTAAAAGTCCGTCTGGCAACCCTTGACAAAACTAATATACATTTGATGAAAAAAATGGAAAGTCAGTTTATAATATAATTATTGTCAGTAAAAAGCGAATCTCAAACAGTCTGTAAGAAAAAGCAGCTGTGTATATATTTTGATTTTTTTATAGCATAATTTTGCATAAAACCAGCGTGACTGAGGCGACCGTAACCATGGCATTAACAGACAGAAAAAAGTTGATTCACCCATTTATGGATTTTTCGACATACTTGGCTAATACCATATATCCACAATTCCATATTTTTTGAGACCGTTTGGTAGTTTAACATTTGAGTAATACCCTACTTTAACCCATGCATATTTTAACAATAGGACTTTCATTTTTTTAACCAAATAAAACCAGCCTGTTAGCGTCCACGTTAATAACAAAAGAAAGGCGTAGCGTACCGGAAACAGGCGGGCGGCAAGACTTCCGGTTCCGGCTGTAGTCGGTGCGAGCGGTTTCCGGTGCCCGCCGATCCGCGCCGATTCCCGCCGATTAAGTAAACTGTTCGAGTAAACGCCGATTCGGTTAAGCTTTCTATGAATAATTTTCAATTATAGTTTCTTAGTTTTAAAGCTGGCTACATCGTGCAAGATACTATTGAAATAAAATTAAATAAGTTAATTTCAGGTATCTAATCTCTTATATAAATAAATACCATACGACTAACATAGGCACTTTCATTATAGAAATTATCTGAACCAGTTATTCGATTTTAGCGACACAACGGCGTGTCTCTGTTATGTTGTCAAAACTGCCGTTGAATTTGAATCAATGAAAATTATTAAACCGTAGGCGCTTTAAAGAAAAATGGTGGCGATTTTCTAGATTTCTAACAGACGGCGGTAGGAACAATCAAACGATCATTGTTTCTCCGCTTTTTTAGTTCTTCATTTTTCTATTAGATGGCGTTGGTAGTTGAACAAGATTATTAATTTTATTTTTTTAAGGGTGAAAAAAAATTTTTTTGACAGGTAACACATCTACATATAAATTAAAATTACTTTGTTAAAAGAACAAATCTATACGCGTGATAGTTTTCCCGTAAACTGTGCCTCAAAAGTGCTCCAGCTGTAGGATAGTATAGTGTACAGCTTTGCCTATACATTTTATAGCATGTTTGTTAAGTAAATAGCAATCGTGAAGTTTAGAATTGTCACTTTCAGAACAATTGCTGTGGTCTAGTTTAGGGTTGCAACTTTTAGAATTAAGCATATCTGATATTAAAATAATGATTTATTATCAGCTGATAGAAGTCCACTGCTAGGAACAGACTTCCCTGAAGGTGCGTTTAAACCAAAAGAACTTCGCTGTTCTAGCGCCCGTTCTACGAAATCAACCAATCACGTTTTGTTTACCGATCGAATTTCGTAGAGTGGGAGGTTAGAACAGCGAATGCTCTTTTAGTTTAACCGCACCTTTAGAACAAGCCATTTAAATAGATCGTACGCCACCTGAATCCAATGGATTTCAGCTATCTTTACGAAACTCTATAAAAATTACTGCAACTAGTTGCGGGTGGGTTTTACTCAATTTGACGACCAGGTTTCGGACAAATTAGGTACAAAATTTTTTAAGGAAAACATTGGACAATAAAAGATTAAACCTGAAATGTTATAAAAACCTTATATATATGTAATCATATACAAATAGTATTACTGCGCGAATGTTTATGCAAATAAACTGCGTATGTAGTTTAAGCAGTGTACTATCAGCAGAGATCGGACAAAATGTGCGTCATTGTTCGCAATAATATGGACATGACTTCAAAATTGATTAAATGAATAATTAATCGAATAATTGCTTAAAGGTGACTATTTACAAAGGTTTTCATAGTTACTGGTGTCAAACCGGTAATTTTCTGAAATTGATTAAATGATTAATTATGTCCATATTATTGCGAACAATGACGCACATTTGTCCGATCTCTGACTATCAGACAGCAAAGAACACTAAAATAATTATATCCTTCTGAAAAACCTAAAACCAGGTAGCCTTATGATTATGTAAACGCAACATTCAGATTTAAGCTAATATACAGCGCCAGGAAACTTAAAAAGCTCGCGAGGGAAATTTTAGTGTATGAATAATTCAGCTTTGGCTATGTAAAGCTCCAACAATGTATGGAGTCAACAAACGTTCATGCTTCCCTGGATTCGTCGCTATTAAATTTTCAGAACTTTCAACAATTAAGGTCAGTAGAGGCATGTTCAAACTTTGGAATCTCGTTTTGTTACTGTTTTGATACGAGATTGGTTATGCTCGGAGTATGCTTACCCCTTTTCTCTTATAGACTGCGGGATCAGCACGAAGGTGACGGTAACTCAAAGGGTTGATAGGCACATATTTCTGTCTAACTGTATTAATTGTGCTATCGGCTACCCAGTGCCTGCCTGCTTTGGACATGCGATAATGGTGCTATAAATAGCTAGTTATGTATGGCAAATGTATATTACATTAATATCATTATGTCAGTAATCTTTACGTCAATAACAAATTTTAAACATTTTTTATTGAAAATGAATTTTTTTTTGAATTTTTTTTCTTTGGAATCTTTCATTATTTTCTCATGTACCTATTTCAAATATAAATTTTATAGTACGGTTCATAACATTTCATATTTTTAACAAAAAGTATGTCATCAAATTTAATTATAGTTTATTCTTACTTATTTAAAAGACGTTTTTATTGTGGCATTGATTGAAATGAGATATCAGATATATATAAACTACAGTTACTAAGTTTTTGACACCTACCTATATCAACATTCAAAAAGAGACACTAGTCTGAGTATCGTAAATTATCTTGCTAGGTAACCTAAATACTTAACTGATTTTTAATTTCCTTTCAACTAATCGATTACGACTCGATTCGTATTACTCTAACCCGATCAAGATTCCAATTTGCAACTCTATCAGAGCTACCATCTCAAATAGAGGCTAACTACTTTAAAGGAATACCCGATCAAACATCGGTGTAAACTAATTCCCCGCGCAAACTCGAAACGACGTTAAAAGGAAAAAAACTGCCAATATCCACATCGAGCCAACTAAACTGTAACCCTTACTAATGGTGTACCACGATTATGCGAACTCACTTGCTGTCCCTAACGGTACAATAGCGATCGTCAATTGAATAAAAAAAATGTAAATAAATAAATATCTTGGGACATCTTACACAAATCGACCTCTCCCGATAAGCTCAATGAAGGATTGTGATGCGGGTACTATTTAGGCGACGTTATATAAAACAGATAGATACATATAGGTACTTAAATACAAAGACAGCCATGACCAAGGAACAAATATTGGTGATAAATAAATACACAAATAATGTCCTCACCGGGATTCGAACCCGGAACCTCCAGCTTCGTAGGCAGGGTCACTACCAACTGGGCTACGGAGGCTGACACATAAACCTAATAACTTGCATTATTCCATAATCATGCACTTTTAGAACTCAACCTTGGTTTTATTCCAACAATGAAATACAAAAAAATGTTGGCAGAAAGAGCTGGCTACCTATAAAAAATTGAATTAGCCGCCTTTTTAACTGCCAAAAATTTTTGGGCAGTGACACTTATAAACGCCGCGTGGTGACGGCAGTAAAGATACGTTAGTCACCGCTCCAACTCTTCCCGTGAGCGTCGAAAGAGTCGACTAAGGGATTAAAGTGTCACAGACCATTCGTTTACACAAGATTGTTGATGAACAGAAGCGGCTTCATAGTGAACACACTGCGATCTGCTGCGACTGTGATCGCTAATCCACTTGCCTAGCGAGGCGATTACGGGTACCTTCTAATGCTTAGTTAATAGGAGAGGCCTACGTACAGCAGTGGACTGAGTTAGGTCGATAATGTGATGTGATACTTATATCAGTATATCCAATGCGAAATCAGGGTAAGGGAACCGGTTACCGATTACACTGTCGATTTAACCCTTCGCTTATGTAAGTTAAAGGATATACGATTTTGCATAGCGCCGTTTTTCGTTTTCGTCTACTAGGTAGTTGGTTCATTAGAGTCTTTGAAGAGCTTTTTCCTTTATACGCTGCAACATGATAGACTTATAGGTGGAGTGATATTACGAAATTGTAGAACAGGTTTCGTTTATTGGTTAAACACGCGTCCTTATTTAATTTTGTAAACGATGTTTTAAGTAATATCCATCAGTTAACAATATTATGTAACACAACATGCTACAATAATAGTGAACTGTTCGCGATCCAGGTGTACGATACAAACCCGAACAGGGTTTAACGTCACGTTATGTTATACTTTGTAATGCTTTTCATTTAATTAAATAAATAAATAATAAAATCATTTGTTAGCCGCGAAAGCGGAGGACGTGGGTTCAAATCACAGCGTTAGTAATTTCGGCGTTGGTAATTTTTTTAAGCCGTGTGGCGACGGCAGTAAGAATACGTTTATCACCACCCCAACTCCTCCAGCGGGTGTCGTAAGAGTCGACAAAGGGATTGAAATGTCACTTACCATTATTTGATCAAAGATTGATGATGGGCAGCAGCGTCATTATAGTGGACACATTGCTGCGATCGCCAATCCCCTTGCCCAACGTGGCGATTATGGGCATTTACCTCCTAATGCGTCTATACACATAGTTGATAGGAAAGGCATACGTCCAGCAGTGGCTATAATAGGCTGAACCCAATATATTCGCAGTGTTGAAAATGACATTTTAAGTATTGTTTCTTTATTTGGACATCTTAAAACGGGTTATTTATTTACTATGTAAATTGAAATTTTTGAGTACCCGATATTTTGGCCCTGTGGCAAATGTGATTTTCGGTATTTTTGTTGGTATTTAGACATATTTAAATGATATCATCATTTAAACCCCACTTGCACAATCATGGGTTGGGCTACTAACGGCCTATTTCTTTGTGACTATTCCCTGCCTACGAAGCTGGAGGTTCCGGGTTCGAATCCCGGCGAGGGCATTCTTTGTGTATTTATTTATCACAAATGTTTGTTCCTTGGTCATGGCTGTCTATGTATTTAAGTATCTATATGTATCTATCTATTATATATATCGTCGCCTGGTACCCACATCACAAGCCTTAATTGAGCTTACCGTGGGACTAGGTCGATTTGTGTAAGATGTCCCAAGATATTTATTTATTTATTTATTTTATTTACTATAAATAATATTTGTCAAATCAATGTTGGCTTTTATTTTTAACCAACTTCAGAGGCGGAGGAGGTTCTCAATACGAGTAAATTATTGTTTTGTATGTATATTAGTCAGTATCTCAGAGAATAATGATCTGATTTTCAAATATTTTATTAATCAAACGAGTATACCCGCGAAATGTTCCTTTGCCACCAATACGGGTCTGTAATGATGGGATCTTGGGAAAATCGGATCAGATTTTTTTAATTTGGTGATTATTATTTCTTTATTTCGTTAGTCTATATTAGTCCACTACTGGACGCAGGCCTCTCCTATTAACTACGCGTATGGACGCATGATAAGGTTAATGCCCGTAATTCCGCTGGACAAGCGGATTAGCGATCGCAGTAGTGTGTTCACTATGATGATTGTCTGATAATGCAGCAGCATCCCTTCTCAATCTTACAATAAGCAACTGGTCAGTGACACTTAAATCCCTTAGTCGACTCTTACGACACCCGCGTGATGAGTTGGGGTGGTGAAAAATGTATTCTTACTGCCGTCACCACGCGGCGGGATTATTATTCATTATCATCATCAGCCTATGATAGTCCACTGCTGGACGTAGGCCTCTCCTATTAACTATGCGTATAGACGCATTAGGAGGTAAATGCTCATAATCGCCACGCTGGGCAAGAGGATTGGTGATCGCAGTAATATGTTCACTATGATTACGCTGCTGCCCGTCATCAATCTTTTATTGTCAAATAATGGTCAATGACACTTCAATCCTTTAGTCGACTCTTACGACACCCGCAGGAGGAGTTGGGGTGGTGACAAGTGTATTCTTACTGTCGTCACCACGCGGCGGGATTATTATTTATACGTGTGATAAAAAGGATAGTGATGTATGAACTAAACAATTTGACCCCGTTAAGCGTAATAGGACTATTAACTAAATTTTTATGGGCATTAACGCTTAAAATTGATTTTCAGGATCCCCTATCTTCCTGAACATCGCTCGAAGATAGAAACGAACTAATACTAGTGTTACTTAGTGTCCAAATTTGGTGTGAAACGGAGCCAAGTCGGCGCTACCGCAATTCGTGAGATGGTCAAGGTAATACAAATCTGTGTATGGAGTCTTCCTAACCATTCATGTTTTGGGGTTTCACTTTGTAAATAAAATCACCACTCACATTCGGTGTCTATTTGTCACGTTAATGTTGTATTGGCTGTTACTTACATCGTAGTACACTCACAATATAATAACTGACAATTTGCGTCAACAACAATAAAAAAAATCTCTAAGAAACTAGTGTCTTAACTCTTATTGTTATTGAATCTAAAAAAATGGTTATTGAACGAACAAGTGCATTGTAAATTGTAACTTTTAATAAATAAATTGTAATGAATGTCTTTTAGACATGTGCCGTCAGTCACCTGAAAGTCACTTTTATGTTATTCTTAAGGTTCTCTCACACTTACCATTTCATTTATTATGAATGAAAACAAAAAAATACATTTTTATTCCAATTTCACAAAAAACTATATACCAGGTAGCTTCCACAAAAGTACCAAGCAACGTGTCGAATTTAAAGGAAATAAAAAAAACACGGTCAAGCGTAATGGGTGACTAGATCGATTTCTATTTAATTGTTCCGAAATATTTATTTTTATACAAACTATAATGGAAGCATTTAGACGCGTATGCTTGAAATTTAAATCGACATTCGATGTTGATAAAAAATAGTTCGTCACGCAACAAAGTCGTTTAATGAGTTGTGATAACTGAATAAATCACGTCGGATTATTTCTACTTTATTACTTTTATGTTCAAATATATATACACACATAAAATAGTTGGTATTTATGGATGTAATATTCGGCGTTTTTTCGGCGTTTTTATTTCGTCACCGTCGTCTTGGCAAGTATTGTTACAACAGGATGACCCTAAGAGTGTTATTTTAATGTAAACGTAATTCATTACTAAGAGATCGGACAAATGTGCGTCATTGTTCGCCATAATATGGACACGACTCCAAAGTTGATTAAATGAATAATTAAAAGAATAATTTTTCAAAATTTTCATTTCGAAGATTTGACGTGACTCTTTACAAACGTTTTCATAGTTCCCGGTGTCGAATAGGTAATTTACTGAAAATTATTAAATGAATAATTATTCAATCAACTTTGGTGTTATGTCCATATTATTGCGAACAATGACGCAGATTTGTCCGATCTCTGTTCATTACCAATCTAGGTATTGGCTAGCGTAATGAATGTTGTGACTACTCGGCCTTCCGCTTTGATAATGATTGCGGGATGGCAATGACGAATCCGAGCGGTTAAAATGCTCCTTGGAGAATCACCCTTACACTAACCTTACCGCTTAGATTATATTATCACGCTTATTTGCCAGATGTCGCTTGTTTCATAGCACTAGATGATTCAGACTTGTCTTAACACCTTTATCGGTACATATGGTGCTTTTTTTATGCACTAATATGAGAAGTGGTTCATTACTTGTCGGGTCGAAATTTCGTAAGAAAAACGTAGGATTCACATGCGACATGGAAATCCATACTTCTGTAAACTTCGACTTGTATCGTAATGTACTATTTTTATTTCTAATTTCACTATCATTATTCAATGTACAATAATTCTAAACTAAAATACTGATTAGCAGTTTCGTACTCGAGTTTTAAGCGTTTTTACATCGGTTTAATTTCGTCGCAGTCGTCTCCGTTAGTTTGCATTGTACTGTTGCCATCAGATATATCGGAGCGGTCACGGGGCTCAAAAATATCTAAACATGTACTCTAGCGCCATCACAATAGACGCCAGACGCCACTTGGAGAGTTACCATCTGATAATACGGAGCGGCGACGGTGTTCATAAATATCTGAGCTGGGTGCTTAGCCAAGTTGCCAATCGCTAGCGCTTGGTAGCGTATCGTTGTTTTCCCTCTCTGTCACTCTTTCATATTAGTGCAACAAAGACAGGTAGCTGCCTTTCGTTTACGATTGACGATTAAGCGTTAGCGATTGGCAACTTGTCTAAGCACCCAGCTCAGATATTTATGAACACCGTCGCCGCTCCGTATTATCAGATGGTGACTCTCCAAGGGACGACCGTAAGGTGCATTTTTTTTCGTTTCTATAGCCGATAGCTCATAGTATACTCGCTTGCGGTGAGACCAGTGCCTAATAACCCATGTTATTGCGACTCGTCTTTTTAGGACGGTAATAATCGTGGAACGATAATGACGAATCCGAGCGGTAAAAAAACAGATTAAAATAAAACCTAGATAATACCCTCGTGGTTAATGAATAGGTCAGGCGGAATTTTTCATAGAAAATACTGGAAACATGCTGATTATAAATATATTTTTTTAAATTAAATATTTATAGTAGAGTTATTATGTATATTATATTTATAGAGAGTATTTGTGTAAGATGTTATTTGATATCAGATTATATTGTAATGTCTCCGTAGATATAAAAACAGCAAATTATGATTAGAAAACTCGTATTTTCGATGGTTTCTTTTGAGTTCTACTTTTTTGTCTCTACAAATCAATCTAACTGAAAAAAAAATTTTTCTTACTCTATGACAAATTCGGAGAAATGCCAATACAACCTGATTTAAAACAAATTATACCTATACAATATGTATTTTGAAAATATATATTATTTAAAATTTGCATGTTTGCATTTATTTCCGACCATTGACCGAATGTGTATTTGATATAATGCTTTCGTCTATATAAAATACACCATAAAGCATATGTAATGGACCGGGCAGCAAGTTACTAAGAATACATAAAAACACAATAAAAATGCCTTTTAAAAAAGTATACCGTCATCAATAGTAATGACCAGTAGGCGTACCATGGCTTTGCAAGTATCGGTAACGTTAGGTTTTACTCGATACGTAAAGCAGGCCATCGCGCTCGCTCCAATATGTCAGAGCGAGCGCGATAGAATGCAGTACGCCTAAAGTATCCTTTACTTTCCAACTCATGATACGGCTACAGATATAAACCTTAATGCAAAGCGTTAGAGTCTAATACAATGTAAGCTACCGAGCTACCATGTAGTAGGTACGGATGAGGGCATACTCGTAGTGTACAGTTTTTAACCTTATATCAATGGCATATGGTAGAAAAGTGTAAATTTATTCCTGCGTTCGACTATAAACATCTAGTTGTGGCTGTATTATAATTGTTCTATAAATATTAATAATCATTTTAATTGATACCACTGTTAGTGCCTATAATGACAATTTTAATTCCGATTTTAATCTTTTATTTTGCAGTACGCGGAATATTTTTCATGAAAAGCTTTTAAATTTTTATTTAATTATACGATTTTAAAGCGTTATGGAGCGTTTGCAAGCGGGTTGATAAACTATACAGAGTGTATTTGTTATTTGACGTGTTCGAGAAAGAATACAGTTGTCACCACCCCAACTCCTGCGGGTGTCGTAAGAGTCGACTAAGGGATTGAAGTGTCACTGACCATACTTGATTAAAGATTGATGATGGGCAGCAGCGTCATCACAGTGGACACATTACTGCGATCGCCAATCCGCAGCAGTTTTATTTAAACGGGTCAAATTTAGTCATTGAAGTTTCACCTTCTTTCTATCAACCGATTGATCTAGAATTTGGTGTACTCTTTTTGTTCTGGTGACAATACAGTTATGTATATTCAGTATTATTGTAAATCCAACATGGCCGCTGCTACAAAATGGCGGAAAACCTATTTTTTTAATCCCATCAATATGAGAATCAAATGAAAGGGCTTGACAAGTAGAATACAGTGCACTTTACAATTCAATATTATGATTATGACTAATGAGAATTAAAAACTAAAAAAATAAAATAAAAAGGTTAAAAAAAGAATTGTTAAACGGTTTTATTGTAAACAGACATAGAAATGTTGCAGATAAATGTCATCATCATCATCATCATCTCAGCCATAAGACGTCCACTGCTGAACATAGGCCTCCCCTCTGGACCTCCACATGTACCGGTTAGATGCGACCTGCATCCAGCGTGTCCCGGCGACCTTCATAAGGTCGTCTGTCCATCTTGTGGGTGGACGTCCTACGCTGCGTTTGCCTAGCCGTGGTCTCCACTCGAGTACTTTTCGACCCCATCGACCATCTGCTCTGCGTGCAATGTGGCCTGCCCATTGCCACTTCAGCTTACTAATCCGGAGGGCTATGTCAGTAACTTTAGTTCGCCTACGGATCTCCTCATTTCTGATTCGATCACGCAGAGAAACTCCGAGCATAGCCCTCTCCATAGCTCTTTGAGCGACTCTGAGTTTAGAGATGAGGCCGATGGTGAAGGACCACGTTTCGGCGCCGTAAGTCATCACTGGTAACACACATTGATTGTAGACTTTCGTCTTAAGGCACTGAGGTATGTCGGACGAAAAGACATCGCGTAGTTTCCCGAACGCTGCCCAACCGAGTTGGATTCGGCGGTTGACCTCTTTCTCGAAGTTGGACCTACCTAATTGGACTACTTGTCCTAGGTAGATGTACGAGTCAACAACTTCGAGTACCGAGTTTTCAACAGAAACCGGGGTGAGCACAACATTGGCATTTGACATAACTTTCGTCTTATCCATGTTCATTTTCAAGCCCACCCGTTGAGAAACTCGGTTAAGGTCATTGAGCATTTTGCTGAGTTCCTCCATCGACTCTGCCATGACTACGATATCGTCGGCAAACCGAAGGTGAGTGATGTTTTCGCCGTTCACATTGATGCCAAGTCCTTGCCATTCCAGGAGCTTAAAGGCATCTTCCATTGCGGCAGTAAACAGTTTCGGAGATATAACATCTCCCTGCCTTACGCCTCTTCGCAACGGAATAGCCTTCGTAGTCTGCTCCTGTACTCGGACCGACATTGTGGCGTTGCTATACAAACACTTCAACACTTCGATGTACCGATAGTCAATGTGGCATCGCTGAAGAGACTCAAGCACTGCCCATATTTCTACCGAATCGAAGGCTTTTTCATAGTCCACAAACGCTAAGCATAATGGCAAGTTATACTCCTCGGTCTTCTGTATAACTTGTCGCAGCGTATGTATGTGGTCTATGGTACTATAGCCTTTTCGGAATCCAGCTTGTTCGGGAGGCTGGAAGTCATCAAGTCTGTATTCGAGACGGTTCGTGATGACCCTTGAAAACAGTTTATAAACATGACTCAGAAGCGTGATGGGTCTATAGTTCTTCAAAAGGCTGTTATCACCTTTTTTGAAAAACAGCACCACCTCGCCTCGGTTCCATGCTTCAGGCGTTTTGCCCTCGGACAAGACGGAATTAAAGAGCTTCTGGAGGACTTTAAGAACCGGTGTTCCACCCGCTCTCAGAAGCTCTGAAGTGATTCCGTCATCGCCCGGCGCCTTGTTGTTTTTAAGCTGCTTCAGGGCCATCCTAATCTCGTACAGACTGATGTCCGGGATATCCTCGGTGTAGTGTCGGGACAGCTTGGCTCTTGGATCTCCTACCAAACTGTCAACGGGCTTTGCGACCGAAGTATATAACTGTCCATAGAACCTCTCGATCTCACCTAAAACCTCTGCTTTTGTTGACGCTATGCTGCCATCTCCCCGTTTCAGCTTTGTCAGCTGGCTTTGCCCAATAGACTTGTCCTTTGCGAACACTTTGGAGCCTTGGTTTCGCTCGATTGTCTCTTTAACACGGTTAGTATTAAAGAGACGCACGTCATGTCGCAAGGACTTGGATATGCGTCTATTGAGCTGCCTATATGACTCCGCGTCATGCGAAGATTGCAGCTGTAGCGAGCGTCGTTCAGCCATGAGGTTTAAAGTTTGAACGGTCAGTTTTTGAGGTCTATCTTTACGGCGTGGTCTAAAAAATTTAGACCCTACCATATGGACAGTTTGTACTAGCCCGTCGTTGATCTCGTCCACTGATGCCAAGTCCTCAAGGCAAGCAAAGCGGTTAGAGAGCTCAAGTTGAAAGCTTTCGGGGTTTTGGATATGGGCTCGAGTGGGACGGAGCGTAGACTTCATCAGGCTGGACCTTTCAAGTTTAACATTGATATTCAGTGAGCCCCTGACGATTCGATGATCGCTACCGGTTTTCACCCTGTTGATCACAGACACATCACTGAATATACGTTTCCTGTCGGTCATGATGAAGTCTATCTCATTTCTCGTGGAACCATCGGGACTCAACCAGGTCCATTTCCTTTGAGGCGGCTTCTGGAAGAAAGAGTTCATCATAAAGAGTCCCTCTTGCTCCAAAAAGTCGGCCAGCCTCTGTCCCCTATGGTTCCGTTGTCCATAGCCAAATTGCCCCACTCTCAACTCATCACCGCTTTTCTTGCCCAACTTTGCATTGAAGTCCCCCATAACAACAGTGAAGTAGGTTTTAGAAGTATGTATGGCCTTACTTATGTCCTCATACATAACTTCTACTTCATCATCGGAGTGTGACGAGGTCGGTGCATATACCTGAATGACCTTCAGCGAATATCTTTTGGATATTCTGAGTACCAGGTATACCACCCTGCTCGACACACTTTCGATGGTTATTATGTTGTTTACGAGGGACCTGTGGACGAGAAACCCGACACCACCTTGGGACTGTTGGTCGCCCTCCCGGTGGTAGAGCAAGTTACCGGACTTCAGGGTTACGGTGTCCTCCCCTTCTCTACGGACTTCGCATAGCCCGACTATGTCCCAGTGTAACTTGCTCAGTTCCTCTTCCAGCTCGTAAATCTTTTCGTCAGCCCTCATAGTGCGGATATTGTGTGTTACCAGGGCCAATCGTCGTGGGGGTGGGTAGCCGGATAGGTGCCGGTGATTCTTAGCACCCCTTAGATAAATGTACTAAAAGCTAAAAAAATATTATATAAATGCATTGATTAGACTTAGAAAACCGTTTAACAATTTTTTTTACCTTTTTTTTTATTTATTGTCTTCAGTTTAATGGCGTTTAAATTAGGCTGTGCTTATATATTTTTTATAAACTGCACCACTTTTGTAGCCTCTACTAACGAAGCAATAACATCCGTTTCCTGCACGAAAATCCTTTCTACCACCAACAATCCTAAGGCCGAAATTACACCTGTGAGTTCTTACGTAATTTGTAAGGTTGTTGTATCTCATTCCTTGGTAGGGTATACCAATTAATGAGATAGTGATATTCACCTCTCATTCCTTAGTATTGCTCCGTCCCTATAACTTACATAAGAACTTACAGGGTGTTTAGGCAAGTTGCCAATCGCTAACGCTTAGTAGCGTATCGTAGTTTTCCCTGTCTGTCACTCTTACATATTAGTGCGACAAAGACAGTTATTTGCCTTTCGTTTACGATTGACGATTAAGCGTTAGCGATTGGCAACTTGTCTAAGCACCCAGGTGTACGGCTGGCCTAATATTATAAGTAAAAGTTGCGTGCCTCACATGTTCTAAGCACCGGTTTGAGAGTGTTCACACCTGCACCACTAAGTGTTTTAATATTTCGGCTATGTCTCGTTTCTACCTACTCCACATTGAAAAGTTCCTCTTTAGAGGCCGTCACAAAAGTAGCAATAATTATTTCGTACTATATCGTACGATATGTGATGGTATATACAGACTGCGGTATAATATAAGTTTCGGCATCCTTTCGTGTGCGATGCAGAGCGATACTGTTAAGCAAAGATATGTGCCCGTTTCTCGAGCCTAGCCCTGGCCTACAGAAAGATGTTACAGTTTATAGATGGTTAAATTTGCTTAATAAATATAATAAAACAAGAAATAATCGGTAAATAATGTTACGGCCTTGTGGAATTACCAAATTATTATCGTAACGTTTGATGTTCATGGTGCGTAGCCAAAATGCCAATCGCTAACGCTCAGTTGCTAACGAAACGCAACTGTTTTTATCGCGTTAGTAAAAAAGTGTGATAGATAGAGAAAACTACGATCGCTACTATGCGCTAACTATCGGCAACATCGCTACGCACTCTGCTGTATGATTGGCAACGAAACTATGCGTTGAATCATCACCAATCACATTCTCGCAGCGTAGCCTTCTCCGCCGTATGCGCTACGCTGCGTAGTTGTGGTACTTGTGATTGGTTGCTTAAAAACGCATTCACATTGCATAGTTGTAGTGGAAAGGCACCCTTCGCCTTGATCATGTGAACTTCTGTCCATATTTGTTATAATAAAATAATAAATATTTTTGGACATCTTTACACAAATCGACCTAGTCCCACGGTAAGCTCAATTAAGGCTTGTGATGTGCGTACCAGGAGTAGATACAAATTTATACTTAAATACATAGACCGCCTTGACCAAGGAACAAATATTTGTGATAAATAAATACACAAATAATGCCCTCGCCAGGATTCGAACCCGGAACCTCCAGCTTCGTAGGTAGGGTCACCCAACTAGGCTACGGAGGCTGACAAATGTTATATACCACATTTTAATCGTCTTTCTTGTTAATTATATTTTATACTGCGAAACAGGTGCACAGGAGAAAGCAAGGTAAAGTAAAACTAAAAATTTCCCTTTATTTTATTCGAAGAATATTAATATTTGTACAAATATTCCTATTAAATGGACGGAAGTTAATGATTGGAACTAATGTCATGAAAACGTAAAATAAATAATTTAACATAATTGTTAACTTGTTCACAGAAAATTTATCTAAAATAGGAAGCTTTTATTAACATATTAATCTCTATTACCATAATGTTCGTGAAATATTTTGCGAATAACAATAAGCAAAATTATTTCAATGCCTAAATAATTGTCTGTTCTCTGGAGCGTAAAATTAATTACTCAGTAGTTTCCAATCGCTTTAGATGTTCGGGTGATAATCGAATCCAGAGGCCATACATCATCATCGTCATCATCATCTCAGCCATAAGACGTCCACTGCTGAACATAGGCCTCCCCTCTGGACCTCCACATTTACAGGTTAGATGCGACCTGCATCCAGCGTGTCCCGGCGACCTTTACAAGGTCGTCTGTCCATCTTCGTATTTGTATTTGATTAAATAAATCAATATTAATAAATATCATGGGACATTTCATACAAGTCGACCTAGTCCAACGGTAAGCTCAATAAGTTTTGTGATGTGGGTACCGAGCGACGAGATATAGAAATAGATGGATACTTAAATACGTACTGCTACGATTCAGAAACAAATATTTGTGATAATTATATACATATGTAATGCCCTCACCGGGATTCGAACCTGGAACCTCCAACTTCGTAGATATGGCCAGTGTATTCTGACCATTTTCCGCAACTTGACATCAAACATGCCTATTTTGCGTGGTATAATATTTGTTGCAATTTGCTTGGAGCTTTCATACATCCTTTAATTTCATCGCAGATGCAGCTTCAGTTATCAACTAACACGAAAATCTCTTTTCGTGATAGCACGAACGTCATCTTGTTTTTTTATATATCGCCGGTGGTAAACAACGATGGGGTCGAAAAGTGATCGAGTGGAGACCACGGCTAGGCAAACGCTGCGTAGGACGTCCACCCACAAGATGGACCGACGACCTTATGAAGGTCTCCGGGACACGCTGGATGCAGGTCGCATCTAACCGGTACATGTGGAGGTCCAGAGGTGAGGCCTATGTTCAGCAGTGGACGTCTTATGGCTGTGACGATGATGATAATGATGATGAAACAATGGCTTTTCCCCTTGCAATAGTGTATTCTGGCTATTTCATATGAGGAGATATTTTTGCTCGCCGTACGCTGGTTAGCTGAGGAATGCATCTTGCTGTATTCACGCAAGCAATTGGAACACTTACAATCTATGCAAGTCTTTCCATATTCAATATTGAATGTTAATTTCGCGGTAATATTTTAATCCGCTTCATTTTAATACCATGTAAGCTCATTATATAAGCGAGTGGTCGAATTTGATACTTCCTCCCCTGTATTTTATTAATTATAATACTTATATATATATTTTAATATTCATTTTGTGGTTGCCGCTGGTAATGTCCGTTTGCGGTTGTAAGTAATATCATTTACAGGCGGTTTTCATTGGCAGTTGGTTAGATGTAAAAAGGCATAATTATTTTATTAAAGCTTTTACGGTTATTCCGCTGGAAATAAGTAAATAAATACTTACATTTGTAGCCAATCTGACTTACAAGACTAAGCTAGTCGCAAATAAGCAATGAGTTGTAGATACTTTTCAACTTTATTAATTTATACTCTTACTGATTGTAAAATTAATTCCTTGACAGGTCGAAACTTCGCAGGGCCATCTGTACTGAAAAACATCGTACGTTACACGTGCGAAAATTCTTAACTCGTGTCAATTTCGATGAGTTTCTTAAAAGCAATACACTAAAATAAACTTTCGCGTATAACGCGTTTTCACAAACCGTTGTTGAAATCACCTCGTAATCTAATTCAGACAAGTTTGGGCATGTTCTACTCTGAATGACGAGCTCTTTCGATTCTAATAGGAGAAAAAAAATGTCCCAAAATGTATATTCCATTACGATACCGTTTTTTCATAGATGTTCAAAGGCGATAGCGTAATGGAAGGAATGAAAACCGTATGAAAATTATGGGACATATTTTTTCTCCTAACAAAATCGAATGAGCTCGTGATTTTGAGTCGAATAAACCTAAACTTGACCAAATTAAATAACAAGGTGATTTCAACAACGGTTTGTGAAAACGCCCTCGAATCACTTCAATATCATTTCAATATAAAACATAAAATATCATATCTTCATCTGACACAATTTCAAACGAACATCTAACCTCAACTATTACTGCAAGTCAAAGAAAGGATTTGCGAAATTGTAACTTTCACCGTAACAGAAGGTTTTCTTACGATATTTCCTGTGCTCAGGTGAGATTTATCTTCGGATAATTGGATAAAACGCGTTTGCGATGATACGAGAGGCGTGTATGGAAGATATTGTATGCCGCTCTGAACGGCGAACTGAGCCATTCGGGATTTACGATTTATGCTCTAATTTTTTCTATTGATCGTGATGATATTTTCAGCATAGATGAATTCATCTAAAATGTTGGCGGATTATTCATTTTCGTAGCCATTATTCTCCATTTCAATTTGTATTAGTAAGTTCTTAAAATATAGTCATTTAAGTAATGTTTTCTTCGATAAATGTAACAGTTATTCGTGGTAACTCATCCGTTGGCCACGATTGCTGTAAAGAGTTTGAAAGTTCAGGATGGTATTAATATACGTGATGTAATCAGTTTTAACAGTTTTATTTTATTAGTCACTAGCGACTTGCCTCGGCTTTGCACGGGTATAATAATGATATAAACCCTTTCTCTTCAATTACATTATCTATTAAAAAACGCTTCATAATGTTGCGATTTTTTAAGCCCTCGTATGCCTCGATACTTGCCTTGGATCGCGTACGGGAAAACTACAGAAAAGAATATTTGCAGCACATGAAAGGTTAACAATTTAAGCATTCATTGGGACGTAAGGACTGTATCGTTATTTATAAATACAACTTTACTTGGCCGTATTTTTTTTTATATTACATTTTTACATAAAAAACATACATGTATCTAATTACTGCTTTAATAAGGTACACATTTCATCCTAGAAACTCGACGTGAAACATCTGGATTTGACACAACTAACCCAATCCTCCCGAGTAATAAAAAATATTTCGGACAAATACTGCAAAAAAATTTACGGTTTGCGAAAAAGACGACATCACACACAAAAAAATCGTACTATGAAAGACACGCTTTCACGTGCTTCGTAATGTCAAACATTTAGGTATTTTCATAGCACTTAAATTTCACAAAAAAAAATGTCCTGAATTTGTGAAAGGATACTTTAAAGAGAATATGGTATGTAGCTTACGTGTATTCTGACTTTGACATCCAATATAACAATCATGGAGCATTTATATCCACCTGTTTCAACGATGGATCAAGCCCATGGTGTTTCATTAAGGCTTTTATGTGTGGCTGATTCTTATAGCTGTTTTACTGTTCTCATACGCATAAGAAAGTGAAGGTCATCTAAATCGTTGTGTAAAAATCCCATTTTTAGTAAAACATTAAATCCACCACATTTAATTTGCGTATGCTTGATTGGGGAATCATGAAGACACCGTTTAGATAATATACTCGGGCAGTATCTTGCCTTATTGTTTCTAAAAATAGTACCATGCAGTCGCTGAAATAGTCTTACATTCAGCTGATCAGGTTTGTCCGAAATACGTTTGATAGGCAATATTGAAAGCATCATAAAGACCCTAAAAGAAATAATTTGGAAAGTAGCCATATAGCACATAACACTCAAAAATATCTACACGCCATACACTCAGAACATAGAAACGCAAAATAATACATATTTCAAGAGTTAGACCAGGTTGAACTTGTATTTATAAATAACAATACGGTCTTTATTAACAGTGACTTTGTTTAGTACTATGTAGTAGTATGTAGTGATTTACAATTTACATCTATCTTTACAGAGCAATACTTATTTCAATAGAACAATCGTAATTAGGATGTGAGGACGTTATGCCTACACACAGTTTTCTGTTATAATATACTTACATAAAATTTTTTTTATTAAGTTAAAAGATGGAGCTTACATTTTAATTTTCTTAGCCTTTATTTCGATATAACAATCGATCTCTGCTCAATCACAACACGAAAGAATAGAATTGGAAATTAGCGATAACCTACGAACGTGTGGCATTATCTAAAGCGCGCGACGAAAACGGTTAGCACTCGTAAACCTATTAAATTCCAGATTATGATTCGGGTAGGTTCGCAAATTAGATCGGCACTCCAAACGGTCAGAAGACGACACCGGGCCCTGGAGGTGACGCTCGTCGCTCTTATGACTAAATTTAAAAGTCAAGAAGCAATTTGAGCGAACGTTATTGGTTCTGTATAATTTGCAATTTATAATTTACATGTTGTGGTCGTTAGGTGAATTCTTTGTTTTGTCTTGTCACTCAGAGGACAAATATAGAACAGTTTTTTAAAGAAATGGTCTGGTTTGTTTTACTACCATGATCCATTGTTGGTCACCTACCGTGGAAAGGCCCCGTAGCAAGTTGTTCCATTTTAAATATTGGAAACCATAATGAAGTAGGTTAGGAGATTATGATTAGGGTAGGTTCACAAATTATTTAGTGCGGCACTCCAAATGGTCAGAAGGCAACACCGGACCCTGGAGGTGACGCTCGTCGCTCTAATGCCTAAATTTAAAAGTCAAGAAGCAATTTGAGCGAACTTTATTGGTTCTGTATAATTTGCGATTTACATGTTGTGGTCGTTAGGTGGATAAACTTTTTGTTTCCTGTTACTCAGAGTACAAAATAGCATATTATTATATTTGTTAGAGAAATGATCCAGCATGTTTCAAAAACATAATCAATGGGTGACCTATCATAGCCGGAGAGGTTATCTGTCACGCAAGTTTTAGACTTGGAGACTGCACAACACCTTAATCAGTACTCGTTTAGTAAAGTTATATCATTTAATTTAAGAAAAAAAATAGAGTAAATAATAAGAAGTTACATGTTTTAAAGCCACCCGACATTCTATATTAGTAACACATAAAAATATTTAAGTTATAAAATTTCAACGCGGATTTCATTAACGTCCGACTACTAAAGTATACTCGTAAAACAACAATCTCTTCTGAAATGATATTAAAACATTTAAAAATCAGGAAAGCTTCAAATTATTCTTAAACTAGCAAAGCATTGAATAGGTATTTAAATAAACGCACTTGAACTTTAGCCACCTATTTTTCCTATCGACATCCTTCTATCCAACAAAGGTCTGCAAGGGACAGATGGACTCAGAGATAAATATTGTACTGAGATTAATAAAGAACCAGTGTCCCGCGGAACCCCAAAAAGGGAAGGAGTTCCCTTTCTTCGCGGCTCGGAAGCAGATCTCATTTCCTCGGACAACATCAAAGTGAGATAGCAATCGGTTTTATTTGAGTCAGCAATATTTTAAACGTTGGATCGACTAGTTGGATTTTTACCCGGGATTGATAGGGTTAAAGTGTTTGCTGGGATAATTAGGTAAGGGTATATCGTGATGGAAATTGTTATCGGAAAGTGTAGGGGAAAAAAAATTACCAAAGTGACTGAAGTTGGCTATATTACGAGGAAACTTTGATATAACGTAACAAATCTTTGCTATCAAATTTACAAAACTAAAAAGGTTGAAATCGATACCAGACTTGTGCTTAAATCAACTAAGAACATTGTAAGAGTACATTATACCAAACAACTGGTGTAATAAAAAAAAGTGGTGTAATCAACCAAATTAATTAAGTAGAATACCAACATAAAAAAATTGGTAAAATCAAAAAAAATTGCGATAGAACCGAATTCAACCTTAATTTCCGGTTAGCATTACGCAAGATCTAATAAATCCAACTATAGCATTTTTTTCAGTACCTATACACTATTTGATCTCTTTAAAAATTCTGAACGAACTTATTCTTTTTTTCTTCATTCAGATTTTTTAAAGAGATCAAAGTGTCCGTTCCAAAACGCGTCCGTTTCATTGCGTAGTCCCCCTAACTTAAAAATGAAGTCGCAACGTAACTCTAGTATAAGTGGATACCTACGTATCGGTATGCTGGTACCTAATAATATTATCTAGTCTGCGGTCAAAGTGTCTACACGTTGAGATAAGATTAGTTTCAAATTCAACTGATTGGACTAATTGGTGCGATTATATCGTCTAAGCGTCTCAAGTAATTGGGAATTAACTTGTTTGTATACTATTCATATATGTCTATTTATATACTGTATGAAACTTAGGGGTATTAGGTCTTTAGAAACGTTTTGAGATCTGCATACAGGTGCTGTAAGATTGTGCGTGTAAGTAAATAGACTTACAATAATAGTACATTAATGTTAAGACGCGAGAAATGTCTGTTTGCTGACTTAGTATTAGTTCAAACCTTGAGAGTCCTTTCAGTTTAACACATTGAGAGCCCGGAACTCCCGAGGGGAGTTCTTTGTGGGAGGTCCATTCCCTACAAAGTGGAAAAATCACAGGATCGGCTACGAGCGTAGCGCGTAGCACCTCGTTGGCAATCAAAATGTATGTATTCCAACCGAATGAAGCAGATACTCGTACCTACTATGTTTTTATAGAATATATTGCAATAGATGATTTAAATTAAATATTGAAATATTTTGACGCAGTTATATTCAAACGAAATAAGTAAGTTAGCCGTGTGATGACGGCAGTAAGAATAAATTTGTCACCACCCCAACTCCTCCTGCGGGTGATGTCGTAAGAGTCGTCTTAGGGATTGAATTGTCATTCTATAAGATTGATGATGGGCAGCAGCGTCATCATAGTGGACACTACATTACTGCGATCGCCAATCCGCTTGCCCAGCGTGGCGATTATGGGCATTTACCACCTAATGCGTCTATACGCATAGTTAATAGGAGAGGCCTACGTCCAGCAGTGGACTATCATAGGCTGATCATGATGATGAAATAAGTAAATTAACGTACATAAACATGAATATAAGAATTGAAAGAATGCTATAATAAATGTGTTACGACGTTCTTATTATACTTAAATAGCGTGCACGGGTCGTATTTTTGAATAATTGTTTACATGTGTATTTTGTACTAGCTGTACAAGAATATCTTGAATAGGAATTCATTTCAATAGCCCCCAAGTGCTAAACAGGGGTAGTAAACATCGGTCCGGCACGCAACGCCGCAAATGGCGACCCAACAACGCGGTGATTATGCTAATATTTGCACCTTTGATCAACGAGCCCTGGCTACGGGTCCAAATGGGATTCGAAAAATTTGCATCATCATTCGAAGATTGAATTAACTTTGTTTTTGAGCAATGAGATGATGTATCTAAGAGTCAACCACATGATAAATTATTACACTGTACTACTTCAACTCTGTTAAGAACAAACTATATCATATTGTGTCAAAACGTTAATTAAATATCTAAAAAATAATTAAATAAATATCTTAGGACATCTTACACAAATCGACCTCGTCCCATGGTAACCTCAAAGCAAAAAGTAAACCAAAAAGCTTGTGATGTGGGTACCAGGCTTAAATATATATAATGGATACATACATATAGATACTTTAATACATAAACAGCCATGACCAAGGAACAAATAAGTATTTGTTATAAATAAATACACAAATAATGCCCTCGCCGGGATTCAAACCCGAAACCTCCAGCTTCGTAGGCACTACCAACTAGGCTACGGAGACTGAATTTCGCTGTACTTATAAGAAATAGGTACTTTTTTCAATACCGGACTTTAATAACCAATATAACGCGCCACTTTTTGTGTTTCTCCTTTGGTCATACAATTTAATTGTATATCACTCATATTCTTTTTACAAATTTTTACAAAAGGTCTTATAAGCTAAATACAGAGTGTTTTCAAATTAGTTTACGATACGCATGCACATGCAAAACCGACTTCAAACGATTTCTCCAATATCCCATCATCAGACCTCGACTTGGTGACAATGGGACCATCTCGAGGTTATATATATTTAAAAATCGATTCATGGACGTATCGAGTAACATATTACACGTAACCTACTTTAGAACTAAATATTACAAATAGTTTATCATTCAGCCTCATTTCATCTGAGTCCACTGCTGGATGTAGGCCTCTTCTATTAACTACGCATTAGAAGGTACCCGCACTCTGGGCGAGTGGATTGGCGATCGCAGTAATATGTCCACTATGACGACGCTGCTGCCCATTATCAATATTATATCAAAGAATCGTCAGTGACACTTCAATCCCTTAGTCGATTCTTACGACACCCGCAGGAAGAGTTGGGGTAAGTGAAGAAAATAAATGCATAAAATAAATATGCATGCAGAAAATAAATCTCAACAAGCTATATTATTAAGATCAAATTTATGTACCTATGTTTCACGAATAAATAAAATAAATAAATAAATAAATATCTTGGGACATCTTACACAAATCGACCTAGTCCCACGGTAAGCTCAATAAAGGCTTGTGATGTGGGTACCAAGCGACGATATATATAATAGATAGATACATATAGATACTTAAATACATAGACAACCATGAACAAGGAACAAATATTTGTGATAAATAAATACACAAATAATGCCCTCGCCGGGATTCGAACCCGGAACCTCCAGCTTCGTAGGCAGGGTCACTACCAACTAGGCTACGGAGGCTGACTTGAAATGATTATGATTACAATAAATCAGTCGAATTGAGGATTTCTGAAGTCGGTTAAAAAATCCGTTTGTATAGGTGCCTTGCATTACGTGAAGATCTTCACACAATAATTGCGCAACCACGGAAACTCACGTAAAGTTTTCACTAAAGTGAATAATCTACACCGCACGGCGCAAGCGCGTCGACGCGGGTCACTAAGTGATGTATCACTCCGCGGAGAACTTTATGGTAACGCTCCGATGCGCCGGAGCCGAACAGTTCTTGCCTCGTTGCTCGCAACTTCGCCTGAAGTTCATTCACAAAACTGCTTAATTGTCTTTCGTGACAGTGGTAACGATTTGGAACGTACTGAGCGCGGTTAACGGGTTGGGGTTGTCTTGGTGTGTAAACTTGGAGCTTAGAAGAGCTTACATTTACAAATACTATAAAATAACTCTCTCTGCACACTTATAATATTATGATTCAAGTGAGAAACACGAAGTTAGAACCGAGAGGCGATAAGGGAATGTTTCAAATCGACACGAGTTACGAATTTCCTTTTCGCAGGTTCTGAAGTTTTCGACCTGATATAAGATGGAGCACTTCTCGCACTAGCGCGTAAAAAAACAACATCTGTACTGAAGAAAAAACATAATATTAGCATACAAAAGCGTTTTTGTATACTTAAATTACCTATAATTAATAACCATTTTACAAAGGTTTTTCGAGTGTAAATCCATGACAACAAAGCGATTTATATTTAGATTGACATGCAGTAAGCGTAACTCATAATGTCACATTATATACGAAATTTAAAGAAATATTGAATTTAAATCTGTTTCTCTAAAATATCCAAGATTTATTATTTTTTAACACAGGCGTGTACAGGCTTATTTTTAGCGGCTATCGTAATTCTAAACTCTCCTCTTTAAACAAAGTCTTAAGTGAAATTATATTGAGATACAGCAACTAAACAATTCCGGGGTTGCAAATATGCTGTCAAGGGAATCTTACGGCCCGGCCACGACATCGATCTAAGGCGACCAGCGGCGAGCGAATCCATGAGTTGGAGCGGGATGCCGATATGGGTACCTACAAGAGGGAGCACCATAGGTTTTCCGTTAAGTCGGTCGCCATATGCCGCGACCACGACATCGGTCTAAGGCGACCGGCTTAGCGGAAAAGGTATGGTGCTCCCTCTCGTACCCACATCGGCATCCCGCTCCAACTCATGAATTCGCTCGCCGCTGGTCGCCTTAGACCAATGTCGTGGCCAGGCCGTTAGACCGACATCGTGGCCAGGGCATGACATTTAGTATAAAGCCTGAATGGCGAGCGTTGAGCGCGTATGGCGGGGCGTGAAGCGGCGTGTCATACGTCCGAGGGATTTAGACGACGTGCACTAAGGCAACGCGTTTGTACTTTTTGTATTTGGGCATTTCTCCGAGCGGTTCAACCGCCGTTGCTTCGGTGGCAACATTATTACCTACCCGATTTCCGTGGGTATCATATTTTGGATATCTTGGTAGTTGTCAACTACGTCTATCAATATCCAAAAGTTCTTTCATCTCTCATGGGATTCGTGTGATAAAGCTGCCGAAGTCATGGCGGTTGATACGCTCGGAGAAATGCCCATTTGTTTAACATGGACGGCCCGCCGTATGTCCCGCACGCCAGACGCTCCGCTCAAGCGTCCGCTCAAGCCTTAGACTTATACATACATACCTGGGTGAATATCTGAGCGTTTCAACCGCCTAACTTTGGTGGCATCATTTTTGTCGGAGTTTCTTAACGTTTCAATGTGAAACTTCGTCATTTGTATTAGGGTACCGTGCCTCTGACAAATGACAAAGTAGCACATTGTAACGAAAAGAGACTTCGGCAAAAATGATGCCACCATAATTAGGCGGTTGAAACGCTCAGATATTCACCCACCTATGTCTAATCTTATCCTACTATGCTATCGAATGTTATTAGTAGCACTGCTAATCTGGCCGAAATGCGGGTTCCAACCTCAGTTCGTACTAATGAGTAAAATTTTAATACAAAGTAGGATCTTATGGCATTTATTAATCGGCTCTCGATACAGAACATAACATAAATAAACTATTTAAACCTTTATCTCAATCCCTTACAACTTGAACTATTACTTTTACTTCTCAATACCTTAATAACTACTTTTGTTCCTTTTGGGTTGACATATTTAGCACTCACGTTCTTAGGGTTTCCCCAAATCAATCGACGCGGAATCGCCTTAAGCCAATCGAAAAAAAGCTTTAAATATGTCGACGGCATAAGAGCTAAAAATCCGATGCCGCATTGGCCGAGCCGATACGCACCGATCCGTTCCTATCTGAGTCTTTTTCGCTGCTATGCGTGCATTAAACTTATTCCTCGTCGATTGATTTAGAGACACCCATAAAAGCTAGTCCAGACATCTTTTTTTTAATCAGTTAACAAACTATGCCAAAAACCTGCGATAGCGAGCGATAATGATCCTCTAAGATATCGATTCCCGAGTAAATGTAACAAATCGTTTTAAAAGTTTAACTTCCCGTAATCCCTATTCCGACCCAAACTTGTAAAGTTGTAAGTCTTGTAAGCTACACCGTTAAAGAGTGGCTTACAATTATTTCCAAATGATCTGGCGGGGTACAATGTTTGGAGTAAATTTGCCTTTTTAAAATAGGAGGCCGAAAGTTATTAAAGGTATTACCTTGTTCAGCAAATTGTGGGGATTTTTAATATAGAAAGTAATGCGGATGTGCCCTCCGCCTCGCCTGCTCAGAATTGGTGTTAGTCGGCTTATTAAATTGTATCATAATGTTTTAACATGTTTTTAGATTAGATAACATGTTTTTTCAGGCTTAGAAGAGTGTTTTTATACTAAGTTGGCCTCTTAAACTTCTCAAAAATGTTTCAATTTTGTAGCCAAAAAAAAACGAAATAAAAGGATTATCTTGGGTGATCTTAGTTCAGGCTTGTGATATGGGCACCAGGCGACGACATATTTAATAGGGCTCAGGCTGCGGTGAAGCAGCAAAAGAACGCTCCCTTAGGGTCAGGGTACCTCGTTGTGCCTTTTGCCGTCGAAACAGCAGGGTGCTGGGGGAAAGACGCGAAACGTCTAATGCGTGACATAGGGCGTCGACTCAGGCAAAGGGGAGAAGACCACCGCTCCGAATCGTTTACGGTGCAGAGGTTGGCCAATTGGCCATAGCTATTCAACGCGGCAATGCCGTGAGTGTTATGGCACCTTTGCACCGGAAGCGCTAAGGAGGATATTGACGAGTATTTTTGACATGATTTTTTTTATGTACCGTATAGAATATATACTTAAATACGTAAACAGCCAAGCCATGATCAAGGAACGAATATTTGTGATATTCCTAGGCAGGGTCACTACCAACAGTCGGAAAGTCGCCACTCAGCCACTAATTACATTAAATTTTTGAATAAATACTAAATATGTACAAAATAAATTATAAATCCCTAAATAGAAATTAATTTTCTTTGTAATACTAGGTACTAAACCGGCTACAAAAAGCCTAAATAAAAATAGTAACCTTAAACTCGTTTCCCAGGACTTTTTATTACTTACAAAGCTTAATTAACCTAAACCAAGTTTACTTGACGGATGGTCACAATGCAAAATTGAATTAACGCTTCAAAGGATTCCAAAATTAGTTTGACCTGGACAATAGGAGTGGAACATTGCTCAAATATTTGTATTAGAAGCCAGGCCATGTCGTAAACCGGAGATATTGTAGTATTGTCTCAAAGAGATTAGTTCCCTTAAGTTTCTATGTGGCTGGGATTGTGACAAGTGTGCGGTATTTGATTTGCCCAGGCCTGCTACCACGAACACCGATGTTCGTAAATGTCGGAGATTTATCTCTTTCACTCCAACGAAGGCGTCATTAGAGTGACAGAGAAAAATCCCTGAAATTTTCGAACATCGATGTTCGCGGTAGCAGGCCAGTTTCAGTAAGTAGTTATATGCGCTTATTCCGTCGCACAAATCAAGTCATTACCATTCCCAAAATATTGACGAACTGCGTATAAATAATAGTCATTTTCGGTTATCTTGTAGCAGACGTATGTTTGTCTGCTATTCTGGAATAATAGTCTCGTTTGCTTTTATAAAACGGAAAATAAAGTGGTGATGGTAATGAACAATAAAAAACACCGTTCACAGAAAACCGCGCGGGTTGAATTAAATTATTACGAAACTCCTTGAAAGAATGACGCTCCGTCCGAACAGAAAAATCACTGCAGGCTCGCCAAGCTGTCACGTGACTATAATAATGTATGAAAATGGTCACGTGACTTTTAGTTCGTATTTGTCATTCTCATACATTTATTACTTATCGGTTATCGGGCATCATGGAGGACTACGGAGTTTAATTTTCTAAACAACACGCTGCGAAATACGGTTTTTTGTCGCCTCTGAATAATTTTTGGCCCTATTGGCCATTGGCTTTGCAGGTTTTGCGGGCAGAGCCACTCACTGCTTCATACTTACTCAGTAAGCTTTCCCTGTGTTTTATTAATATGCTATAAATACCTGCAAAAAAATTAAGTCTGTTATTCCAATACACTCGTAAAGGACTTGGTCAGAAGGTAAAGTCACAACTTATGTTAACAAATGAGTACCAAATAGAAATAAGAGGAGCTTAATTTGTAATAAAATATCCCTAAAAGTTTAGGACACTAGAGAGTGTAACTTTCAGGGATAGTCGACGTAACTTATGAATCAGATTATGTACTCATGCGATACTATTTTTCTGTTACTGTACTATGTATATTGCATGTATACTTAATCAATGTAGTGTAAACCAAGGTTGGAAACCTAGGCCAGTCTATGTCAAAATAAGAAGTAGTAAGAGGAGGTTCTTATAATTTGATTTGTAGCGTCATTGTGACATGGTCCCTGAGTGACCTAGTTCAATTGGGTGACTGTTCGTTGGGAGGTTGTTTTAACCGTCTAAACCTTACAATAATTACTGACTGAGGAAGTTCTAAAACAAATATTAATTGCATTAGCGAAAAAATATAGATAAAGCTAAAATTTACATTCACATCATCAGCCTGTGATAGTCCATTGCTGGACGTAGGCCTCTCCTATTAACTATGCGTATAGACGCATTAGGAGATAAATGCCCATAATCGCCACGCTGGGCAAGCGGATTGGCGATCGCAGTAATGTGTCCACTATGATGACGCTGCTGCCCATCATCAATCGTTATGAAAAATGACCAGTGACACTTCAATCCCCCAATCGACTCTTACGACACCCACAAGAGGAGTTGGGGTGGTGACAAATGTATTCTTCCTGCCGTCACCACTCGGCCAAAATTAAATTTACATTGGTTTTATTTTTATTTCTTTATTCACACACACACACTACATAGCCTATCTGTCTTCACATCAGTCTATCTTAGTCCAATACTACCATATTTGTCACGCTGGGCAAGCGGATTGATGATCGCAGTAGTATGTCGCCTTTGATGATGCTGCTCGTCATCAATTTTTAATAAAGGAATGGTGTGTGACACTTCAATCGATTTAAAGACGACTCTGATGATTCCCAAGGGCTCGTGCATAAATCGCTGGCTATTTTTTGAACCCAACCCTGGTGATGTTTGGTGAGTTTCTTGGGGTGTACTTTCTCAATCAACTTTTAACGTTCGCTCGCCGCAAATTTAGCAATATTTCTTCGTTTGGTCATCGTTGAAAAATTCACGTGAGGTCTCCTTGTATCCCCCCCCCCCTAACGTGATTTTCGTGATTTTTTCTTGGACCCCCTCCCCCCCTATATGACCTCGCGTGATTTATGCACAAGCCCCAAGGGATAAGTAGGGGGTTTTGCAGATTGGCTGTGTCCAATAGGCTCATGATGACTCGGATTTTGACAGGACCTGCGATTTTGAAGTCGCAACCCAGACCCAGTGCGTACGCAAATCAAACTTTAGCAGCAACATTCGTCAAGCATTATGCGGGCGCAAGTTTCGTCTTGATTAAAGATAGCTATATCAGTCAACCTTTCATTAGACAGAGACACAAAAGCGATATCGCCGGCCGCGACATCTGGGTCTTATCGGAAAGGGTTGCATCTTACAGGTCGCAAGTTAAGGGGAATTTAATTAAAATAGTTGGTTAATCAGCGTGTCCTATTAGGTTGATGGGAGCAGCTGTTGACGGTAATGAGAGCCGTGAAGATTCTGCGGTTTTGTATGATGAGGGTAATGAGATTGTCGTCTTTATATTGTCAGACACTAGTAAGTGTCGAGATTGAGCTGCGCTATCTAATATAATTATAAAACAGGAGATAGAATAATTATTATAATAATATAATATTTTGCTGGCGGTAGGACCTCGTGCAAGGTCCGCCCGGATAGCTACCACCGTCTTACCCGTTAACCTGCCGCTAAATAGTTAATACGGTGTTCCGGTTTGGCGGTAAGATAGTCGGTGTAATTACTGGCATAGAGGCAATCCATCTAAGTCTTCAGGGTAGGCAGCGCATAGGCGATTTTTTGGTCACTATGTCCCTCAGTTCCCGCTTTCCATCAGGTGGGCTGAGAGCTCAGTTGTCTACCTTCATGACATAAAAAAAATAGAGAAAGAATACTTAGTGTGGTCAAAGGCCTAATCTTATGAAGCCGATTATACCCGAGAGAGTCAACCGTTGTCCACCTAGTCTGATTGATCCGATTGAGTTTAGGCATCAGCTGTGAAAATAGAAACCCTGGGTTCAACTGCTACTCAACATTGGTAAATTCGGTGTTTTTTCTTTGGTGAAAGACATGTAATGGTAATAATTAATATACAGTAGATATTACTTTAAACCACTCCCGACCCGTGGTCTAACCGCTATGTCCAACTGGTTGGGCCACGGGGAAATAAAATTATCCATAGTCGATCGATTGTACTACGAGGAAGATAGTTTATCCGTGGTCCAATTGGTTGTACCACGGTACACTAAATTTATCGACAGTCCAATACTAGAATATATATTTACGTATACTAGTTGGACAATTGCCCCTCAATTTTACTATGGGTCATAATTATATGACAGTAAAAACAAGTAATCGGACACAACCAGTTGAATATAGCAGTTGGACCACGGGTCGGGAGCGTAATACCGCTGCTAATCAAAAATTTAAGCAAATAATTTGTTTTGTTTCACAAAAAACTAAATTCTATAAAATTTAAAAACTCACGTCACGTTATGGTTAAGTTTAAAAAAAATACGGTTTGAATTTATGAAACAATATGGCGTGCGAGAAGAATATGACCTTCTACGGTGCATACTTTCACCATCTTCATTGTCAGCCTCCGTAGCCTAGTTGGTAGTGATCCTGCCTACGAAGCTGGAGGTTCCGGCGAGGGCATTATTTGTCTATTTATTAATCACAATTATTGTTCCTCGGTCATGGCTGTCTATGTATTTAAGTATCTACATGTATCTATTATTTATATCGTCACCTGGTACCCACATCACAAGTCTTAATTGAGCTTACCGTGGGACTAGGTCGATTTATGTAAGATGTCCCATGATATTTATTTATCTTAAATTGAAGCAGCAAGTACGAGTAGACCGATAAATAAAGAAATACCCGTGAAAAATTCCTTGTAGCGCAGCCTTCTGTTTAAATGTTTGTACAAAGGCTCCTGTTAGCACCACAAACGTGTGCTGCCAATCTGTACCTACCCTTACACGAAAATTGACGGTAAATCTTTGTTGAAAAATATTTGTCACCTCTCAAAAAAGATCGTGTTATAGTTGCGTAAATATTATTTGACCGACTATCTCACTTACGACCTTTTGTTTTGCGTCATTAACAATAGAAAAGTGCTCGACTGCTGGTTGTCTAGTAAGTGTTAACGCAAAACAAAAGGTCATAAATAAGATAACAGTCGGTCAAATAATATTTCTCGAACTATACTGATTTGTATAAGGTTGTTAATGTAACTTTTTTATTTGTTTCAGGTAAGGAATTGATGCTGTTAGGCGGAAAAAAGGGTATTTTAATTTTATTTAAACATTGATTGAGATACTTAGTAGAACGAGTGCTCGCCGATGACCTAATTAATATAGTTTAAAGTGTCGAAACTTGAAGTAGAAGTGACAGATGGGTGTTTACATATTGGACATAAAAATGTCGAGTGTTGATGTGTAGTCTTTGTTTAAATGGACTTGTATTGGTGTAAGGTACCTAAATGTATGAATATACGACAAGTTTTCTTTACTGTACCTACTACTATTTATAATTTATAAATATTATCGTTTTAGAAACATAACTAACGTGGAACCTAAACATATTTAAATATTTAGCGAAACGGATTACTCACGTTGGGCTTTAGTTACGGGTACTCCTTGATGAGGATCCTCTTAATAGATCGGAACATGTCGAGCAATTATCAACTTAAATTACGTGAGGAACCAGTGTCACTATAGTTATTTGTTTTACTAGGGAGCAAAGTGATTGTTTAACTCTCGTGCAAATATTGAAACCCGAGCAAGCGAAAGATTCCAGAATTTGAACCACGAGCGCCACGAGTGGTTCATAAAATGGAATCTTGAGCGATGCGAGGGTTTTAAGGCACGAGAGTTGAACATGCTTTGCTGCCGAGTGAAACACAACATTTTTCACCACACTAAAGCAAGGAAACATGCGAAATAAAACTCAAACATAACAAATTAGAAGGTATTTATTTGCAAGTCCTCAACTTCCAAAAAATAAACAAATCAATAAATAATAAAACAATAACTTCAAATATTTATCTTGGCGTGGCTTGTAATTTTAAAAGAAAAAAATATTCGGATGCATTCTGAAATTTGCATAGTGAAAACACTTTCATTTTCCTATTGTTTTTATTTGTCGTATTTTTAGAACTTTTAATTAAAAGCCTTTTACAACAAAATGTGGTATTTAATTTGGATTTTAGCATATTGAATATAATATTATGAAAGGTTCATGTGTATGAATCTGTTTGAAACTATTGAGTTTTCGAACGTACTGTCTAGTTCAAACGTCAAAAAGCTTATTGCACTCTCAGGCCGTATAAGTTATTGCTTTAGTCTATCCAGAAGATTTAAAAAAATTACTTTAACCTCTAGAGTGTAAAACACAGTTTTGCGCTCTGAAATTGAAGGACAAACAGCGTGTTTACGAGCAGTGTGGTGAAAAATATTATTATTTATACTAAAATAAATTATCAAATTAAACTAAATAAACTATAGCAATAAAATAGAACTAAAACTAAAGTAACCTATCAATTTAAAACTATCAAACAAAAATAAATCTAAAAAGTGGGGCCCTTGCGGCATGGTGCCCAGGATGCTGACAGCATTACCTCACTGTATCGCGATACTAATGCGTTGAGCAAGGCCAGCACTGCAATCACCAATATTATTATTTTAGTTGAATAGGCATTTAAAACAGTTGTTATAACTGCCGACGCAAACAATCGCACTGCTCCGCTGACAAATAATTAACTAATTTTAGTTTCCGCTTAATCGGCTTTTTAGAAACTCATTTGACTGGCAAATTATTTCGCAGGTACGAATGGATAATTATTCATTGGTCGCTCGCGGTACAATGCCCGCATTACCCTTTTTACAAATGGATCCAAACTATTAATCTTTTTTGAAGTGCAATTATTATTTACCCAAAATTTTATTTATTTATTTTATTTTTATTCCAATAAGTTTCACAGCATTACAGTAAAAATCAAGCCACTGCGAACTAATAATTTACACATCAAATAAAAATAACTAAAAACTAGCTAGGCGACGAAACGACGTGGCCCCGTTGCGTCGTCTGATCTGGCGTAGGATTTGGTAGATTGCCTCGGAACTGCCGAAACACGACGCCCTTCGGCCAGAAGTCAGCACTCGCGATGGTGTCCTGCAGCGGGCGCGGCACGCGCACCACGAACGAGCTGAAGTGCACGAAGCTGCACCCTCAGCGAGTAACCCGTCTTCCGGTGGAAATAAGAGATCGATGTGTTATTGACTGCCTAGGCTGCTCAGTAAACTCTGTAGTGGCGCTGCGAAAATATAATACGATATAAAGATGAGATATAAAGGTGTTTCCTTATACCTATAAGTTGGGACCCTTTAAGCGAAGCGTGAAGAAGCATCTAGCGGGCCAGCAAGGCGGTGGCAACTGACAGGTTACTGATGGTCTCCTGTTCGGTGCCGCCGCGATTTGGGATCCGCTTTTCACTTACGATCAGGTAGAGTGGAGCCACTTTGTTGTGCCAATACAAAAAAACACGGGACGTTTGAATCTCGAAAAGAGGACCAAGTTGTCCTCCCCAATTTTTTGTAACAGTTTTAAATTATCTTTTTTCAATATGATTTCTACTTAGAATCGTGAACATGTAGTTAAAAATTAATACTGTAAAATTACTACGATAATTTTTTGATAATGTTAATATTTTCGTAAAGAATCGCCCTGAAAGCAAAACATAATTGTGTAACGCCCCTCTAACTTCTGTACCAGAAGTTTAAAAAAATATGAAGAAAATCTGAAAAGTAGAACTTTTTAATACTTTCTAGAAAAAATATGTTGAACTTGATAGGTTAAACCGTTTTTTAAGATAAGATAAGATAAGATGTGTTTTTTCTCAATAGCATTACATACATTTTTGCTAAAACTAACAAAAATATGCATACAGATGTAGTGAGAAATGACTTGCCTTCGGAAACGTTCGTCAACGTCATGCTGTTTCAGTCTATCTCACTGAGACTGACAGTAATAGCTGTCATGCTACTTCAGTCAGACTCGGTGACACTGCCTGAAACAGCATGTGTTTACGAACGTTTCCGAAGGCAAGTAATTTCTCACTACACCTGTACATACTAAGATCGTCAAAAACATTTTACAAAGAGGTATACATTTATCATGCTACATTAAATTCAATTATTATCATTTTTAATTACAAATAATTCTCAATTTCTTTTAGATAGGGGAAAATAAACATGTCAACTATACTCGTTAGTAAAATATTCTTTTAAACTATAGAGTGTCTTAAATAAATAAATAAATAAATAAATAAATATCTTGGGACATCTTACACAAATCGACCTAGTCCCACGGTAAGCTCAATTAAGGCTTGTGATGTGGGTACCAGGCGACGATATATATAATAGATAGATACATATAGCTACTTAAATACATAGACAGCCATGACCAAGGAACAAACATTTGTGATAAATAAATACACAAAGAATGCCCTCGCCGGGATTCGAACCCGGAACCTCCAGCTTCGTAGGCAGGGTCACTACCAACTAGGCTACGGAGGCTGTCAAACTTGGTCCTCTTTTCGAGATTCAAACGTCCCGTGTTTTTTTGTCTTATCCAGGAACAACTGTTTTACTTTACGATGGAAGGAATTTATGTTAGGCTCGGCCTTCAATTTTTTCGGCAATTTATTGTATAGTTTCTGCCCCATTACTGTAGGAACTTTTTTCGTCATTTGTAGCCTGCATTTAGTTTGTTTAACATTGTCAGGGAATCTAGTTGGGCGTTTAATAACTACGGAACCCTACACTGAGCATGGGCCGACATGCTCTTGTCCGGTTTGTTTTTTTTATTTGCCAAATTAAGGATTAAAATATGTTCATATCTGTTTTTGACGAACGTATTACATAGCAACACGAAAACTACAAAGAGCTTCAACTCAACCCTAAAATAACTGAGGCTCTACCGCGAATCAAGAACGAAGAGTTTTCTCTTGCACTTGTGAATTCGTATGTAATCGTGACAAAGGGCAACACTTCGTTCATGGTTTGCGGCAGGGCCTCTGGCCTACTACCGCGAAAATCAAAATTCGTAAATGTCGGTCCCTGTTACTCCAACGTAGTCGTCATTAGAGTAAAAGAGACAAATCCTCGAAATTTGCGGATTTCGAAGTTCGCGATAGGGCCTCTGATCCCCCAGTTTTAAAGTCTATGTTATGCATTACGGTCGGTGCATTATTAAACTCGTTTAATAGACCTCGGTCTATGAATGCACGGATTATACCTCCATTTGCCAATGCACATCGAATAGTTCGCTATCAGATATATACAGGGTGAAAAAAACGAATGCCACATGGATCATTTATTAGTTTTATTACGTATGAGAATGAGTAGCTTCTGTAAATTAACCAACAAACGTGTCGAATTGAAAGAAAATAAGGAAACTCGGTGTATAAGGTCGTGTAAACATATTTTTGAACTTTGCGGGTATTTGTATATTTAACTCTAACTGAACGTATATCTTTTCACAACACTGACTTGTAAAATAAATTGATTAGTCTCAGCGCATCGCCCGCGGCCCTGTGTTGGCAAATACCGCTTCTTGAATCGTATTTCACTATTAAAATACTCTTTGTAAATGGAGATAACAAAGTAGGGGAGAGTGGGTGAAATTGTACCGCTGGAACTCGAGGTTTCCTATAAATAACTATCGTGCGACATTAGACAAATCGAATCAGCCCACGGTAAGCTTAATTTAGGCTTGTTTTGTTGTGCTTAGCGATTTATACTTATACCCATAGACAAGATTGTAATCCAGGAACTCTACGTACGCAACTACGTATATCATTTTATTCGGTATGTTTTCACCGACATGACGGCAGCAGTAAGAATACATTTGTCACCACCTTAAGTCCTCTGCGGGTGTCGTAAAAGTCGACTAAGGGATTGAAGTGTCACTAACCATTCTTTGGCAAAAGATCGATGATGGGCAGTCATCATAGTAACCACATTACTACGACCGTTAATCCGCTTGCCCAGCGTGGCGATTGTGGGTATTTACCTCCTAATGCGTCTTTCGGATTACGTTTTTAATAGGAGATACCTACGTCCAGCAGTAGACTAACATAGGCTGATAATGTGGTATAATGACACATACTTTGCACATTAGAGTAATATAAATATCGGCCAATAACTTGACAGGAAATAAGGATAATATAATAATCTCATATTTATTCCTTTGCTTACATTAAACATTGTTGTATTAGTACCAAAATGAAATCACACCTATCGAAGATACTTTTTTTAAATTCATTTTTATTTTTTGTTTTTTTTATTTGCCAAATTAAGGATTAAAATATGTTCATATCTGTTTTTGACGAACGTATTACATAGCAACACGAAAACTACAAAGAGCTTCAACTCAACCCTAAAATAACTGAGGCTCTACCGCGAATCAAGAACGAAGAGTTTTCTCTTGCACTTGTGAATTCGTACGTAAGCGTGACAAAGAGGCAACACTTCGTTCATGGTTTGCGGCAGGGCCTCTGGCCTTCTACCGCGAAAATCGAAATTCGTAAATGTCGGTCCCTGTTACTCCAACGTAGTCGTCATTAGAGTAAAAGAGACAAATCCTCGAAATTTGCGGATTTCGAAGTTCGCGATAGGGCCTCTGATCCCCCAGTTTTAAAGTCTATGTTATGCATTACGGCCCGGCCTGTGCATTATTAAACTCGTTTAATAGACCTCGGTCTATGAATGCACGGATTATACCTCCATTTGCCAATGCACATCGAATAGTTCGCTATCAGATATATACAGGGTGGAAAAAACGAATGCCACATGGATGTCAACTATCTTAAATATTGTAAATAGCATTGTGTAAGGGTGACTTTCCTTTGTTTTTAAAAACAATAAATTCTGCATTTAAGTATTTTTCATCATTTAAGAACGAATGAAAAATCAACATCAAATATGAAATAATCGAATATGAAAAATCACTTACCTTCGTCGGGACTCGAACCTGTCTTCCGTTATTCTGATTATAGTTGTTATTTAGAGAAAAATGAACCTTATCAGTAATCCTTTCAATCTGCATCATTAAATACGACACGTTATTTTCTTTGTCACTTTTGACCGGTTCGAGTCCCGACTGAGGCAAGCGATTTTTCATAAGTCCTTAAATGCAGAAATAAATGATTTTTTAAAAACGAAGGCAAGTCTACCTTAAACCAAATGTCCTATTTACAGTATTTATGGTAGTAGCCATCCATGTGGCATTCGTTTTTCCACCCTGTAGAATTGGGCACGATGCTCATACCTGAATAAGTATGTACTGTAACACCATGGCAATAAAGACCTTGGTGCTTAGCCAAGTTGCCAATCGCTAACGCTTAATCGTCAATCGTGAACGAAAGGCAGCTAACTGTCTTTGTCGCACTAATATGAAACCTCTTTCATATTAGTTCCTGTCCCTCGACAGCGAGGGAAAACTACGATACGCTACTAAGCGTTGGCGATTGGCAACTTGGCTAAGCATCCTGCTCAGATGTTTGTTTTTCCTGCGTAAGAGAAGCTTATTATTAGATAAAATAATAAAAGACCATGGGCAGATTTGTATGGAGATGGACCAAAAACCAACAGAGCTGAAAATGGTGTCATTAAATAGGTATTTACATTTATTTAATTTCATTCGGGCACTATGTTCAATTCCATTGCAAAACGGAGATATTTGTATTTTACTCAGAGTAAACACTATGATTAAATTGATGAATGGTGTGGCCGACGGTGATTTACTTAGAAAGTACCCGCAGAACGCCTTACTCATATAAAATTATCGAATGGATTTCAACTTTGCACCTATATAATGAAAAAAGGTACATGAGCAGGCCTTTTTAATTACACTATTCCCATCTCTGTTGGTTTTTGGTCTATTTTGCGTCAAAATGCCTTTAACTCAGAAACTATTTTCTTAACTCTTACTGTTATAAGTTTTATGAGTAAAGTACTCGCAATCCGTAGTTGCTTTTAAATCCAAAGTTAAGGAATATTATTTATCTCTTCCTTAATCTTAATGATTGCAACTGTTGTTTTCCTTTACTTGATATGCTTATATTTATATATGTAGCTGGTATATGTATGTTTATATGATTACATTTATTTATGTATGTCTATTAGAACTTTCGCTTGTGTTGTTGGTATTCTTTTTAAATATTTTCCTTTTTCTGCACCACCTACTACCTACATTTTTGTAATCGTGTCTCCACTACCCAAAGGTTGTCTGGAAGAGATCGCTTTTTAGCGATAAGGCCGCCTTTTGTGACCTCTGTTTTTTTTTTTTTGTATTTTGTTTTGTGAACTTTTGTTCTTTATTACGTGTGAGGTGTGCAATAAAGAGTTTTTGTATTGTATTGTATTGTACTCGTTATTCAAACAACTATTAAACTATTACTAACTACTGAATGCATTTGTGTTTATTGACGCATATATTTACTACATCCTAGTGTTATTACTTATTATTTATTTTAACATGTTCAGTCAGTCACCTGAGATTAACTTTTATGCTAGTCTTAAGGTTCTCTCATACTAATATTTCATTTATTACGTATGAAAATGAGCAGCTTCTATAAATTATCCAAAAAACGTGTCGAATTGAAAGAAAATAAAGAAACTCGGTGTATAAGGTCGTGTAAACATATTTTTGAACTTTGCGGGCATTTGTATATTTAACTCTAACTGTACGTATATCTTTTCACAACACTGACTTGTAAAATAAATTGATTAGTCTCAGCGCATCGCCCGCGGCCCTGTGTTGGCAAATACCGCTTCTTGAATCGTATTTCACTATTAAAATACTCTTTGTAAATGGAGATAACAAAGTAGGGGAGAGTGGGTGAAATTGTACCGCTGGAACTGGAGGTTTCCTATAAATAACTATCGTGCGACATTCTTACACAAATCGAATCAGCCCACGGTAAGATTAATTAAGGCTTGTTTTGTTCTCCTTAGCGATTTATGCTTATACCCAAAGACTCTACATACGCAACTACGTATATCATTTTATTCGGTATGTATTTCTACTTTTGGAATGAAATATTTATTCGTTGGTATTATGATACCGACATGACAGCAGTAAGAATACATGTGTCGCCACCTTAAGTCCTCTGCGGGTGTCGTAAAAGTCGAGTAAGGGATTGAAGTGTCACTAACCATTCTTTGGCAAAAGATCGATGATGGGCAGTCATCATGGTAACCACATTACTACGATCGCCAATCCACTTGCCCAGCGTGGCGATTGTGGGTATTCAACTCCTAATACGTCTGTCGGATTACGTGTTTAATAGGAGCTAACATAGAGCAGTAGACTAACATAGGCTGATGATGTGGTATATGACACATACTTTGCACATTAGAGTAATATAAATATAGGCCAATAACTTGACAGGAAATAAGGATAATATAATAATCACATATTAATTCCTTTGCTTACATTAACAATTGTTGTATTTGTACCAAAATGAAATCACACCTAGCGAAGATGCTTTTTTTAAATTCATTTTTATGATGTAAATTTAATAACATACCGGTACCGAATCTTGATGTTTGTTACTAGTCAAAATATTCACCAAACAAATAGTCGCTAAGTAAAAATGATAGAAAATAACCGACTCTCCCCTACGTGGAAACGAGTACTAATTTTTCCCCGTCTCCTCGACTTTGTGTGCCGTTGAGTTTCTCTTTATAAATTCCATTTAGTACAAAGGTTACGTGTATCTGACGCAATTTGTTTTGTTTGATGCTTTGAAGACTCAAAATGCAGTTGTGCATTCTTAATCTAGTCTGTATTAGAGTTTGCATTTTGCTCGCTTCAGCTAGATATTCAAGCTGATGCAAGGAATATACCTTTATTTCTAGGCATATACTTATAAAGGTATTTATTATTAGGGTTCCGTAGCCAAAATGGCAAAAACGGAACTCTTATAGATTCGTCATGTCCGTCTGTCCGTCTGTCACAGCCGATTTATTCAGAAACTATAAATGCTACAGTTATGAAATTTGGTGAGGATATGTGTTGTATGAACCACTACATAATTATGATACTACATTGTAAGCAAATTATTGAGGTGGGGGCCTCCATACATGTAACTGAAGCATAGTTTTTTTTTCGATGTACATAAACGGCTATCAATAGAAAGGTCTTTAGAAATGATAAAAAGGTTCCTAAACAAATTTTTGTTTAAGCGAACCGTTTTCGAGATATCAGCTCTCAAAGTCGTAAAAAGTGTGTCCCCCCTCCAGTTTTTTTGATTTATGAGTAAGAATGCGTTGGTTTAAATTTAGCTAAGCTGAATGTCTTTTATTAATTAATTGTATCATTGTGAGAGGCTTATACTTCGTTTTATTTAAGATTAGAATTATCTGTCAAACGGGTGAACAAAGAAGCAGTGGTCGTAAACCTTCCTTCTTCGATTTCGGCCGATACCACTGAATTTTTCGGAACTTATGTATATACATATCATTTGATATTTACCGATAGCTGAACGCATAGTTTTCACATTTATTATTAATTTGTTGGCAAAACTGTATTTAAAAAAGTTATAAGTGTCTTATAAGCAAGATGGCGGCAATTTAGAAAAAAAAAATATATTGAAAGTTTTCGTTTAGTGTTTGGCGGTTTTTAACAAAGTATTTTTTTTATTTGTAACTAATATCGTACCGATTTTACATTTACTGAATTTAATGAAGTTTACAGTCTAAAATTTAACAATATTTGCATATTTAATCTGGCTTACATTATGCACTCCCAATACTTTTAAAAGTCATGCATTTAAGGATTAAAACTATCGGTATAAAAGCGGACACGGTGTCATAAAGACTGAGCAGATAACAATACTAAGACAACCCTACGCATCGGCAACGTCGTTTAGTATTTGTCGCCATTATAGGCGGTCTGGGACGCTCTAATGTAGTTTGAATTTGGTAACAAATTAGAAAATAAAACTCAGATGACATACATAGTTTTATTCACTGTCAGTGGAAGAGTCCGAGGACTAGGAACCACCAACGTTTATAATACATATTTTTTTCCACAGTGTTATCTATTACATTATCTAATTTCATTTAAAAAATTATATTCTTTTCAAATGTTATATACCGTAGCCAACGATATGCCAGCAGTCTCAGCAGTCTTTTTCACACGTTCCGATTTAGTGGGATATTCCTTTCTATGGCACATTTTTTAATTTGTAAATATTCACCACCATCCGCTTTTCACTGGTAGTCACAGGATTTTGCTTTCATCCATTTTAAATGTGCACCAACAAACAAAATATCTAAATAGATCAACAATTAATAACGAAATTGAACAAAAACGATAACAACAATCTTTAAGTAAGCTAACAGCAATATAAAACACAACCGACTCAACCGACTACATTATGAAGTCGAATGACAGACAGTGACATTTTAAAATTGTGTGAGAACTCTGCCTCTTTAGGTTTTTTAATGTACAACGTTTCCATGAAAAATTGCAAACGCAATTTATTAAAATTATTATCTTTTCATCTTAGAATATAAATTAACTAACATTATGTTTCTTATCTGTTCACAACACTGAGTTAATGTGTATTAATATAGCATGATAATAAATTCGTGATATTTAATAACTCGTATTTACTGTTCGATCCGCAGAATTTGCCTGTAAAAGAACCTTATATCTCGTTCTGCGAAGGTCTTTCTAATGCTAAAAAAAACGAAGTATAGTAATGTTATTGTAAACGTCAAAGTAGGACGGTTTTTTTTCTAAAATGCTCTCCATTGATGAGTGTAGCGAATTTAAATCGTTTGACATATTAAAATATAAATGAAATTAATTCACTACACTGAACGGTGAAATAATATTTTCTTCAGTTACCGCGAGAATTACTCAAGGACGATTACGACGTTTCGCAGTTTTGCAGTCGCCCGCAGACCACGAACCCTGTAAAGTGTTTGAAACGTCGAGATGAAGTTAAATTTAATTAAAATAACTACGTGTGTATTTCCGTTTATCATAGTTTTATATCATGAACAGTGAAAGTTATGCATAGTGACAATGGATACTGACTTTCAGGGTTGATGTTTTGTCACCGAATAAAATAATATATTACTTCTACTTCTTCCTCACGTCATGAGAAAAAACGAATATTTATTTATTTGTTAACAAGAAACTTAATAATAAGCTCTGAAATATGTACCTACATACATATATATATATATATATATATATATATATATAAGGTGTTTTCAAATTAGTTACCGATACCTTAGGGTATGCATGTGTTCATGATAACGGACAACTTTCCTTATGAGACTCATATCGAAATATTGAAAAAAAAATCGCCTTTTCATACAAAGCGGTTTTATCGGGTGATCAATATTTCATAGAAAGTGTTTTAATTTTTTCGATTCTTCGATATAAGTCCCATAAGTAAAATGATTCCTTATCATGAACACATGCATACCCTAAGGTATCAGTGACTAATTTGAAATCCTGTATATATTAACGCATGGAATTTACTGTGGTAACATTCTGATAAGTTAAAAATAACTTGACTTGTCTTTTTGCCAGGTTGCCTAAAGAATGAATCCTGTTTGAAGAAATCTGGATCTGAAAAAGCCAGGATTATCAGAATTGAACTTTCAACCATCCCGATTTCATAAATACCTGGACCACTCAGTTACCTTCAATTTGTAATGCTGTTTTATAACATTTATGAAATAAAAGCATCAATTCCGAAGAGGAAGCTGCCTCCCTCTGGACTTACGGAATTTGAGGCGCGCGGTCGGACCCCACTTAAACGATAATTTGTATCGACAGTGAAAATTCTCTCTTGATTTACGCCTTTTTTCTCTCAAGAAACTAATTAATTTGAACAAGGAATTTTCTTCTATTGCCAAAACAAGGTGTCCTAATAATTATGACGTCATCCGAGAAGGATTTAATTAAAGGCCTTTTTCGAGGCCTTCGATGTAATTGCTGCTCAATGAGTCTTTGTAGTCGGAGTTGGTCTCTTAGTGATTATGTTCGGCTCAATTTGTGAATGCTCTTGGACATTTTCATATAACAAGATTTTAATTATTTCAAACTGATGAGTTTGAGATTTAACTATGAGTTAATAAGTACTGAGTTTATAATTATATTGTTTTTTTTTTATTTGACAGGTTCCCTGAGAAGCAAAATTCAGAAATGCACACTAAAGACATTGGGAGAAATTCCGAATGTTTTTGCCTGTTACAGTATAAGCATTCATGCGATTTGAATAAATATTATTTGGTATCAAATACCGGCCTAGAGCATGATGGACCATGACGGACCATAGTTATTGAAAAATTGCTGGGCCAATTCTGTTCAAAAATAGTTTAAATTTAAAGTATTCTATAAGCCCATTTATCCATGATTTTTTTCCATATTTTTTGACTCACGGATCAAAACTATTGACGTTATCTCCAAAACTATTGACTTAAGAAATAAACTTTCTTTTGAGGCCCTTATTCTTTTTAAAAGAATAACACTATAGAATTACAGTAAAATAATAAAAAACATCCCCACTTTACGTGCAGGGGAGGTACCTGCAATTTTTTTTTGTATTTTAGTCTATGAATTTATCGGCATAAGTAAGATGTACCTACATATACCTGTACCAAATTGCCAATATCTAGTACTTATTGCCCTATGAGCTATATTACAGACAGACTGACGGACAGATGGATAGATGGACAGACGGTCATGGCAAAACTACAAGCTAAAGAAACTAAAAACGATTCCCATTTCATGAATACATTTTTATCCCATAAGCACTGATAAGTCCCTCACAATGGTGTAGTTCGGGAAATATTATTTTTATCTTACTTACGACCTTTTGTTTCGCATTATTAACAATAGAAAAGTGCTAGACTGCTGATTGTCTAGTAAGTGTTAACGCAAAACAAAAGCTCGTAAGTAAGATAACAGTCGGTCAAATAATATTTCCCGAACTATACAAGTTCCATTAAAATCGCATGAATAGAACCGGAGCAAATAAAAGCATTTGAAACAGCCTTCGTTTATGAGTATAAATATCCCTCAAGTCATATACTTAAACCAAAAGTCATAGGTCTTATATAAATACCAGTAAGACCTAAGTTTAATTAAGCATACCAAATGGTACCGAAGTTGTCTCGCCGCGAGCGTCAGCGTGGTATCCAGAAACTAGATCTCGCCGTAGTTTGATTACGAGAATCCTGAAGTCCGTAGCCGTACCATGCTTTGGCAAGTATCTGTTACGTTAGGTTTTATTATCAAACCGGAATCAGAAAGGGATTCGAAAGTACTGTTGACACAACAATTCACACAATATTTATCAAGAAAAGAGTTGTTTATAGATGTCGCTAGTGATTAATTAATATATTATCTGTAAGTCTCTGAACATAAACTACAAATATATTGATTTAACTATGAATATATCCTAGATTGACTTATACACTTTGGTGTCAAGAGTACTTTCAAGTCCCTTTCTAATCGCGATTTGATAATACTCGATACGTAAAGCAGGTCTTCGTGCTCGCTTCAATAAATAAGTGCGCGTTCGAATGCTTAACGTATCGAGTAAAAACTAACGTAAACGATACTTGAAAATTTGATCTTGTAGCTTTAACGTAGCTATTTAAAAATATTATCATAGCTGGATCATTTGCAGAAAAAGTGTACCTTTTAATTTTTACATGCGATCATGGACTGTAAAGTTACATTCAGACCAAAAGAGCATTCGCTGTTCTATCCCCCGCCTTACGAAATCAACCAATCAAGTTTTGTGTAACGTTCGAATTTCGTAGAGTGGGGGGTTAGAATAGCGAATGTTCGTTTGGTCTGAATGCACCTAATACACCATTTTACTCGGCATCGTGCGTACTTTCCAGTTATGAAACAAAAAAATATATCTCTAATGTCACGGAAATAAGTATGTAAATTGAGATTTCTCTCTTTATTTACTCCCATACTAAAGGTATGAAAAAGTCTGTTACGAATTTGAGTTTTTTTTATCAGGTTCTTTACATTTCGTTTCATACATTTAGTATGGGAGTAACTAAACTGAGTTATCTCAATTTACATACTTATTTTCGTGACATTAGAGTCGTACTTTTTTTTGTTTCATAACTGAAATGTACGCAATAAGCCGAGTAAAATGGTGTATTACAGTCCGTGATCACATATAAAAAAAAATACACTTTTTTTGTAAATGACCCAGCTATGTCAACGGTGCCAACGGCAGTGTAGCGGTGTCAACTATGTTTTTTTCTGAAAACGATTAAATAATTAATCATTCAATCAACTTTGGAGCCATGTCCACATTGTTGTGAACAGCCCATTAGGCCGATCTCTGATTATCAGTATTATCACAAATATTTGTTCCTCGGTCGTAGTAGTTAGTCTATGTATTTAAGTATCTATATATTTTATATATATCGTCGCTTGGTCATGGTCATCCACGTTACAAGCCTTAACCCTTTATAGGGTACCGGTCTCAGAAACGACCACTCTATAGCACTATCTTTTTGTGTATTTTTTACAGAATTTTTCGTACTGTACATTATAATGGCATTGAAGCTTGAATCCACGATTTTTTTGAGTCTTGCTCGTTAAAAGGTTAATTGAGCTCACCCTGCTACTAGGCCGAGTTGTATAAAGATTGTCTCCGGCTATTTATTTAGACGTTAATGTGTTAATTTATTTATTTGAAGAGTTTTCAGCTCGTGAGCTAGACGTAAAAATCTATTCCTGTTTTAAAAAATCGGTTAATCAATGTTCGGTTATTCCAGTCCGTTTGAATCAACATTAGGCGTGTCAGTCCTATGCACGCGAATCTTACTTTTACGTTCCCGCAAAAGAAAAAAGTTGTACGCGTCCAGCTCCCAATATGCCTACGACTCCACGGTTTTGACGGTTGTATAGATACTAGATAAATGGGCGGATTTATAAAAAGTCCATGTTAACCGCAAAAGCTGAAAGCATCGAATGATGCGAGGGAAAATGAAAATAAAATTGGGGTTTGGTTTAGTTTTGAAATCGGAGATTCTACGCTCGGACTGGGATTTCGTAAATGAATAACGCTGTGTGTTGTGGAAATATGTTTTTTGCGTGTAAAATATAACTTGGACAGAAAATATTTTAATACGTACGTAACGTTGGATTTATATTCAACGGATTATATTATATTTAAGCGCCATTATGTTGTTTGCTCGCTTTGGCTGGAGTTCTGAATTGGTTGTTTTGTCTTTATTGATATTGTGATAAATTAATTGATTTTATGTAAAATCAGCTCGGATCTGTTAGAATTTTAGTATTACTAATTAAATGTACAGTCAAGTGCAAAAATAAGTATCGAAAGAATCCGTTCATAAATATGTTACGACGTTCTTATTACACAGAATTAGAGTGCACTGGGACATATTTTTGAACGTTTTTGTATACCCCTTATTTTGTCTTCGACTGTAATATTTTTTAATTAAATTTTAATACTATAGTATACTATATTTCAATGGGGTGTACTACTGTTAAGTCAACCAATGCAATAGGAACCCTAGCTTACTCAAGAACTATGTTAAAGTGACGTTATACTTCAGATTGTAAGATTTTTTTTTATTTATGAAATAATATATAAAATAGGTACTCATACAGCTACTTACCTCTTGTTTTTTTTTAATATAGGTAGATTATAATTGATGAAGTATTTGCGTGAAGGTCATGTTTGTCAGTTGTAAGCATTTCAAAATGTCCATTAAATACGAAAGTAGGTTTATTACCCAAAGAAATTCAACTTCATTTTATACCGTAACACTGCATGTTGCCTGTGCATTAAGTTATCAAATTCTACGCATTTTCATTAACGAAGCTGAGCAAAATACCCCATAGCCGCAATTTACAGGTCGAAATACAAATTGCAAATATCAGTGAGCTCAAAATACAAATTATCGGTTATTTAACTTGGCTCTCGTGTTCGTAATTATCTGAACACTATGATGACGTTCAATTTAGACAGGTTAAAGTTTGTAAGTTAGCAAGTTTGGCGAGGTGAGGTGTCGGGCCCTAATACATTAATAATCATTATGTGTATTATAAGACTTTGTGCAAGTTCATAGGGTTCTTAAGTTCACGAAACGTCTTTGTCATAATATACAGGGTGCCTCAATATTCACTGTTAATCTGGAGGTCATACATATTGATGAACTTTTATTAAGGCATCAATAATTGTTCAATTAATTTCGCTTATGGCACCTCAGAGTACTATTTCGTGGTAGAAAGTATATGTAAATAAAGATAATTATGTGTTTACCATGAATAAACCAATGAATTTGAATTTGAGTATTCCACAGAAAACTTATAAAATGTACCGTAAATCGGGGTAAATGTGAATGACGGGGTAAATAGGAATATAGAGTAAACTGGTCTGTTAGCCCAGGACAAACAATCCAGTTTAGAACAGCAGATTTTTACATAAGTGTTATTCTAAACTGGACTGTTTGTCCTGGGCTAACAGACCAGTTAACTCTACATTCCTATTTACCCCGTCATTCCTATTTACCCCTTTTTACGGTATATTATTAAATTTAATGTCAAGTGTCAGCCGTCTATTTGATAGATTATGATGCTGGAGTAGCTAATATTTTTTAAAGGTATACCTAAGTAAATGCTTAATCAGTTAGCTTTTTGGTAAAAAACGCGTAAATACCTAATACTTTTCGCCACGGCTGTAGCTGACCTAACAAGCGTATTAATAAAACATTTACCAGCCTGGCTTCCATTCCCCGTTGTTTAGAGCCATATCAATAACGCGAGCACTTAGACATGATAAAAATTTAATTAACGGTTTGCTTTTCAGCCCGTCTGCGTCAAATGGAGCAAAAAACATTTTAATATTCAGCAAAAAACCTCAGTGCAGTCATTGCTTCACAAACATTCTTCTTGGGCGAGGTACAAAGGGATGCGCCGTTGCAAGTTAATTAAATATAAATATGAGAACCAAGGTAAACGCTTTGTGCACGCGTGAGGTGAGAAACGTGTCTACCTGTATTCGATATAAACTTTTAACTGGCCTAGACGCTGACCGTGTGGTGACAGTAAGAAAACATTTGTCATCACCCCAACTGCTCCTGCGGTTGTCGTAAGAGTCGTAAGGAATTAAAGTGTCACACCATTATTTGATAAAAGATTGATGATGGGCAGCAGCGTCCTCATAGTGGACATATTACTGCGATCGCCAATCCGCTCGCCCAGCGTGACGATCCTCTATCGCATTGTTAATAGGAGAGGCCTACGTCCAGCAGTATACTATCATAGACTGATGATGATGAGACGATGGTAACGCTGGTTAATAATCCTTAGGCCGTGGGTTTTCTGGCGTGACGAGTGTCCGTCGCCGACGACGTTCGAATGATTTGTTCGCGAATGTTTGAGGGTGGTTTCTCTGATACGTCGTCGGTTACTAGCTGTCAGCGATGCTTCAGAGAAACCACCCTCAAAGATTCGCGAACAAAACATTCGAACGTCGTCGGCGGCGGAATCGCGTCGGTCGCCAGCCGCCGGCCAGAAAATCCACGGCCTTACCGCCGTGTAGACACGGTGCTTTTTAAGTCACTAATAACCTCACACCATACGAGTATATATTCGTAGGTATATATCATAATGAAGTTCAAAAACAACTTTTAGTATGGGACCAACCCCGGAATGTATACATTTGACAAGTTATAGTCCCCAGTCGATATGAAATAAATCCTAATAGCTAAAAGTTCAGTACACCGGCCTCAGCTACAAGTCCTCAGGGTAGGCAGATTTTTTCGTCACTATGTCCATGGGCCTCAGTTCCTGCTTTCCATCAGGTGGGCTGAGAGCTGCTTAGCCAAGTTGCCAATCGCTAGCGCTTGGTAGCGTATCGTAGTTTTCCCTCTCTGTCACTCTTTCATATTAGTGCGATAAAGACAGTTAGCTGCTTTTCGTTTACGATTGACGATTAAGCGTCAGCGATTGGCAACTTGTTTAAGCACCCAGGTTATTCATCACATAAAAAACACTGTCTGTCAACAATGTCACTTTTTGACACATAATGTATTGAACTGACAGCTGTCAGAATTTAATTCGGCCGGGAACTGTAGTAACCTGTATTCAAACCTAGGACTATTGCAAGGTACACATCTAACTAGATAATGGAAACCGTCAAATGTTGTATGTTGTTTTCATTATAATAATATCGAATTGTTTAGTATAAAATATGGAGAGACAATTAGACAGAATACCTAGACAGAATGAATCCTTTTGTCCGGGTGTGCCTAAGAAGTTTTATGACTAAGTCGCGTTTTGCCTAAACTTCAATCTCCAGGGGTATTACGACTATATAGTTTGCGGACTATTTCGCTTTTTGTCTAACGGGTAGACTGCCTGTTTTGAGTAATGCCTTAAACGTTTTATGACTAAATCGCGTTTTGCCTAAACTTCAATTTTAAGTCGCATTAAGACTATGACGTTGGTTGTCTAATTCGCTTTTTGACTATTACGATAAATTGCCTTACTCTCAATCTGGTGTTTTTGCGTTTTGCCTAAACTTAAATTTTTAGTGATATTTACAACTACGACATTAGTTGACTAATTCGCTTTTTGACTATATCTTAAACTGGCATTTTCGCCTATTGCCTAAACATCAAAATTATGAGGAAGTTCGTATGCGTTATCGTAACAAACTTATCATCTTGTTTAATGCGTTGAATACGTCACTATACGTAGTATCTTCTTAGTAGTCTGTGACTATGTCTATCCCTCTTAGTGGCACACTATGTGCGGCCCCTCGTGCTATACCGCAAGGTGACCAAATGTCAACTGTCAGAACTGAATAGCGGACAAAAGGACCGCAATATTTACTTCTGCAGCCCATTTTTTGGGGCCATTTTTTTGAGCTGTTTGGGGATCCACTTATATATTCTAAATCAATGGTATAGGTTGACCAAACGCGTTTTAGACCAAAAGCGATATAGCTCAAAAACAGTTTTAGTCCGAAAGCTTTTTAGGTTTGATTCTAATGTATAGGTTGACTAAACGCGTTTTAGACCAAAAGCGATATAGCCAATAACTGTTTCGTACCTAATGCGAATCGGTCCAACATAGATGAGGACATAATGATTATTAGGTAATTAGAGTTTTTGACTTTATGCGAGTTAGGCTATGTATCGAAATAGGCCAAAAACGTTTCAGGCACACCCGGACAAAAGGGAATGAATTACATAAATACTGAGTCCATTAAGTTTTGCCTAATTACAATACAACCACAACAATTGTACATAAATTATGAGCGTTGTTTACGCAAAAACTAATTTACTGCGTTAACTAGTTTTTATCTTTAATTATAATAAACTGTTTTATTATGCCGTTTTGTAATGTCACTTGTATTTGTTTTTATGTAGGTACGTATTATCAAACCGAGATTAGAATGGGATTCGAAAGTACTGTTGACACAACAGTGTAGGTATACGTCAATCTAGGATATATTCATAGTTATATTCATATATTCCTAGTTTAAGTGCCGAAACTTACAGACAATAGATTAATTAATCATTCACTACATCTATATACGGAAGGCGTAGCGTGGGTACGCCCCCCACAAGGTGGACCGATGACCTGGTGAAGGTCTCAGGAGTCCGCTGGATGCGGGTGGCGCAGGACCGGTCATTGTGGCAATCTTTGGGGGAGGCCTATGTCCAGCAGTGGACGTCTTTCGGCTGATATGATGATGATGATGACATCTATATACATCTCTTTTCTATATAAATTAAGTGTCATTTGTTGTGTCAACAGTACTTTCCAATTCTTTTCTGATTCCGGTCTGATAATATATAAGGTCCTAATTTATTAGTTGCAGATATTTTAACACATGATACTTTACATTAAAATAATTAACTTTAAATATAAATTAAGAAATCTTTTCATGTAATTTTTTTGATTTAATTTTCCTAACAAAAAAATTAATTATAATTTCGTCTAAAAAAAATCATCATGTGTGCATTATCACATGTCACAATAACACTGTCTGTCATGTCATCAAACGACACAATCCAACGGAAAATAACATGACATTGACAATAAAGTATTTAATTTATCGACGAGAAGTGGCCAGTTCCAGTTAAGTGGTACGTAAAAGAGGTTCTAGAATCTGTTCAATGAGTTTTCATTTAATAATCACATAAACAGGGTGTTTTTACGTAGGAAATTTGTTTTACCGTTTTCTCCAAAAAAACATCGTAAAAGCTATCATGTTTCACGGTTTAATATACTCCAGAGACCGAGTACTATCAGCTGTAAAAATATCTGCATCTAATAAATTAGGACCTTATATGTACAGTCGACTGAGGGATTTGAAGTGTCACCATTTATTAATTGAAGATTGGTGATGGACACTACTGCGATCACCAACCCGCTTGCTCAACGTTTAGGTAATAGGAGGCATTTGTCCAGCTGTGGACTGATTATAAGGTTGATGATGTGATGAAATATGAACGGGCAACCTTGAAGATGTCCCAAGATATTTAATTAATGAAACTTCATTAAACTTAAAACTCACCAATAATAATAACAAAAATTTGGACAAAGTAAAAAAAAAGATTGGGACTGATGCTTATTCAGAAGTTGAAATTGTAGACCATAGTTGCAGTATTGGACTGTAGTTGGGTACGGTATACCTACAAAATTTTAGCTCATTCGTTTGAGAATTTTTGCCTAAATTGAGTTGAAATATTCCACCTGGAAATATATTAAATAATTACATGCATCGCGAATTAAATAAAAGCTTGTAACATAACAATTTTATTTCGTATTATCGATATTATTAATACCAATAAACGCTTTAGTAAAACGGATTGTATTTAATTAAAAACGATAATTTTCCATCGTTTTCCGCCCCATCTAGGCTTTATACACATAGTTGTAAAAGTAAATATCGGCCGACGAGCTTTATGTACCGGAAGTGCATGAGCTTCGACTGAACCGCAATTAAACTGCAGGGGCGTATTAAAGGGTCAAAAATATTATATCGATCTGATTATGCATAAATATTGGGCAGTGGTACAGGACTGGTCATTGTGGCAATCTTTGCGGGAGGCCTATATTCAGCAGTGGACGTCTTTCGGCTGATATGATGATGATGATGATGATGATGATGATACATTAATACGAAATAAAATCGAATAAACTTAATAAGCATTGTGTAAGTGACACCGCGAAAAAACTAACTTCATAAGAGGATATTATTATGAGCAATTCTCAAAAAGTTCCTACGGTCGGATCTAATAATATGAATACGATTTTGAACCTTATGCCTTTGACATACGTTCCGAAATGAATACATATTATTAAATGCGGGTGGCGCGGGACCGGTCATTGTGGCAATCTTTGGGGGAGGCCTATGTTCAGCAGTGGACGTCTTTCGGCTGATATGATGATGATGATGATAAAACGTGACTGTACAATCTGTACATTTGGATCACGTCTTCGATACCTTTTGAAAAAAATTGCTAGGCTTTTAGCCAGGTCTTTGCCAGGGTCCACTTTCCTGCTACATGTCCTCCACTTTGCGCGATCCTGGGCATCTTCTACTGTAAGCCCATTCACACTCATTTCAGCCTTCACGACATCTAGCCATCGCTTCTTTGGTCTGCCGCGGAGTCGGGGGCCGTCAAGGGCTAGGTTAAGGCATATGTTTCCTACGTAGTCAGGTGGCCTACGACAAACGTGACCAAACCACCGAAGACGGCATTCTTGAAGCTTCTCCGCTACGTCACGGACTCCGAGGCTGCCACGGATGTACTCGTTCCGAATGCGGTCAGCACAGTAGTATACAAATCGATAGGGCTTGAAATTCAAAACAAAACTATATAAATGACAAATTTTCGCCATAGTATCCTTAAATTCCAATTGAATCCAAAAGTATCGAAATGTCAAATCACAATAGTTCCTTTATATTTGGAATATGCATTCATGATTGCTTTTATATAATTGATATTACAGAATATTTGCTTAATTTTTGGGCGAGTTGTGCAAATAGTACTGATTAATACTATTACTATTATATCTATTTTTTATTTTTACGGTAATACCTACAAATATTTTATTTCGAAAAGAGGTTAACAAACGTTACATTTATACTGACTCACACACTAGGCAGTACCGTTTACTAAAGTTTGCCCATAACGAAGTATTGCTGCCAAACTGCATTCCCTAAAAATGGAAGAATTAATGAAATAATTAAATAGGTCATCCTTTTGTGAAACTAATGGTACCACGACGTTAAATAAAATTACCCTTCAACAGACGTCACTGCAAATGTCGATACCATACAACTCTCTGAATTTGTTTCAATTGTTCTTCCGTGCTAAAAGTTTTATTCATTTTTAAGCGCTATAGTTATCCAAAAAAGTATTTAAATGTAACAAACCGAACATTTCTGTATATAAATAAACCGCAATAGGTCATTGGGGTTATTCATATTGGACCAAATTAACTATGGATCCAACTTAGAAAACGCTAAATCGATTAACTGGCCCCAATTTCACCACATACTGTTTCCCCAATCTGGGGCGTATACAGTGTGTGGTCTTTAACACGGGAGAAAAATGAAATGAGTGACTCCTTAGACTATCAGCAATAATCCTGTAAAGGTCCCGGTGTTTCAAAGTGGTTAAGTTCGGAGATATTGTCATTCAAAGCTATGGACCTTTAGTACTGGATCTTGGCATCACGATGTCGTAGCTTGTCAGTCGCAAGACATCTTGATAGTATACCAGGTAGGAAGTCATAACAATAATTTTGTTTGCATTTTTACACTAATTTGATACGGTTTTAAAAAAAAAATTGTACATTTTTCAATGATTCAAAAATGATAAGTTATTGATAACTTTTAATTCAAGTAAATGAACCCATAATAATGAAAAATACATGAACAAAATTTTTTTTTAATTACAATATGTGGAAATGATTGTTGATCAGCTTATTAATGCACCGTTTAAATTTTCACCCCGGTTGTAGGCCACACACTGTATAGGCTACAGTTACCGTTTACCATCTGAAGGGCCGTGCGTTTGTTTGCCACCAACATAAAATGTAGTGCAGGAACTTTAATAAATCAGCAGTAAATAACTCCTTTTTTAAGAACTATTACAATTGTCATAAAAAACATGACAATTGTAGCGAAATTCCGACATATGCCGAACCTCATGTCAAGATTGAATGAGAATTGTACTAAACCTTGCGACAATTGTCACGGGTTTCGGAAAATAAAAAGTAGTTTAGTAACGATTTATTAACGTTATTAGTAATAATTTTATGGTGGTGGCAAACAAGCTCATGGACCGTCCGATAGTAAGCGCTAGCCGTAGCCTACGGAGGCCTGTGACGTCAGTAACAGTGATATTTTACAATTGTCACACTTGTAATTATGGTGAAATAGGCCACTGAAGACATTAATAACGGAGCTTAGTCGACGACTTAGACATAGGGGCTGAGACCCACGCTCCAGGTGCCAATTTCACAACATTGACAAGTCCTACAATTGTAAATCTACGGTTTCTCCAATAGGGAGCGTCTATAGGCTACAGTTATCGCTTACCATCGGAAGGGCCGTGCGTTTGTTTGCCACCAGCATAAAAAATAGTGCAGGAACTTTAATAAATCAGCAGTAAATAGCTACTTTTATGTGAAGCAAAATTACAATTGTCACAAAAATCACGACAATACTAGCTAAATTCCGACATAAGCCGAACCTCATGTCAAGAATTAATGAAAATTGTACTAAACGTTGCGACAATTGTCACGGGTTTCGGAAAATAAAAAGTAGTTTATTAACGATATAATAACATTATTAGTAATAATTTTAAGTTGGTGGCAAACAAGCACATGGACCGTCCGACAGTAAGCGGTAGCCGTAGCCTACGGAGGCCTGTGACGTCAGTAACATTGGTATTTTACAATTGTCACAATTGTAATTATGGTGAAATAGGCCACAGGTCGTATCTGGTGCAAAGGATTTCATTGGCTATACACGGAAAAACTGCCAGTGTAATGGCAACTTTTACTTTATTGTTGCTGATAATGTCTGTACCTATCTGACGAAGCCTGCGTTGCGAATTTTAATTTGTGGTATTGATTTATTTTGCTAAATATCTTTCAATAATGTTAACCGTTCCATAGAAATAGATAATGAAATAGTAATGTGTGTGTAATCTTCAGGTTTACAGGCATCCATAGTGGTTTAAGATAACTGGAAAAATGTTTTTTCTTCTGCTGCTGCCCCAATATTACACGGTTATATGTTACATTTTCGGGATAATTCAATCTGGACCAAGTGTCAGTGTGACATTAAAAAAAATCAAAAGTTTATCCATACATCCTTTTAATGTTGGGGCAGCGCCGTGTTGACCCAATTGTAAACGTTGTTCAAACTCAACAATAGATTCATGGGTTTTTGAATGCACCCTGTACTTATTTATAGACTCTGACTCAAAATAGCAAATGTTCTTCAAGTTTAACAAGTAGAAGAGACAAATGTTAATAAGAAGTGAATTCAAAATGAAATAAAAATCCATTCCCCAATCATACAATCAGGTTGACTAATTCTGAAAAATCGTCTTTTAAATTTCAATCTCGAAAATTCGACATCCGTAATTTGGGTTTCGCAAGACTACATCTTATTGGGTTCACCCCTAATTTAACTCTTAAAGAGACATATCGGGGAAGTCGCCGATCCAGAAAGATATATTATGTAGGCTCTGAGGCCGGCCGATTGATGGGGCGATTCCATGGTTGTGCCTCATTGGTTTGCGGGTGAGACTGCGATTTTACAAGGGCCGTCTACATTTCTCTTGTGTGTGTATGCTGAGTTGACTCGGAACATTTTCGAATTACGGTGTAGTATGTAGACCCGCCGTGTGGTGACGGCGGTTTGAATTCCACACCCTTCTTCCCATGGGTACCTTAAGAGTCGACTAAGAGATTAAAATGTAACTGACCATACATTTATTGAATGTTTAATTGCACACGCTACTGCGATCACCAATCCGCTTGTCCAGCAGTTGATTACTTTCTGTGTCCATACGCTTAGGCGATAAGAGAGGCCTAGGTGGACTAAAATAGGCTTATGAGTCTTATGACGTTGATGTAATTATGTAGACTTAAATTATTGGACTAAGGTGAACTTGGACAAAGATACATACATACTTACAAAGTCGAGAGGACTTTTTTGTAATTAAAATATTTCTACCTCTGCTAAAAAAAAATTGTAATTCAATTTTTCATTCGTTAGCTAGCGTTATTCAGCGAAGGATTCATTTGTTAATTAAATTATAATCTAGAAAACTAAAACTAATTGTTGTTGTAGCTTATAACAGTTTATTTTATGATTTAACTGCAAAACGCTGCGGGTGATGCAAATTATTTCTCATTTTTATACGTAAACCTTTTTTCTGCACTTTTGAACATTTAATCTTCTGCTTTGATATTACAAAATCAGAGTTACTGAATCTTATATTCAGCTTTTTGCATAACAAAGTATACATTTCATTCATGTCTTCACAATATTTACTTTTTTTATTCAGAATCATTTGTGCCTGCACGCTTAATACACCAAAAAATGGGTCCCAAGATTTTGCACGTTTCCGAATTTATTAATTGTTTTACTTGTGATAGTTGCAAAGTGACATACTGGCATTAAAAGGCGTTATAATTAAACTTGTCAATATTTTTCTAATGTTAAATTACAGATATCGCAATTACCTGAACAATTAAATTGAAAACTAGATTTTATATTTTGAGAGACTACTTAGCTTCCTTGATGGAATGCAGAAGATATTTTAGTAATTTTGAACTATCAAGTTTTCAAATACTCAAATAGGATAAAATACTTCACAATTTAAAAATTCTCTCAAGAATACTTACGACATAATTTATTTGAAGATTTGAATCAATTGTGTGCAATTGTATGTGTTTATAAAATATATGTTTCGTTTGGAATCATGAGAGTACAGTTAATTTGTTATGATACCTATCAGAAATATAATTTTAATTTTTTTTTTCGATAATTTATTCAATAGACAAGCCTAAATCATTGGACAAAGCCGCGTGTCTTATAATTACTGAGCACCAACAAAGCTTTATCTTTAGTTTGTTCCCTCAAGCCCGCCTATTATTAAATCTTAGCTCACTCTAATTCTTCGACCTTTCAATGTTGAGTATAAAATTTTACTCTATATTCCTGAGAGCAACCGCTATTATCCGCTTTGTTAAATTTTTAATTAGAATCGGAAGTCAGGTAGCTTGTGAACCTGCTAGGTAAGTATAGGCTCGGGTTCAGAGTTGAACCGTAAACTTTGCTTTGTTTATATAACTTTCAGTTTGGGAAAGCAGGCAAGTTTTCGAACATTGCGGCTTTAATGATCTAATATTAAACGAACGCAGGGTAGTAATTAAGGATTCCAAGTATAATACTGATAGGAAAATTACAGGCGAAATGTCGGCGGTAGTGTATTTTGCTCAAAGCAAATTTTCATCAGTTCCTACCGGGCAATGTGCATTAAATTGTACATTTCAAAATCGAAATTCTGTTCCTGGCCAAACTGAAGGCGAATACGGATTCCCAAAATAGATGTTTTGATGTTCGATTAATTCCGGGTTTGGGGCTTGCTTTTATTCTAAATCCTGTCTCATCTGTATTCTAGCTTTGTGGCTTTTTTATTACGTTTTCAGAAATTTTCATTCCTTTGAAACGATGAAAGCTAGGATTCTAGTATTTTGGAAATTTATTGGAAACATGATTTACTTTTCTTAAAATCACAAGAAGAAAAATTTGCTTTAAATTCCCATTGATCATGTAAATGTAACGCAACAGATACGATACCAATGGGTATTACTACCTTTTTGTATATCAACGCGCAAGTGGCAATGATTATATTGCAGATGTATATAAATAGACCATGGTTTCATAAAATCAGGCGATCCGTGTTCCCATATAACCTCTATGCCCCAAAGAAAACACATATTACAGCTATTTTATTTTGTTACACTATCATTTGAAGGGTCCACGGAAATAAACATGTCCAGTGCTTAAAAAATCAGGACAAATTCACACCTTATTCTGTTAAAAGTAAGGTGGTTTTTCTTTCTGTAATTTGAATTGACTAGACTTATTTTTCCGTGGACCCTTCATACACTCCCGGTCAATAAATACGGGACAGGTGGATTTTTTCATAGAAAATACTGGAAACATGCTGATTACAAATATTTAAAATAAATATTTATAATACAAGTGGAACCGTTTTTAACATCAGATTGTATTGGAATATCCCTGAAGTTTTCATCCGATCCCAAAAACACGGAACTTTATCGTCAGATGACTCCGTAGATATAAAAATAGCAACTCATGGTTAAAAAACTCGATTTACCATACATTTTAGATGGTTTTTTTAAACGGTCTACATTTTTGTCTATACAAACCGACCTAACGACAATTATAAAGTTTTTTTGGTTTATTTAGAAATTTAGGAAAATTCCAATACAATCTGATTTAAAAATAGATTTTACCTACACTATAAATATTTTTAAAAAATATTAAAAATCTCCATGTTTGCATTATGTTATGATATGATTTAATAGAATGAATACCATTAGTATAGGAGTCCAAAAATTTAAATTGTAAAATCAGTTGATCTTACCAGTTAATCGTAAGCGAAATTCATTTCGGAATTCGTATTTTTGTCACCCGCGGTGTCGAGGCATATTTAATGTTTTTATGCATCAAAATGTAAAAAAAATACGAAAATAAGGTATAAATTGCTTATTGTTAACTTTTAAAATTACAGAGCTGACCTAGGCTGTCAATTTTGCATGAGAATGTGAGCCACATAATGTGTAATTATAAAAAATAAAAACTAAACTTTCTAAATACTGTGGATTTTATTTTATGAGCTACTAAATCTCAACTTTTTAATATGAAAACTCAAAAATCGTCAAAATCATAGCAACCCCTAATAACTTTTACTCAAAATCAGAGTAACAAAATTTTCCATACAAAATAATTCGGCACGCAATGTAAAGCAACATTACGCGAGTTAAGCACTCGTTGACAGCTAATTTCAAAAGCAGATGACATAACTGCCAAATCAACAATAACAAATGTTCGTACCTACATTGCTGCTCCGATAATCTTAAAAAAATTCTGTGGGGTCTAAATTAAGAGTAACATTAAAAAAACCTTGTAATCCATGATTACACTAATGAATCCCATGCCTGGTTTAATTGATCGCTCGTATTAGATTTACACACTGTATACCTCACACCTACAACACTGATGTGCCAGGTTTAACTGCAAAATTCCAAACAGTCTAATTGGAGTTTAATATCAGATTTCAAAGTTGCTGTAATTGAAATCTACTTAAACGGGACTAGTTAATACTGTTCGTACAATTGACTCGTTCGAGATTCAGTTCAATTGACAAATGAAACTCTTCATCATTATACCTGATATACACTGCTGGACATAGACCTCTCCTAAAACATTCCTTAAAGATAGATTGCAGTTTACAAGTATGTTTACAAGCGTGGTTGTCACTCGCGGTGACTTGGCCCTCCGGCCATCAGTTCTTTAATCAATATATCCAATAGGGACCTGTAATAAAGGGGCGTGTAGTAGGGGGGTGTGTAGGGGCCTGTAGTTAACTTAACACTCGAAGAAATTATTATTAAAATGTAGATTGCAGTAATTTTTGTACAGAACTTCTATTGAAAAAAATGGAAAGAACTTAAGAGAGGTCATTTGGCAGTATAAAAACGTGACGTCACTTTTTGTCGAAAATAGATGTCGATTTGACTTCCCATTTATTAGCCCATATTAAACCAGGTGCAACGAAAGCAATGGTCCAACTTGTAAATCAGTAGTTTGTCGACCAAGCGTAGTCATTATGGTTCAGGCGACCGGGCCGACATAACTAAGTGCGCAAATACCTATAAGATGCACGACAACAATGCATTGAAAAGACATAAGAATAAAAAAATATGTAACCTACAAAATAGTACCTGAAATGAAATAGTTTGGCGTAGTCTCTAGACTGGCGAACATAAGTAGTTACCTAGATAGGTATTAAATAACATTTTCGGCGAAGGAAATCATTATGAGGAAACTCGACTATTCTAATCATGGGATTAGGTTGCTAAGCAGACCAAGCGTCTAGAGCTGAAAAAAAATGAGTAAAAGTGACAGGCAAGTTCATTATATGGTTTGTGAAAGGATCAAATGCGAACTACCAAAATTCTGTAGGAATCTGTAGCAAGAATATAAGCAGTTTTGCAACTGACAAGTGTCAAATTTATTGACGCACGGCGGGTAAGCCTATTTATGGGTATTTGCGAGTTTTATAAGCGCGTTGGCAAGAATTTACTAGGTAAATAAGTATAAGTATTATGCATTGTAACAATTACCTACGTATTATTATACATCTACAGTTTAGTATTTTTGTAGTGTTACCTTCATATAAATATTGTTTAAGTTCCGATATAGTAATAGATGGGCAATGAAATGAAACTTACATTCAATATATTTAACCATTAAGTATCTGTCTTTTGTTTTGTAAAACATATATGCGATTACCAGTAAGTGGGAAATTATTTGAAATTGCATCAAATAAGTATAATCTCTTGGTAATATAAATAATGAAATAAGCATATAAATAAACCAGATATCCGAACTTACACTCGCATTTTTTGTCTTATTCTTTGATTTGGTAAAATTAAAATAAGTATGTGTTAATTCTCCTCGATCGTTACTTTTTTCAGAAACTTTGTCACGTCTAAATCCAACAAATCAAATTCATTAAAAGTCAATATATACTTACAATTTACCCACGAAACTCGAGGTAACTAAGAGCGCGAGTCAGACCTCTGATTGCGTATCGCAAACGTTTGCAGAGTCTACAACTGCCGTCTGAATTATTCAAATAACTATAGATACTCTCCTCCAGCCGGGTAATTTTGTGAACATTACCCCACTAGTTAGCTGAATTAGTTATCGAGCTTAGTGCGGTGTAAGCTGCTTAGTAGTTCGTCGCCAAAGAACATGAATGGCCTGGCCTCTACGTCAAAGCTGTAAGTACTTCGTAAGTGGAGTAGTTACGTATTGAGCTGAGTTTTAGGAAGTGCGCTAGAAATACAAGAAAACGTTCCTGGCGAAATGAAATGGACGTCTCTGAGTCAAATTTTGGTCTCCTTAGGATGGCTTTGAACGCTCTTGGTATCGAGGACATTTGAGAATTTTAAGTAACTAAATGTAGAGGCTTATTTAGGTTCGTCTTACTAAAGGAGTATAAAACTCTAAGAAGTTTTCAATAGAAACAGGTAACTCGGAAACCCTGGAACGAAGTTGTCAAGATTTTTTGCTTATTTTTGTAAAAATGACAGTCAGATTTGTAACTATAATGAAGGACTGATCAACTACGAAATTTCAATGAAAATTCTGATTTAGTGTTAATTTTATAAACTATAAGCGATATTAAAATATAGAAAACGCCTTTCAAGTTTAAATTCCAAAATATATCGTACTTTACCCTCGTTACAAATCTGACTGTAATTAAGGTTTTTTTAATCTCACGCTAATTGGGTGTCCCTAAAAGTGAAAATGCCCACAAACGACTTGAGATTATGACGGGTTCTTCACTAGGCACTCCAGGGCGCTTAGACAAGTTGCCAATCGCTAACGCTTAATCGTCAATCGTAAAAAAGCAACTAATTGTCTTTGTCGCACTAATATGAAAAAGTGACAGAGAGGGAAACTACGATACGCTGGTAAGTGCTAGCGATTGGCAACTTGGCTAAGCATCCAGGTTTGATATCTTTATAAAATAGCATACTTGCTCTTAGCTACTTGGTAGCTACTGCTACTAACTACATGCATTTTCTATCCTTCTCCCTAAAAAAGTTTCTTAAAATGTCTGTTTTCCGATACAAATAAACTCTAAGCGCCTTATGCATACAATACTGTCAATGCCTCCAAATAATGAAACAAATGTGCACTACTGGCAGCCGGATGCCAGTCCGGCGGAACCGGAAGGATTCTACAGGACCCGGCCGGGATACGAATACATAGGGTGGCTTAGGCACTGGTCTCACTGCTACTAAGCTATGAACTATCGGCTATAAACACGAACAAAAGATACGCAATCCCGTGTAAATAAAAGAGACATGGCGATACTCGCCGGGCGGTGATATTAGCTGATAGCTGGGCGAGTATCGCCGTGTCTTTTATTGACACGGGAGTGCGTATCTTTTGTTCGTGTTTATAGCCGATAGTTCATAGATTAGTAGCTCGCGGTGAGACCAGTGCCTTAGGGTCTCCTCATATACATATTTGGTTCACCTATGAAATTGGCGTTTTGGTAATGGTTTTTAGTTGGTCCCTAATTTTATTATACATGTAAAGTGTTTTTTCTTAAGTATATTTCAATAATAAGCTTTGAAAACAACTCTTGTTTATGATGCCGGTTCATATGTTTCGATTATGAAATAGAGATATAAAAAACACGCCTGGAAATATTTGGGTCATTTTGACGTAATATATCGACGCGAAAACGGAAAAACCCAATTATCAAAACTTTATTTTTTTTGCAATAACAGGGAAAAAGAGCCGACGTCAATTGACGGTGATACGCTGTGATGAAAATGAAAATAAAAAATATTTATTTTCTTGAACTATTTTGGTGCAGTTTACAAGTGGGTTGAGACCTCCTATTAAATAAATAATACCTACTTGTATCAGGAAGCCTCGCTCCTCCTTATCAAATAGTACTAACAAATAATTCAAAATGAGAGGTAATAAATATGCTTTAAAACTTTGAAATTACAAATATTTCGACAGATTTAGGGAGACCCTTAGGTACTTGTATTTAAGAAGTGTATGACTCATTAAAAAGTATACTTTAATCTTAAAGGTCTTTAAGATTTTTTTGATTATTGTATACAAAAATAATCATGAAAAAATAATAAAATACCAGATATGGTCAGAAAACATATTATTTGTTTATTTTCCTCACATAAATGATCGTCATATTGCGTGTCACAGTTCATCTGACTACAAAATAAATATTAACTTTCATCATCACCCTATAATAGTCCACTGCTGGACGTAGGCCTCTCCTATTAACTATGCGTATAGACGCATTAGGAGGTAAATGCCCATAATCGCCACGCTGGGCAAGCGGGTTGGCGATCGCAGTAATGTGTCCAGTATGATGACGCTGCTGCCCATCATCATTTTTTTTATCAAATAATGGTCAGTGACACTTCAATCCCTTAGTCGACTCTTACGACACCCGCAGGAGGAGTTGGGGTGGTGACAAATGTATTCTTACTGTCGTCACCACACGGCCTAACTTTAACCTTAAATGTTATATTTATTTATTTTTAAATACAATTAAATCAGAATAATAGTAAACCGAAAACTGGAGTACCTAGCTATCGTTCGATGTTCACCGATTATTAAATAAAGTTATATAAAATAACTTGAAATAAAAACCGTGTAGCAGCAATGAAACGCCGTAGAAAATAGTCGTAACTTCCTCCAACTCGTTAACCCCTGCCATCGTCCAGTTGACACTAGAGCTGCTTAACATTTGAGTACTTAGTATTTTCTCATGTAGATTTTTTTATATCGAGTATTTTTTAACAAACAGTGGTATTTGTCAGCCTCCGTAGCCTAGTTGGGTCATTGTCAGATTTAGGTTATCGTCTTTTCGGTGGACATTCCTAAAGTTAAGGAATTCCTATACAAATTTTGGGATAAAACAATTAACGGTACAACTAGGTTCCCCGGTCTATAGCACATAGACCGGTCCCGGTCTATAACATAGATTTATAAAAGCTGTTAACTTTTGACCACCGTGTGGACAACGTTTGTTTTTCGGACTGACGATGACCCAGTTGGTAGTGACCCTCCCTACGAAGCTGGAGGTTCCAGGTTCGAATCCCGGCGAGGGCATTATTTGTGTATTTATTTATCACAAAATATTTGTTCCTTGGTGTCTGTCTATGTACTTAAGTATCTATTTGTATCTATCTATTATTATATATCTTCGCCTAGTACCCACATCACAAGCCTTAAGTGAGCTTACCGTGGGGCTAGGTTGATTTGTGTAAGATGTCGCAAGATATTTGTTTATATTTGAATAAAAAAAATTGTACAATGCCCCTAATGAAAACACAATTTAACGTTATAATTTTTGTGTTACGATGTTACATTTTGTGTGGCGGCATTTTTAGGGTTCCGTAGTAAACTAGGAACCCTTATGTTTCGCCATGACCGTCTGTCTGTCCGCAGCATAGCTCAGCAGCCGTTAGTACTAGAAATTTGCGATTTAATACAGGTATACATACTAATACGAGTACTTTCATCGCGGACGAGTGCTACGCGCTACGCTCGTAGCCGGTCCCGTGATTTTTCCGCTTTGTAGCGAAAATGGACCTCCCACAGAGAACTCCCCTCGGGAGTTCCCTGCGCTCAAAGTGTTAATCAATCCGGAAAAGTGGTAGAAAGAAATGTTTTTCCTTACCCTCTAACTTTTGATCCGTAGCTACAAAAATATGAAAAAAAATCTTGAACAGTGGGCTTATAGCATACTTTAAAATAAAACTATCTCGAACTTGATCGGCCCAGCCGTTTTTTAATAACTACGGAAACCTACACTGAGCATGGCCCGACAAGCTCGTGGCCGGTTTATTTTACTTTTTTTTTAATTCTTTAAGAAGATTGTATTAGGAATACTTACTACCTTTAAATTAAAATGTTATATTGTCCGTGTTAAGACTACTTTCCTCCAGCCCTAGTCGACAGCCGTAATGACCGAGACCATTTCAGGAGTTAGACTTACAATGTTGCGTCTAAGTCACCGAATAGAAAGTTACAATGTACGAGGTCTTAATTTTATTAGACGGTTTAGTTAACATGCGCTGCATTCTGAACTATTTGCAACAACAACGTCGAATGATAAACTTTCGCTTGGTTTTGTATTACTTTGTATGTAATATACTGTGATGCAAATTAGGTTAACACATCATAACAACCTAATAATCAGTCCACTGCTGGGCAAAGGCCTCTCTGCTGAACAAAGCGTATAGACGCATTAGAGGGTAAATGCCCAAAATCGCCACACTGGGCAAGCAGGTTGGCGATCGTAGTAGTAGTGTGTTCACTCCACTATGAAGACGATGCTCATCAATCTTCAATACCTAAATAAAAGGTCAGTGACACTTGACAGTGAAATCTCTTAGGCGACTTACGACACCCGCGGTCGTAAGAGTAGCCATGTAGTGACGGCAGTAAAAATACATTTATTACCAACCCAACTAATAATAATAGTTGATAATTATTAGTAGTTGATAATCTTTATTATTATTATTAACTCTTCCCGTGGGTGTCGTAAGAGTCTACTAAAGGATTTTAAGTGTCACTGACCACTTATTAATTAATAATTAAATTATGATGAAACTTAATGTAAATTGGAGAAAACTCTATTTTATTGCTTAATAATTAATGTTAAAGTTCTGTGAATTTATTCAAATTAATTAAAAGTCAAAAATGTAATATAATCGTCGAGTTTAAAATAGGCTTCTCGATTTATCGGCATCGCGTTTGATTCTACGAACAAATAAAACGTGGAAGCCACACGCCATGTTAAATTGCCTTTATAAAACGGTCCTGAATTTTAGTTGACAAGTGTCACCCCCTCTTCAATGCATCACGGTAAAGAATTTCAATGTCAACCTATAAAAACTTAAGCCGCCATTTAAAAATAGTTGTGATTGGTCCGTCAAAGTTTTGATTGGCTATATTCTATAATTCTATAAACATTTGTCAAAGATGTAGCGCCGAAATATGCATGGTCCTGGGAGGTTAAAATGACGTAGGTACTAATGCTATTCAGTTTAGGTCGAGAAAAAGGGACAAGGCTATACTAGCCGTATGTCTCGGTCCCTTTCCCCGAACCTACACAAAATCGTATTAGTACGTCATGGTATATCCTGCTCGGATATTTGTGCACTAGTATGAATTTTATGTTCTCTTGCCAAAGTTTATATGTTTTTACCCGTAGCTCCAATCACTGATAACATCACAATAATGGTTGATTAACATTATTAAACCATACTCATATAGTTACTTAATTATCGTGGTACACCACGCTCCAATCACCTAAATATTTCCCGGCAAAAATTGTTTCTTGGAAAAGTGGTTACGTGTTTATTATATAGCACTCTATCACGTAAACCTACAATACTCGTATTCTATCTAGATGAAAACATCAAATTGGTTTTGAACTATTATAAAATTAATAGCTCAAATATAACTAATTCAGGAGCAGAGGGATCGCATACCCGAGTTTATATATTTCATTTCATTCAGTATTACCGTAATTACCTTTACATACATTGCCCATTTTTTTGCTCTGCTATGTATTTCAAATACATACACACTCATTTACAGTATATACCTGAACGAAAGGCAAACTAACAAGGTTTCCACATGCTTAATAACCTAAGATAAGTTGTAACAAAATCAGAACAGGTAATAAGCGTTAAAGTACTTAAATTTAATGTTCTGATGTTTTGCAGGATGCAACCTTGGCTTGGGATATAAAATCAGGATCTCTAACTTCTCAGGAATCACTAATCAGGCTACGTAGGCAAAAATATGTACTCAAAGGCTTTAAGTTGGCGATACGTAAGAGCAAGATTGTGTTCTTAAAGTTCGTGAATATGAAATAATGCACGTTTTAAGGTTCATCGTATATGTATGTACATTATACAAATATTTTTATGGCAATACGTCCAGTTTATTGCCAATCCGCTTTCCCGGCGTGGCGATTATGGGCATTTGCCTCCTAAAGGCCCGGCCACGACATTGGTCTAAGGCCACCGGGGTGAGCGAATCCATGAGTTGGAGCGGGATGCCGATATAAGAACTACCTCTCGCACGTATGGTTTTCCGCTAAGCCGGTCGTGGCCGGGCCATAACGTCTCGACAACGGACACGCGAGAATTGCGGCGTGGCAAGCGTTTTGGCCGTGTGGTGACGGTAGTAAGAATACATTTGTCACCACCCCAACTATACTCCTGCGGGTGTCGTAAGAGTCGACTAAGGGATTGAAGTGTCACTGACCATTTTGATAACGATCGATGATGAGCAGCAGCGTCATCATAGTGGACACATTACTGCGATCGCCAATCCGCTTGCCCAGCGTGGCGATTATGGGCATTTACCTCCTAATGCGTCTATACGCATAGTTTAATAGGAGAGGCCTTCGTCCAGCAGTGGACTATCATAGGCTGATGATGTGATGTGAAGCGTTTTTGCTAATCATTGCTAATCATTGCGCGTGATCTCAACTAACCACATCGCGTTGCGCGTGTCGACGGCGCAATGTACAGACAAAACGCTAGCCGCGCTGCAATTCGCGCGTGTACGTGGCCGAGCCGTAACGGCCCGGCCACGACATTGGTCTAAGGCATAACGCTTCTACGCATAGTTAATAGGAGAGACTTACGTCCAGCAGTGGACTGAGTGGTGTATGTAATGTACTTGCAGTTTGAGACTTGAGACGCGACGTGTGTCGCATGCCAGAGTCTGCAACAAGTGACTGTCCAAGCTTTGAACAAACTATTTTTACTCTAACCCCTATTGTAATACAGGCGAAATCCCTTAGACGTGAATATGTCATAAATATTGAATTTAAAGGAAAATTTGTCTTTACATTCACTTGTTATTCTTGGTATTTGAGATTTGTGTGCAATGTTTAGAATAGAAACAAGAACCTCGAAGCATGTCCATTTTTTGCTTTATAATGATACAAAAAATTGTGAATAATATGTATTTTCTATCATCTGTTTTTTATTATAATACAGGTGGTAAAAAAATAAATAAAAATAGTGGTTACCAGTTAGTGGGCTGTATAGTATTTATTGTGATGAACACAAAATACGGGAAACAATATTTTAATATGGGTTATCTAATAGGACTAATGCTTAAAAAACTTTTTAGTACAGATGGTGCCTTTTTTAGGTAGTGCGAGAAGTGGCTCATTTTACGTCAGGTCCAAAACTTCGGAGGGCCATCTGTAGGTAGGTACTATTTAAAAAACGTCGTATGGAACACGTGCAAAAAGGAAATTCGTAACTCGTGCCGATTTAAAACACTCCCATTGGTCGTGTTTTAAAACATCGCCACTCGTTTCGAATTTCATGTTTTTCGCACTTGTGTCGTAATGTACTATTTTGCGACAAATGATTGTGTCCTTCACTTTCCTTATCAGAATACCGTACTGAATGTCCTTAAACGGATTACCGCAATTTTTGTGACAATCATTATAAGATGAATGTTAAATTCCATTTAGATATCTAATATCTACTTGTGTGTCATTTTACGATTTATTTACACATAATACGAAATTAAGACAATAGAGCTTTTGCCAAATGAAACGTCGAAAACTATATTACCGTATGTTTACAATAGGAAATACCTGTGATTTAGGGTATTTACAATGCAGCAGTGCCTTGCTTTGATGCAGGAGATTAGGGGAGAGTAGGGTAAATAATGACCGTGGTTTTGCAAAAGGTGAATTTGTTTGATCGTTTTCAGCTTCGACAATAAACCAAAGTTGATCAATTTTATATTATTGTATTTTAATTACGATATTTAATAGTAATGGGTAGTACCTAGGTACATACCCAAGGCTGCGTTTCCACTAGAGATGTGCGAGAATGTGTTTCCATGGAAATTGCATGCATTTATGACTCGAGCGAGGTGTCATTTGTATGGAAACACATCCTCGCACATCTCTGGTGGAAACGCAGCCTTAGTGTCATGTTTTCGTGCTATGTGTCAGTGCAAACGAAAAGATACCTTGTATCGACTCTTTAAATATTGTATGTGCTCTTTAATAAATTCAATTTTAAACACCGTGACTTTACATACTGATTCAAACTTTTATGATTTTCACACGTTACTTAAAACGAAATGGGTACCTACAGTAAATCAATTCAATACAATTATCCAGGACCTGGAGTGCAATCCTATAATTCCTACAATGTTATACGTCTACTCTGCGGCGATAGACGTACGACCGTCGTATGTCTAAAAGTTTGACGGAAACAAGACATTTCATTCAAATTCTTATTAAATAATTTACGAATATAACGTGAATTATTATTATGCCTACAACATCCCCGTTCTCCCCTATATTTCAACGTTGATGAGTAATCAAATTACCAGTAGATTTGTAAGCTGCTTTGAGGCAGCATGCTGTAACTAAACACTGACATGCTCATAATAGGGTAGTTTAGTGTACGGTATTCATTTTCAGCATACGAGTATAGAAGCATTGTATCTACGAGTATGAGGGGTTCAAGAGGCAATTCGAGAGGAATTTCCTGAAGGATTGCTGTCAAATATAGGAATTCAAGGAACTACAGTATCAGTTTTTTCAAAAGAAAATTATGTAGTAGTGTAGATTTAGGTTGTGTTTTATGGATTTAAATATCAAAATAACTAAGTATATTGTAAATCTGAGTATTTCTCAAAACATTTGTACATTTCGGCTGCTCAAAGTCAAATTCAAGTATGTCCATTTTTGCAAATTTTACAGGAGAGCAAAAAAACGTAATTTGTCATTTTCATCGACAAATAAACTCAAAATTAATTCAAATTTATTGTCAAGGCGTTTAACACTATAATGTTATTTTTTTGATGATTTTTAATTTTAGTTTTATTGCTCAGTTTAATCACAAATAATAAGAAATGTTTTCAGCTTTGTCGCACACCCACTTTTTGGGAACAACCGTCAACGTAAAAACAAGCAAGTCTGACATGCTTGGTTTTAGGTTTGTTGCATTGTACTAAAATGTAGGGAAAAATGAGGCAGTTACGTCTTTTTGCTTTTGTTATAAAACGTATTTTGTCGAATTCTCTAAAACAACTAGATCGAATATGTTCAAAATCATGTTGCGAGTAGATTGCATCATGTCCCATATATTTGATATTTTTTCATATTTTTTAGACCTGCCGATAAAAAATTAAGGGGTGTAGACACATTTTTTTAGACTTTCTGGACTATTATTTCTGAAAGTATTCCATCAATCAAATTATTGGTAAAGAACCCATAAACTTATTTTAAAAAACCTATCATATGATGTATTACAAATTAACATTTGGATAAAAAATTTTTTTTGACATTCAGATACATGTATGGGATGCTCCCCCTTAAAAAATGTTATTTTGCAATTTATATTCAAAACTAAGTAGCAACACACAATATATACTTTGAGCTGAAATTTCATAAACGTACACTAAACAGTTACAACAGAAACCGCTGTTACATACAGACGGACACACAGACAGGACGAAAATGACTTCCGCTTTTACTTAAAAATCTTAAAATATACGTATAAACGTCTGGTTAGTTTAAAAGCCAAACGCTGAAATCAAGCATCTCCAGAGACAATTTGAATTTCAAGTACTTATCTCATTTAGAGATACTGCTTTCCAGCTTGGATCTGGACCAAATGCTTGGTTTTAGCGTAGATGTTGAGGGAAATTCGACAAAGCTGAAAACATTTCTTGTCTATAACTTCAAAAATAAGGGGCTTAGAAGAAAATTTTTGATGCAGAAAAATGCGTTTTCGGTTCCTTTTTCAAAATATGTAAAAAAACAAAAACTGAAAAAAATGGACATACTTGACTTTAACTTTGGGCAGCCGATTTGTATCACGTCTTTGACAAGGTCCACCACATTCCCCAAAATGTTTGTATGGAACGTTCCTTTTTTGTAACCAAAAATGTATAGGATTTTTTTTTATTAGCCTGGTTTAGTGTCCCACTGCTGGGCAAAGGCCTCCCCTCTTTTCCTCCATTCGACCTGGTCGTCACAGTTCTGCCGCCAAAAGCGTAAGTGGGATTGGGCCGAGCATATTTGCCGTATGCACCCAGCAAGGTGGGCCAAAATGGTTTTAGACTGGGAGCCACGGGAAACCTTCTATGCTGGCCGGGGCATTGGCAGACCGAGAAGGAGATGTTGGGACAACCTGGACGCATTCTATTCAAATTGGCGAGAGAACTGTATAGGAATATGGTAAAAAAATGGAACGTTTCATACAAACGTTTTAGGATATTTTGGGAAATATAGTGGATATTGTATGCAAAAAGGCAAGATAGACAAAGCGTATAGGATAGTTCAAAATTTAGATAAACGTCACAAGACAAAGAGTGCTGCAATTATAGACGAGAACGGTAAAATTCTGATAAATAATGAAGACATTGTACAACGTTGGACACAATACATAGAAAAATTATATGAAGGATGTGGCTTAACTGACAACGACATAGAAATAGCGACGGAGGTAGAGGACGATAGACTTGGACCAGTAATTTTAAGAGAAGAGTTTGATAGAGCGTTAAATAGTATCCCGCATGGAAAAGCAGCAGGAGATGACCTAATTTACATTGAACTACTAAGTAAATTAGAGTGTGATCCCATGAAAGATGAAATTTTTGCTATAGTGAAGGCTATGTACAGCACAGGGGAAGTCCCAAAAGATTTCAAAATAAGTAAAATGATAACATTGCCTAAGAAACTGAATACATTAAAATGCGAGGAGCATAGAACATTAAGCCTGATATCCCAAGCTTCTAAAATACTTTTGAAAATAGTACAAAACAGAATAATACCGGTAGCTGAAAATTATTTAGGAGCGGACCAATACGGTTTCAGACGGGATAAGGGAACTAGGGATGCTATTCTTGCTCTTCGACTTATTATTGATAGAAGAATGGACGTAGGCCTTAACACGTACATAGCCTTTATAGATTTAGAAAAAGCTTTCGACAAAATAGACTGGATAAAAATGGTGAACATTCTAAAAACAATAGGTGTAGATTATAGAGACAGACGCATTATACATACACTATATAAGGAACAGGAGACTATAGTAGAATTAGGTCAGGAGAAAAGGAAGGCGAAGATAAGACAGGGTGTGCGGCAGGGTTGTCCACTATCGCCAATCATTTTTAACATTTTCATAGAAACCGCTATAAGAAAAATCGTAGATTCTGGAAAGGGAGGTGTCAAATTTAATGGCAGGAAGTTTTACTTCATTAGATTCGCTGACGACATAGCAGCAATAGCAGAAAATTCAGCCCAATTGGAACAGCTTGTATCGGAAATGGACCACATATTCGCAGAGTTTGGGCTTAGCATCAACTTTAATAAAACAAAAACAATAGTAACATCTAAGAAACAACACATGATAGAACCCATACAAATCAGAAATAATTTAATTGAACAAGTCGACAGTTTTAAATACTTGGGCAGCATTATAACAAGTAACTCTAGGTGTACTCCAGATATAATTGCTCGTATCGCTATGGCCAAGAGAGCATTTAATGCCAAGAAACACTTATTTAAGTCTAAGATATCTTGCCATATCAGAAAACGTTTTATTAAAACTTATATTTGGAGTATAGCCTTATATGGAAGCGAGACGTGGACTTTAACTCAGCGTGATAGAGAGAGATTAAACGCTTTCGAAATGTGGACATGGAGAAGGATGAAAGGTATAAGCTGGAAAGAAAAAAAGACTAACGAAGAGGTGTTGAATTTGGTAGGTGAGACAAGAAGCTTGTTGAAAACGATAGAGAACAGAAGAGGAAACATGTTGGGGCACCTGATACGTCATGACGACTTTATAAAGACTATAATTGAAGGCAAAATTGAAAAAAGAAGAGAGAGAGGAAGGCCAAGACGTGCATTTTTGGATCAAGCCAAAGAGAAAGTTAAAGTAGTGACGTATCAGGAGCTCAAAACAGTAGCAGAGACAAGGACAGAGTGGCGAGAACTCCACCGACAAGAGCAAAGCTCTTAAATTTGTGATGATGATGATGATGAGTGGATATTGTTTAACATCATTGACTGTCCCAGCTTACCAATTTTTATCCATATCGAACACGTGATCCAAGTGTACAAACTTTTAGAAAGTTTCTCATCTAATAAAGTTATGAAGCGAATTAAAACTCAAATATTCCAGCATGCATTACGAGTATGTAAATAGCCTGGAGAATACTCTGAGATTATTTAACCATTTGGGTTGTCCCAAACGTTTCATCTGAATCCGGGTCGTTAGGCGGACATCTTGCATACCTGTGCCATGATAAATCGTGTTTTAAGTCTAGAAATATGAAACGGGCTCTTGAAAGTCTGGCGATAGTTTTAAATGTAGGAAACATGGGTTTCGTTTTAAATAAATAGTCGTTGAGCGTTTCTTATGATGATTTTAGAAGTATATTTTGCTGTCACTGAATTCTACTGTTTGTGTTAGAAGTGTAAAACTAGGACTAAATTGCCCAGCAGGCCTTGCCAACATGCCTCTGCTATCGCATAATTGATAAGCGATAAGTCATAAATGTTTGACTAACCGGATTCCTCCGAAAAGTCACGTGACCATTTTCATTCATTATTACCTATGGTCATGTGACATATCGTATACGATTGCAAAATGGCATGTTGGCTAGGTTAAAAATATTGTAGTAATTTTATTATTAGACACAATCACGATAGACGGGTCGTAAGTTGATACTTATGCTATGCTTATACTAATACGGCGTGATCGCCGCGGTATTTTTTTAAATATTTATTTATTTAATCTTTATTGCACAATAAATAAAGTACAAAAGGCGGACTTAATGCCATATTAAAAACAAAACATTTATAAATATTGTCTGTCTCAACGACAACCTCTCGCAGCTCTGTCAATTAAACTATGGCTACAAAGAAAATTAACTGTACGTGTGCAAAGTTCAATTTTGCTTATAGGCAAGTGTGTAATTGTGTATATTTATGACCAATGATACTTTTGTGAACGAGTGGTTTTTCTGTACGTAGTGTTATGAGTTATTCTGTGCTACCCTGGCGTTTAACAGAGTATGTTTCTTTTCGGGAGTGTTTAAACCTATTAGCAATTCAAGGCTATAGCAAAAGTGACTTAAGACACTTCTTCTCGCATTATCTGTTACTCTTCTCATCTCGATTTCATACCTACATTCAAACTTAGTTAGCCGCTAAGGCACTGGTCTCACCGCGAGCTACTAAGCTATGAACTATGGGCTATAAACACGAACAAAAGATACGTACTCCCGTGTAAAGAAAAGAGACACGGCGATACTCGCCCAGCTATAAGCTATCACCGCCGATCAGTGCCTAAGCCCGGCCTAGGCCTGTATCGTTTTCCATGAAAATGTTTCATGAAAATATTTATTCAATCATTTTAATTAGCGACTGTATTGTGTATTGAACAGCGTTTACTACGAGTAGTTATAATCGTCAGAACGGTTCGGTATCGTTTTCAAATAATTGAGCAGAGCTTATTATTCTCACTTCATACAGATCTAACTCACTCTGAACTAGACTATGTTTGAACTCTGATTTAGTGTATTTAATTAGAAAATACGGGTCTAGATATATCAGTTGATATTTCTCCTGAACATGGCTGTATTAAAAGGTTCAGATTCACCCATTATTAGCTTTAGCTTCAATAGTGTATTGAGTTACGGAAGGCAGACATAGATTTTGAATGTGTTTTTTACAGCAGTTGTTTTAATATCTGCATATAATCTCAGTCAATAAACACTTATTTGAGGGTGGCGACTGATTTTTTAAGCCCCTGTTAACAATATTATCATAGTCACGTAAATGTTCGTTATATAATCCTTTCCGTTTGCATGGCTTGACTCAATGATAGTGATAAATTTAACCTGGGACAGAAAAATCAAATAATTAATCATTCCGCTAGGCAAGTAGCAATAATTTTAGCTGAATTGACGACTTGACTTAAAGTAGTAGATAATTATTATATTCGTTTTTTTAACCGCTAAGACCGAGTGGCCGAGCGGTGCAGGCATCGGCCGCAAAAATGTTGAGCACGTGGGTTCAATTCCCACCTCGGACATTAGTGATCTTGGTAAATTTTTCTTTGGTATATGCCATCCAATATTTATAATTCTTTAATACATTTTTTTAAACAAACATATGTAATGTCTTAATACCATGTGGGTTCCGTTGAATTTGGACATCTTATCAGTTATCATCTATGTAGTTAATACAAACAAACACAAATAAGTGCTCTACAGGTGCATTCAGACCAAACGAGCATTCGCTATTCTATCCCCCACTCTACGAAATCAACGAATCACGTTTTGTGTAACGATCGAATTTCGTAAAGTGGGGGATAGAATAGCGAATGCTCGCTTGGTCTGAATGCACCTTTCGCAGCGAATTGAATGCTGCTGTTCCCGAACTAAGGAATTCCAATTTTTAACATCCATTATGAAACAGCTAGGCATCGGCATAACTAAAAAAATGTGCGAGTAGTATGTGCGATTAAAAATCCAGAAAAACTTCAGTCCAAAATAATGAAATAATTCAACGGCACCTTTAAAACCTACGTAATCTCTTCTCTCGCCCGGCGTCAAATTAAAAACAGAATTTATTATAAGTATCATTAATAATTTAATGTAATACTTGGCTCGCAGGGGCCGACCGCACGTACTTTCGGACGTACAAACAGAATACGATATTTAGTAACACCAGGATAGGGTTAAAATTATGAACGTAATGTGGGGTGTGAAATTGTAAATTAGTTTTTCACGGGTGCTTTTAGTGTCCGCTATACAGGGCGTACGAAAACTATGGGACATGCAGGCATTTTACCTGAAATATATGTACCTATTATTTTGCTTAAAGAAGATTTTATGATATTTTTAAAAAGCTACTGATTCTGTAGGTATATAGATTTTCTAAAAGAATCTTAACTCGTCTTAGGGCTAATTTCCAATCGCCAGATAAAAATATTCGTTACTTAAAAAATAATGATCACTATCCTTTTCTAAAGCCATCAGACAAAACAGGATAGAGGGCGATTGAATAAATTGTCCTTTGTCAATAATTTCAGACAATTTGTTGCAATTTCAGACATTTAACGTTGTTCCTTTCTTTAAAAATTACTTAATACGGATTTTTATTTTATTGGTGATTTTTTCGATTGTCATCATATAAATAGGATTAATTCTTTTCACATTAAGGTCGGTTCGTTTCCCAGACTATGCAAGTAATTTTTAGAAAATCTTTGAATATAGTGTTACTAACTTTTAAAGATAACCTAAAGTCTTCTTTGAGCAAAATACCCTATGTACAATATTTAAGGTAGGTACTTTCTTTTCATGTCCCATAGTTTTGGGACGCCCTGTATGTAGCATTTAACCAATCGGTGACTGGCTACGAGCTGTCACTCATTTTTAGGGTTCCGTAGCCAAAATGGCAAAAACGGAACCCTTATAGATTCGTCATGTCCGTCTGTCCGTCTGTCCGTCTGTCCGTCTGTCCGTCTGTCACAGCCGATTTACTCGGAAACTATAAATGCTACAGTAACGAAATTTGGTAAGAATATGTGTTGTATGAACCGCTACAGGATTATGATACTAAATTGTAAAAAAAACCATTGGGGTGGGGGCCCTCCATACATGTAACTGAGGGATAGAAAAAAAATTTTAGTTGTATATAAACGTGTGGGGTATTAATAGAAAGGTCTTTGAAAATGATATGAAGGTTTATAAATCTCATTTTTATTTAAGCAAATCGTTTTCGAGATATCAGCTCTCAAAGTCTGAAAAATGTGTCCCCCCCCCTCTATTTTTTAAACTACGCGATATAAAATTCTAAAAAAAATATATGTTATGCACATTAATAAACTCTATCAACGATTTTTGGTTTGATTCAATTATCTGCTATAGTTTTTGAGGTAGGTTGATTTAACTGTATTTTTTTAATAATAAATTGATAATAGTACGGAACCCTTTGCGCGCGAGTCCGACTCGCACTTGGCCGGTTTTATTATTAGGGAATAGAGTTTAACCAAAATTTCAAAGCTTCTTACTAGATTATCTCAAACTCGTACCTAGTCTATCTATAGCTTATCAAGCACAATGTAACGTAGCCATTACAGGGAAAAGACACAGAGACGTCTACCTGTACTCGTAGGCCTAGGCAATATGCCATCCTCCAATCGTATACGATAAGCGATAAGTCACGTGACCATAACAATGTATTGAAACGGTCACGTGACTTTTCGTTCGAATCCGATATTCTCATACACTTCTTACTTGTCTTATCGCTTATCGTATACTGGGCTAGGCCTGGATGCTTAGCCAAGATGCCAATCGCTAACGCTTATTAGCGTGTCGTAGTCTCTGTCACTCTTTCATATTAGTGTGACAAAGACAGTTAGCTGCCTTTCGCTCACGATTGGCGATTAAGCGCTAGCGATTGGCAACTTGGCTAAGCATCCTGCTACGGTACGCACTATCTTTTATATGCCTTTATTAAGCCTAGCGCTTTCAGGAACTTTTGCTTGTGAACTGTTATCATTTAGAACTAAAAGCGGTTTTAAGGTAACAGTTTGTTTTGTAAATACGTAAGTAGTCCTTTGAACGTGCGTTTATTAATAAGTAAATAAGTTGAGTTGAGAGGTTGGAATTAAATATGAATATTTGTCTGGGGTCGTGGTAGAGGTCCGAGCCCGCGGTTCGCGACGACTTTGGAGCCGGAGAGACAGGTATATTATAAAGACTTAACATAAATACATAATCTTGGAATAATTTATACAAATCCCACGGTAAGCTCAATTGAGGCTTGTGATGTGGGTATACATACCAAGCGACGATATGGGCATTTTCACTTTTAGAGATACCCAATTAGCGTGACATTAAAAAACCTTAATTGCAGTCAGATTCGTAACGACAAAAACGGAACCGTTATTTTACAAAAACTTCGAATCAGCTTAATATTTTAAAAAGTTTTATACTCTTTACGTACTAGTCAATATTTTATGTAATTAATGACTTCATATTTTTAAATTAGTCTATTAACTTAGATTTTATGTACCGAAGAACGAAAATGAACGAAAAAAGAACCGTTCTTTTTGTATCGAGAAAATAACGGTTCCGGTTCCTGAACGAAGGCACAAAAAAAATAAATAGAAAACAGTTATTTGTTTATATATTTTTTAATGGATATATCATCACATGAAAAAGGCAAGTAAAAAAAAAGAAGTCAATTATACTGGCTGTAGAATTGACAGTCTATAATTTACGTGTCTCTATCATCAGTGTCCGAGTAGGTTTACTTAGGTTAGGGCCCGGGGCGCGTTTCGGAATGAATACCAAATGTATTTGCTTTGTGACTCGTAAATGCCCTCTGTTCAGATGACGACATTGTTATAAGTTTGAGAACTTGTGTGTAACAAGTTTGGAAAAAGTTGCGTAGCGTTTCAAGCTTTTGTAGTTACAATGTTACTCGTATGGTATTTACTGAAACTAAAGGTCAATTTGAAATTTAAAAACTGGCTTTATTGGTTACCGACTTGATACGAGTAGTTGTTTGCTGGTGGTAAGACCTCGTGCAGGGTCCGCCCGGATAGCTACCAGGCTACCACCGTCTTATCCGTTAAGCTGCCGCTAAATAGTTAGTACTGTGTTCCGGTTTGGGGGTAAGATAGCCTGTGTTGGCATAGAGACAATCCATCTAAGTCCTCAGGGTAGGCAGCGCATAGGAGATTTTTTGGTCACTAAGTCCATGGGCCTCAGTTCCCGCTTTCCATCAGGTGGGCAGAGAGCTCAGTTGTGTACCTTCGTCACATTAAAAAAAAAGTTTTGATAGCGCTGAAATACTGCTAATGGTGCTACGTTCACTGCAAGTTCGCCGATAACTACACCAATTTTACAAGGTTCTGTGTACATTGTCACATTGGCATTTAAATCCAGATTAAAATGTTTGGCAGTCCTCAACCATGCGTTTTTCTAGAAATTTCCTGCCTCGCAAAGCTAAACTGATGATTTGTCGCCTGCGATGTTTCCGGACCGTTACGATCTTCAAACCTTCAGGAAAAGAGCGTATTTCCATCTTAAAGGTTGGCAACGCACTTGTGATACCACGGGTGTTGCGGGTGTCCATGATCTATGGTGATCGTTTACCATCAGGCGATACGTCTAATCGCTTGCCTCCTATTCCATAAAAAAAACATCACAAACCTTTATTGAGATTTCCGTGCACTGAAAAAAATTGACCAAAGTGACTTAAGTTGGCTATATTACAAGGAAACTTTGATATATGTACGTAACAAATCCTTGCTATCAAATTTACAAAACTAAAAAGGTTGAGGCCGATACCAAAGTTCTGGTTAAATCAACAAGGAATATTGTACATTATACCAAACAACTGGTGAAATCAACAAAAAAAGTTGTGTAATCAACCAAATTAATTTAGTAGAATGCCAACATAAAAAGTTTGGTGAAATAAAAAAAAATGTGATAGGACCCAATCAACGTTAATTTCCGGTTAGAATTACGCAAGATCTGATAAATCCAACTTAGCATTTTTTTCAGTGTGGGACTAAGTTGATTTGTGTAGGACGTCCCAAGATACTTATTTATTATTATTATTAGAGAATATTAAATTGTTACCTTCTGATGTTATCTTTTATATGTAATAGATTTATCTATAAAGATTTTTCTGTTGTTCTAGAAATACTCGTCCCCATTCTCGGTAAACTTTTACAACGGCAAATTGAATGTGACATTTAATGTCACGGCTTTCGAAACTTTTATTTCAATCTTTTCACCTCGTGTGTAAATGTTAGGCTGGGATTACACCTGTAAGTTATTACGTAAGTTGTAGGGACAGAGCTATACTAAGGAATGAGATAATGATATTTCACCTCTCGTTCCTTAGAATATCTTCCCCCTACACCTTACGCAAGATTGTTTGAAATTTAATGGTTTTTTATCTATTTTATTGGTCGTAAGTAGTAGGGACGGAGCCATACTAAGGAATGAGATAGTGATGTTCACTATCATTACTTAGTATATATCTCCACCCCAACACTTACAAAAGAACTTACAAGTGTTTTTCGGGGCTTAGCAACGCGCCAATTGTTGTTGTTTGAGTCAATTGGATTTGTATCTACTTTATTGGTTGTAAGTTGTAGGGACAGAGCTGTACTAAGAAATGAGATAGTGATATTTACCTCTTATTCCTTAGTATATCTCCGCCTCTACAACTTACGTAGTGGCTTGTCCACGAGATTGGTATAAGGCGACCGGCGGGGTGGAAAGCCATACGCGCGAGAGGGAGTTCCGATATCGGCCTCACGCTCCAACTTATGGATTCGCTAGCCGCTGGTCGCCCGAGACCAATGTCGTAGCCATATCATAAGACCTCAAGGTGTAATTCCTGCCGGAGAGGAGACCAGCCGGGAGAATCCAAAAAACCGATCACTGCTTATGACTTTAAAAATGGAGGAGCTTCTCTATTCATCCGTTTCTTTTTTGTATATATGTTACTAATAACATACATACAAACATGAACCTAATATATCACAAGTAAATACGATTTTTTTTAAATATAAAATTTTGTCCTGCGCTGCGTTTAAACGTATTGGCTCCCAGTTGAAATAACGTCGTAAAGTAAATAAGTGCTCGTAAAATTTACTCTTCGTTAATCTCGGTAGTTTTCAAAGGGGTTTCTGGGAACATATTTTTCGATTGATCCGGTGAATTTAAATTAAATCAGTAATTTACTGCAAAGAAGTTATAGAGCAAATATGAGCCAAATCAGTTTAAATATAGTTACGTTATGAACAAGGGGACAATATAGAAAGTGTATGTAATGTTGACCACTGAAGTGGCAGTGGGTAGGGCACATTGCGCGTAGCACCGATGGCCGTTGGGGCGGGAAGGTTCTTGAGTGGCGGCCACGTACCGGAAGGCGTAGCGTGGGTAGGCCCTTCACAAGGTGGACTAATAATCTGGTGAGGGTCGCAGGAGTCCGCTGGATGCGGGTGGCGCAGGGCCGGTCATTGTGGCAATCTTTGGGGGAGGCCTATGTTCAGCAGTGGACGTCTTTCGGCTGATATGATGATGATGATGTAATATTAGCTTATACATTTCACCCCGAGAGCTGAGCGTATACATACATTTGATGACGATTAATATTGTTAATGGTATTTTTTTCTGAAACTGGTAACTACCTACTAAGTTTTCAATAGTTACGTACCCGTTTATGAAATAAAACTCTAATTGTGACACAATAATATATGTTGTCTATGTGTTTATAAGACTTTATTGTATAAACTTATTCTAAATTATGAAAAAAACACATAAATAAAGAAATCTTATCTAAAATAAAAACTAATAATCTAAATAGAAAACCTAAAAATACATTTAATAAAAATACTTACCTACAAAACGCCTTTCTGATCACGGTGTCCCCTATGCCAGTAAGTATATAAGTTGTCTATTATTTTGGTCTGCAGTTGCTGTTTTTTGACGTCATCACACTATAAAATAAAAATCTTTTTTTTTGTGAAATCAAGCTCATATAAAAAGTGTTTGTATTTTTAATGGCTATTTGATCTCGTCAAAAAATGACTAGTAAAAAAATTAAATGTTGTCAATTGAGTCAAGCGAGCAAAAAAATCTATAATCCTATTTTGTGAAACAATTCAAATTGTTTTGTTATATATTGACTCATGCCGTGGGTTCAAATTCCATCGCCAGCGTTGCTAGATTCAGCTTTTTTTCTTTGGTTTAGGTAGCATTTAATATTTAAATACAATAATCCTATCTAAAATATTAAAGAAGGCTGCACTTATTTATTGGTTTAACCTTTATTGCACATAAGTAAAACTTAACGTCAGTCAACCTTAAGGCAAAGCAGAAGGATTGTGGGAGGTGCTACATCAATCTAGTTTAATCTGCAACCATATATAACATGGACGTATAACGCCAGCTCAAAAATGCCCCCAAAACCAACACCGCGCATATTTCGGCGCAACATCTTTAACAAATGTTTATTGAATATCGCCAATCAAAACTTTGATGGACCAATCAGAACTATTTTTAAATGGCGGTTTATGTTTTTATAGGTTGACATTCAAATTCATTGCCGTGATGCGTTGAACAGGGGTTAACAGTTAACACTTGTCAACTAAAATTCAGGACCGTTTTTTAACGACAATATAGTATGGCGTGCGGCTTCCATGTTTTATTTGTTCGTAGAGTTAAATAATAGAACTTAGGTAGAAATTAGTCAATTCAAAGTTCAAACTATAATAAAGCAATATAGCAATTAGCCCTGTTATATGACAGTAAAGGGGAGTGCACAATCGCTGCTGTCATTCAGGGGAAGTGTTTATAATAATTGATTATACATAATATGTACGCAGACAGCTGATTAGTCGGAGTAGAGATGGGTACAATGAGCCATGGAGCTAACGTTACTGGATTTTCGATTATAGTTCATTACGACACAAGTGCGAAAAACATGAAATTCTAAACGAGTGGCGATGTTTTAAAACACGACTGAAGAGAGTGTTTTAAATAGACACGAGTTACGAATTTCCTTTTTACACATGTCTTGTACGACGTTTTTTAGTACAGATGGCCAGTGGCGTAGCGTGCCTTGTCGGGGCCCCGTATAAAATTTTTTTGGAGGCCCTTATATGGAGGTAATACAAATTAGAAAGTTTTTATTCTTTTTCCTTACGCACTTTGGGGGCCCCCGTGGCCCGGGGGCCCCGTACAATTGATACGGCAGATACGGCAGTAGCTACGCCCCTGCAGATGGCCCTCCGAAGTTTCAAACCAGACGTAAAATGACACACTTCTCGCACTAGAGCCTAAAAAATGCACCATCTGTACTAAAAATAATAGTTTAGATTAATTCTCAAAAACTTTATCGAAAGAATTCGGTATCCTGTCTTTTCGCTGAAAATTGTATTGCCGAATTTCATTTCCCAGCCAACTTTTCGCAGAAGTATCATTTAACCGAATAAGTTTTGGCAATGAATTAGTTCCCAACCAACCCCATAGTTGGGAAATTAAAATTACCCACTAGTTGGGTTAGGTTAGGTTGGATTATGTAAAGTTGGGAAATGAAATTCGGCCAAATGACACTTCTGCGAAAAGTTGGTTGGGAAGTGAAATTCAGCAATACAATTTTCGGCGAAAAGGCGGAGAACCATGATATAACAAGGAAATACGGTGATTTACTTAAATTGTTTCGTCTCATTAAGTACCTAGTTTGGAGTTTGAAATGCATTTTTCAATAAAAATACCTACACTGAAAAAAAAATTACCAAAGTGACTTGGGTTGGCTACATTACGAGGAAATTTTGATATATGTACCAAATCCTTGCTATCAAATTTACAAAACTAAAAAGGTTGAAGTCGATACCAGAGTTCTGGTCTAAATCAACAAACAACATTGTACAAATGTACATTATACCAAACAACTAGCGTAATCAACCAAATTAATTTATTAGAATGCCAACATAAAAAGTTTGGTAAAATAAAAAAAAATGGTAATAGGACCGAATTCAACCTTAGTTTCCGGTTAGAATTACGCAAGATCTGATAAATCCAACTTAGCACTTTTTTCAGTGTAACCAGAGTATACATAGTGCCCTCTCGGTCGAGTAATTCACTTTGAGCGGGCTTACTACAAACATCGGAAATCGTAATTCAAATTTTGCCTTCATTGAAGTGACAAGGAGAAATGCTCGAAGTTTTAGGATTATTACCTCGCAGTAGACTTTCTGTTGTCACTTCTTGGCCATTTGAGTCCGTGGTGCGCGGGGCTTCATGAAATTCACGTGTAACTTATGTAAATGTGCGCCAATCCCGCATCGCTCTTACTTACACTCTGATGATATTGTGACAGTTCAAATTAATTACAGCACACCTATTTCGGAACACCCTGTTTGTGAGCGGTGTTACGTAATAGTTTTTAGTGTAGTTTAGTTACTTGACTAACTTGCCCAACGACCTTTTGGGACTACTTTAGACTGTCTATTTCTATATTTGTCAAAGAAGACATTTTTATCTTGTAAACAAAAATGAAATTGGGCTTGAGAACACGTGATGTCAATATATTGATTTAAACTTTTACGATTTTCACTCATATTTTAGCGACTTACCGGTTTCAATCGCATAAAATTACGTTTAATATTATCCTAACGTTTCGGGCGTGAAGTTACACCCGTGGTCACAGGCAGTCTGTTTACGCGGTTAAGACCAGTTTGTCGTTAAAATATGACGCATGTTTAATATTTACTTTATTCGTATTTGATAATTATAACATGTGTACACATGTGAATGTGTTTGCTGCATCGAACCAATATATATCAATATGACTTTAAAACATGTATCAGCTAAATTAGTTCTTTCTCCAGCACCAACTTTTTTGTCTCTGTTTAACCCAATGGTTGACTGGTAGAGAATGCTTTTTAGCTTAATGCTAAAAGTAAATAAGTCCGTTATTTGTACATTTTTCTTTGCTTGTGCAATAAAGTTTAGATAAATAAATAATATTAAAGCAAACATAAGTACCTAATAACCATTATTTCATCCATTCATAGAAATCCTAACAAAAATTCGACATATAAGCTACCCCTCGTCGTGTCTTTAAATCAAATGAAATCATATTTACATTTAAAATACGCCCCAAAATTCACCATCTTTTCGAAGAATTTCTACTAATAAAATATCCCCTAACTAATGAGATCACAAATCTTTACCGAAAAAATACATTTATTCCCCAATAAGGGCTATCAACGTCTCATCAATTCGAATATCCGAGTTTTCGCATCGTCTTCAATCAGTTAAAATGGTATTCAGCATACTGTTATAAAATTCACTTTGCCCCCCGCGCCGCGAAAGCTCTTATAGATTACCTCCCCAATAGACTCCGCATTGAAAACTTTACGTGGTAAAATCCGACTACGCACACATAATCTATGCATAATCTGGTTTATGCTTTTATAGATTTCGTTATAGTACATTGCGATAAAAGTGCGAAAAAAATGAAGCTCAAAACGAGCGGAGATAAATTAAAGCACGACCGAAGGGAGTGCTTTAAATCGACACGAGTTACGAATTTCGTTTTCGCACGTGTATCGTACGACGTGTTTCAGTACATAATGGCCTTCGGAAGATTTCGACCTGACGTAAAATGAACCACTTCTCGCACTAGCGCGTAAAAAAAAGCGCCATCCGTACTGAAAAAAAAAAAATTATGCTTTTAAACTTTTGATTGTAAAGTACTTGCAAATACGTGGTTAGCGTTTTTCTTTCTTCACGCGCTTTCACATAAGGTGACAGTAAGTATTGTTTATTCCTTTCGGTCTTATCATTATATCTATAAGATAGAAAGGGACAAAGAATACTTAGCAATTTGTTAACTTAGCAGATGTTTATGAATAAGGCGGCAAGCGTATACGCGTTGTATTGACCGTGAGTAGAAAATTAAATTGATTTCACAGTTTAAGCAATGTTTAATACTTGAAAATATTGCCAGTATTGCATAATTATTATCACCCGTTTGCATTAAACACTCGGATCATGGTGACAGACTGTATACGCCTTCTAGTGGACATGTTATCTGAGACTCTTAATGCCAAGCCTGACCTCATGGCGGTCCATTATGCCGTCTATACATAATGTATGAATTTGTTATGCCGTTTGATGTAAAGCTTAACTCAGGTAGTGCTAATGTTTTGGGACAATTTTGCCTGAGTAAATATTGTAATATAACCCTCAGTGAAACATCGAAAATGTAATGAACATTAGATTTCTGCGTTCAGTTTTGTTAGCGGATATTCGCGTGGAAATGTGCATTAAATTAGAACATTGGTAGTAATAACTGAAATAGCGAGGTATTTCAGAGATGTGAAATGCGAATTCTAACACTAGGAGAAAATAGGAATATAGATACATTTATGAGTAGGTACGTAGGTACCTACTACCTACTCAGTACCGGTCAAAAATTTAAGCTTGCACCACGATTTTGATACAAAATCGATCTTATCGACTATCATTTTTCCAGCATTTAAGTCCACACTTGTTTTCAATTAATATGTGACGAATAATAGAGCTATTCCTTTTTAATTAATCGTTAATTTCTAACAGCCCAGACAACTGAGGCAGCTGTTGCAGCTTTTGGTAGTCATGCCTACGCGATGTTCATACTAATGATGATCAAAAAATTACAAATTCCCTTGTTAAAGTTCTTCAAAATGTCCTGATTGTATGGGATATTAATATTAAATTTACTCGAATCAGCAAGACATTGGTAAAAAAAATATTTTGCTATTATCACTGAAAAAAAAAATTGCTCACAAGTCTATTTTGTGTCGAAATCATGGAACTTAAACTTTTGACCAGTAGGCCGAGTGTAGGTTATAAAAACACTTATAAAAAACGTCTCGCGATGAAAACGTAAACGCGATTGAGACGTTTTTAATAAGTTATTACCTACACTCGGTCTTACAGTACTGTAAGTTAAAATAAAAAATACGTATTTAGAAGTGAAAACCCCCTGTTGACCGCCTCACGCTGCCAAGTATTAAATTATATTCATTTCAGTCGTGGTATCATAAATATTAACTTGTTACATTACTCTAGTAAATAAGGTTTACTTATTGCGCGATTGCGTATTCCGTAAGTCTTATGGTAACTGTTTTCTTTTATTTGTGTTGGTACTTTATACAGCGTATATTTTTAATATTATCTCAAGCATCATTTTAAATTGTATGTACCTATTCATTTATTTTTCTCAAACATGCAATGAAATATTGTCTTTACGTTCCTTAAAATAGACTCGGAAGTATCGCTTTTAGGGCGCAGTAACCCAGTGAGTTGAGAAATGGAATTTCATAACACTGTTCAGGCCTATGCCTGCAAAGTATTTTTTTTAATTTCGACAACATTGTCGTTATTTTTTTTTGTATTTCTTTGTATGTTTGAGAAAAGCACTATACATGCCTCGGCATGAAAAAGGATTCCCAACCTCGTTACCTATCCGGTATATACCAACTTGGACGGAAATCCTCAGTTTCCCGGCCTCTGGTGTAATGTACTATGTAATCGGAAAGAGAAGTGATTGCTGACTTCTATGAGTCTTATAGTGAATATTCAATTTTATTTGCATTTCTATCTAGAAATGCAAATAAAATTGAATATTCACTATAAGAAAGTACCTACTTTTTATAGTACGGTCAAATCGTATATTAAACTCGCAAAACATGTAGTAAAGCTGCATTTTTGGTATGTTGTTTAGACACCATAGGGCACTATAAAACCACATTTTGCAAGCAAAAAAAAGTTGTGCTAGTTACGTAGTACGTGAAAAACTGCGAAATTTACGGTCATTTTTCAGTTTCTGATTTTTATTAAAAAAACCTTACGTTTTTTGACATTATATGTTAGGAAGCGTTTAAAGATTAATAAATTTCCAACAAGTTGAGCTAACATGTATTACCGTAGGTCTTATAGTTTTAGAGATTTGCGACTTCTTAAAAGTACTCTTTTTTGTAAACTAACGCTATTTTGAGTTTTCCTAACGATTTCGGCTTAATATCGCCTCACCTAATTATGCTACGAAAAACATGCAATAATGACCTTATAGCGCACTTAATATTCTTTCGTTAAAGGGTAAAATCATGTCAGCAAACTTTGTAATTGAAAATAAAAAGGCGTAATTCAAAAGGCAGTAGGCCCGCTATCTAAGTTTTTCATACAAATCGCAAGTCGTGTTGCAACGCTGCAATTTTAGTATATTATATAGGCCCTATAAGGACGTACAAAAATGTATATAACAAGAAATACAAAAAAACAATTTCGGCATAAGACGAAAAAAACTGAAAAATTATTGGACTTCTTTTACTTTTTCACGTTTAATTAAGAAACTATTATCTTTTTGATACTAATTGCTACAAAACTTAAAAAGAATATTAAATTTGAAAGGATTTGAGCTACCTTGCATCACTCTAAATTATATAGATTTAGAGATACGACATTTCAAAATGTGCCCTTCATTAAGTTAAGAAAATAAATGCATGTTTTGAAGCCTCGTATACCCCCAACTATAAGACTTACAGTAATTGTTATCGGCTCAATTTGTTCCAAATTTAATGTAGTTATTATCTACAATTACTTTTTTTTTCTTAGCGCGAACGTTTTGCCAATATTTAGTGAATAGCTTTAACGTAACCTAAAATTTGTTTAATTTTTGATAAAAGGGCACTTTATGAAATGTCGTATCTCAAAATATATATAGCTTACGGTGATGCAACGTAGCTCAAATCCTTTCAAATTTAATGTTCTTTCTTAATTTTATAGCAATTAGTATCAAAAAGATAATAGATTTTTAGTTAAACGTCAAAAACTAAAAAAAGTCCGATTTTTTTTTCCGTTTTTTACGTCCTATGCCCAAACTATTATTTTGTTTTTCTTTTAATATGCATTTTCGTATATATCTATAAGGCCTTTATAATATAACAAAATTGCAGCTTTGCAACTCGACTTGCGAATTGTATGAAAAACTTAGGTAGCAGGCCTCCTGCCTTATGAATTTCGCGTTTATACTTTCAACTGCAAAGTTAACTGACCTAATTTTAGCCTTAAATTAAAGAATATTATGTGCGCTATAAGGTCATTATGGCATGTTTTTCGTAGCATAATTAGGTGAGGCGATATTAAGCCGAAAATGTTAGCAAAACACAAAATTTTATCTAGTTTACAAAAAGGAGTACTTTTGAAAGTCTCGAATCTCTGAAACTATAAGACCTACGGTAATGCATGTTAGCTCAACTTGTTGGAAATTTATTAGTCTTTAAACGTTTAATAACATATGACATCAAAAAACGTAAGGTTTTTTAAATAAAAATCAGAAACTAAAAAATGGCCATAAATTTCGCAGTTTTTCACGTACTACCCAGCTAGCACAACTTTTTTTTGCTTGCAAAATGTGGTTTTATACTGCCCTATGGTGTCTAAATAACATACCAAAAATGCAGCGATACTACTTGATTTGCGAGTTTAGGGTAAAATTATGTACGATTTGACCGTACTATTATATGTAGTTTTACAAATTTGACATCATAATCATATTCAGCCGTTATTCGTCCACTGCTGAGCTTAGGCCTATCTTCTTGTACGCCACAAATTAAAGCATTCTAATAGATGTTATTTTGTTTCAGGTAATGAACTGCCTACCCTACTTAAGTATAGAACTTGATCACGTATGTACCAAAACCTAGTTTAATTAAACCCAGTTGTGGATTATTGCCGATTCATGTTACTATTAGGATAATGTAGCTATTTAAAAAAAAAAGTTTATTTTGGTCATTACGAATGTTAATCTAGCTAGTACAAATAATCAAGGTTTTTAAGTATTTTCATACATTTCCATTTAATTTAAAAACCTATACTATCAATAAGATAGGTAGTTATACTGCTGTTTATAATTGAATATGAACATAATCAAAAGAATATTACGGTAAAACTCGAAATGCGGTAATATTTTATTAATGTCGCCGCTGAGTACTTGCTAAGCACATAATATGTGCTTATATTATAAATATATCCACGTGTCTTAGAAAGTGGAATGATTCAGGTACAAGTACCGGTTCATTAATAAAATGTAACGCAATATTTTCTAACTTTAGTTATCAATTTAATTATATGCCCAATATTATAAGTATAAATTTAAATTATTGTAAAGAAATAGTTAAGTACTTTTTTCTGGAATAAATCTGTTTTTTATAATTTTTTTAAGTAGTAACACTACTAACCTAAGTAGTATATAATATATTGATTTAAACTTTCACGGACGGAGGTAAATGTCCATAATCGCCACTCTGGGCAAGTGGATTGACGATCGCAGTTATGTGTCCACTATGATGACGCTGCTGCTCATCATCAAACTTTTATCAAATAATGGTCAGCGACACTTCAATACCTTAGTCGACTCTTACGAAACCCGCAGGAGGAGTTGGGGTGGTGACAAATGTATTCTTACTGCCGTCACCACACGGCCATCTACTTAACCTAACCTATGTCTAAGATTGGCCTTTGTGGTACTGTACCGAGGATATTGGTACTTAAATTGTACAGTTTGGAAAGTAAATATATTAAAAAACCTTAAATCGCCAATTTTTAATCACTCTTGCTAGTTTATTAGTCTAGAGACTCCAACATAGAACTAATAAAAATTACACAAAGTCGATTACTATACCATGACCAGGCAGATGTTCAACGAACATTTCAAAATACATATTTATATCCATTTTCTTGTCCTGCGCAATTATGACGTCACGCGTTTCCAACCAAGCTAAGCTCCGTTGGCCTATTCTTAACTGTTTAAACTAACGACCATTTGTGCTGCAAAAAGCCGATGCAAGTCCGCAAAAAGTGCATTTCAACCGAGAGCCGTATATGGTAAGCACCACAGCGTAAATGCCATGGTCATCCATCGGAACGGCGTGATCGGTTTTTGTAGTAATTTATGCCTTATTAAAACAATTTATTCTCGTTTTTTTCTTGGATACCGCGAACGATTTACTTTGCGTTGTTTAATGTTTGGTTTGCACGTCCGTTATTTTGAATTTCTGGGCATCAGGTTCACTGAAATGTTGGCGTTTTTATAAACAACATCATGTCAAAGTAGGCAAATATTTCTAACAAAACAGAGTGCAAAATAGTTTTGTTTTCATATGAAGCATAAACGAAGCGTGAAGAAGCATCTAGCGGGCCAGCAAGGCGGTGGCAACTGAAAGGTTACTGCTTGTCTCCTGTTCGTTGCCGCCGCGATTTGGGCTCCACTTTTCACTTACAATCAGGTGGAGTAGAGCCACTTTGTTGTGCCAATAAAAAAAGATTTTGATACAAAAAAGCAACTCACATTACATCATTAGCCAATCTCAGTCATGGCTAGACGTAAGCTGCTCCCATTACCTTTTTCTATGGACGCATTAGGAAGTAAATTTCCGTAATCGCCACGCTGGGCAAGCAGGTTGGCACATTGTATGCCCACCATGATGACGCTGTTGCCCATCATCCGATCTTCAATAAATGAATGATCCAACTTCAATTCCTAACAAAACAATGGAAGTACTTAAATTACATTGGACACTATTATTACATAAAACTTTTAAAATCTATTTATTATCAAAATCAATATGCTTCGTCGTCAGCTAGTGTCATAATATTGTCCTGTCCATATGACCTACTTTCTTGCCCCACACATATATATTATATATAATGGTTGAATTTACGTACCGCATATTGTTTCGATCATTGCTTATAAGGACTATTACATAGCTTTCCTCGCATAGCTCACAATTTAACTGATCTACCCAAAGGATGACTCGTGGAAAATGCTCTATAGCATTAAGTGTGCTTTTTGCACGATTTTTTTGTATCAATTCCATTCCAATCCAATTCAATTCCATTCCAATCCAATTCAATTCCATTCCAATCCAATTCAATTCCATTCAAGTCAATAAATATCGGAAAACACTACTTGGCGAGGGTTGTCGAAAAATGTATAGCACACATCACAATTAAATTTTTCCCTGCTATGATGATGATGTCGTAAATAATTACGCGTAGCGTAAACATTGTATTTCCTTATAGGATTAATACCTTCGACTAATAAATGGAATGCTTATTTGTTACTTAAATTTTAATTAAATTAATCTCGTCTTATATCCATTAATATCATAGCTCTCAAAGTAGTCTTGGCGGACGTTTTCCTTACATTTGATTAAAATTTGGTAGACAAGTTGACATCTGAAGGCTTTCGGTAATTTAAATGGGTAGCCCGGTCCGTATTGATCATTATTGTGAGCTTACAGGCTTATTATTTATGTCTTGGAATAGGGTAAAGTAGGTATTTAATACATTGGCATTGAAGTACCAGGTACCTTCATTACCTTCAATCGTCGGCAGATTTTTAGAACTTATTAGTCTAGACCCCGGTATCGGAGGTGCAAAATGGTAGCTGTCAAGTTCTTAGGGATGGGGTAAAAAGATCTGTGATGTCGATAATTAAAGTTACATATCGATAATTTTTATTTACCATAATAATAAGCAAAGACTTTAATTAAACGCACCTATTTACGATATAAACTAGGATTATTATAATTACAAAATCAACAAAATATTTATTTAATGTTATGTAACATCGCCATACTTTTTATTGAGGCAATTGTCGATGAACCTTCTGAAGTTTGGGTTTTCGAATTTGGTTCAAAGTATGTTACAACTGACGAAAAACTTAAGCAGATCTCGGTTACAGTTTAATTGGCTTTAATTTTTTTTTTCTTTTTTATGAGTGTTTTCATACAAGATGGAGTTGCCATGCAAGATATGCAAGATTACAAATATTGGAATGGAATATCCTTTATTAAATAATCAATATTAGTAGAACATACGTTGTTGATTTTCTCTTGATGGCATGCGCTTTTTTCTATTTCAACATCTGGAAATGATGTGTATTCTGCAAATTGCATATTAAATGATTTTCATTAATTTTTGAAGTTCAGGGTGTTCAGCAAGAAGTGACTCCACTTTCTATTGTATAAAATATTTTAGGCGAATAGACTCGTAAACACGGCTAAATAATCGAAGACATCGTTGTAAAATGACTGACTATCTATTGACATAAATAATTTATTATAAGTATTTAATATCTGAAAAGTTTTTATTCAATGTTGTGCAACTCGAAACATAATAAATGTAATAGCAACCAGTGATTTGTATTGTAATAGTAATTATTTATATATTAAATGTTAATTATTATCATAGATCCCAAAAAAGGGATACAAATAAATGGTCCTTGTACATAAAAAAAATAATTGTACAAAAAATCGAGTATTAAATGTTAATTATTATCATAGATCCCGAAAAAAGGTATACAAATAAATGGTCCTTGTACAGTAGGGTTCAAAATTGAAAATTCACTCATAAATTGTCCATGCAATTCTGAACGCCACTGTACATAATAAAAATAATTGTACAAAAAATCGAGTATCGATATCGACATCACAAAATGTGTTTACCTATCCCTACGTAAGAACTTGACAGCTATCATTTTGCACCTCCGATACCGGGGTCTACTTATTACTCCAGAATAACTTAACTCAGGAAACGTTTTCTCAAAACATTTGTAAACATTTTATTTCTTATATAAAGTGTAATTATTATTCTTTGATGATTGTTAATATTTCCTTTTAAAGATGTTACATAGGTACTACACGAAAACACACAATTAAATAAAAAATAAAAATACATTTTAATCGTTTCCCCCTACCCCTCGTGTCATTCCTGGTGCAAAAGTGCCCATAACGCTAGCAGCGTTGCCGCGTTGTATAACAATAGAGAGCTTTTGCACCAGAAACGACTCGGAGCGAGGGTCTTCCCTTTTCTGCCTGAGTCGACGTCCAATTTCGTGTATAAACGCCTTAGCCTCCGCCCCCCGACAGCCCGCCGTTTCCACTGCCATAGGGACGAAAATGTACCCCGGCTCTAAGGGAGCATACTTCCGGCGCTTCACCTCCGCCTGAAATTCGGCTGCCGCTCCAGCTGCGCGCGTAGTGCGACTGAGGTGGGAGGCCGCGAAAGTGCTGACACATGTAGCGTCCCACACCAAACATCGCCCCCTCTCCCATGGCACCAACGTCAGACCATCGGGCCGCTTGCCGTCCGACCGGCTAAGACCCTGTGGTTCGAGCACAGATGGAACGCCAGCCGACCTGAGAGCCCTATGGATGGTATCATTAAGGGCGTGGTGACGCGGGTACTTCCCGGAACAACGACGGCAACTCAAGGCGTGGTGCCCGTCAGCACCCACCATGGAACCGCAGATGCATACATGTGGTTCACATACATCATGTTAATATTAAAAATTCATTCATGTTAATATTAAAAAAAAATCTTACAAACTTTATTACTTAACCTACTTTTGGATGCAAGGTTTGTAAGATTTTCTATTAAAAAAGAAGGAAGCTACTCAATATTATGTAAACATTATCGACCAGAAAATTTCAGAAAATATAATTTTAGATCATGCAAAGAGTATCCCGGCAAAGGATATATTTGTTGTTAGCAACAGTTCACTCGTAACTTCACAGAAAAAACTTCAAAATGTATTCTGAATGGAACATTCATCCGGTTATACGCCGAAGTGATTGAATTGCATTTAAAATAAAATCTGATACAGTTTTTTTAATTTCACATGCAACATTCAAGGTGATTTAAAATTGTGAAAATTTACTACCTACTCGTACCCTTTAAAGTATGTGTATTCAATTTCATTCGATAAAATTTACAACAGAGGATTTATTTGTCACATACACTACAGATAAAATAAGTGCTCGATATTGAAATGCACATTTTCATATTTTTTCTCAAAGGGTTCGTACCCTTAAATAAAATTTAATAAAGCAAGAAAAAACTTGAATCAAATAAAAGGAATGTAAATATGATGCTGTTTCGTTCAAATAATTGACCATTGACAAAAAGCGTATCGCCTTTGTGTTGATGATTTCTTAAATAATACGTAATAAATGGTTTTCATTTCGCGAACACATAATGTGTTTTTTTTTATTTCCTTTAAATTCGTCAGGTTACTTGGTAGGTTGATAGAAGCAACCTGGTGTATCGCTTTTTAAAAATTTCGAAAAAAAAAATTTGTTTTTCCATTTGTTTTTCACTTTTTTTTATTTATTCGGGAGGATCATAAAATCGTAGCATTTTCTAAGACCAATTGTTTCTAATTATGACATTTATGTCACATATGTAAAACGAAAAATTGGTAATATCGAACATACTTACGTCAGTAACCTTCTGACGGTGAATTATTGTCAATGTAAACCTCTTTATGTACGAAAAAGAAAAAAGTTGGTAAGAACGTTAAACACCGTGTTAACTGACAAACTTATTTTGATAATAACTCAAAAACCCTAATTGTTAAGACACTAGTTTCTTAGCGAAAGTAGCTCGATTTAACCTGGAGAATCGTGCCTTAAAATTAACGGCAATAAAAAAACACGGTATACAGTGCTGGTTGGCGCACTTTCAATATATACTAGTATATGTTTTAGTCATTATCATCATAATTTCAGCCAGTTATCGCCCACTGCTGAGCATAAGCCTGGCTTCGAGTAGAGCGAGCGTACGCTATTCGTTCCGGTCCAGAGTCAATCTTACCGAGAAGTGTCCTGCATTCTTCTTCGTTAGCCTTAGTAGCCTAATTGGTAGTTACCATGCCTACGAATCTGGAGGTTTCAGGTTCGAATCCCGGCGAGGGGGCATTATTTGTGTAATTATTTATCACATACACTATATGTATCGTTGCTTGGTACCCACATCACAAGCCTTAATTGAGGTTACCGTGTGACTAGGTGGATTTGTATAAGATGTCCCAAGATATTTATTATTTATTCATTTATTTATCTCTTCCGAATTCATTCACCCAACGAGCAGAACTGGACGGATCCACGTCCAGCGTTCACGCCTGGGAAAGCCGATCGACACCGCCCGGTCTGTGGTAACCAAAAATTAAAAACTTACGAGTGTTCGTCTGCCCCTCATGTGTTGCCGGACGACTGGCAACGGCCAGTAGAAAAAAAAAATCAAGTCAACGGCTTAATATTACTTTAGCTCGAAAGAACGATAACTTGGACACATTTAATGATGTTGTGACATTGACATAAGTGTTTTGATGATCTTTTTCGGTCGGCAGAACTCGGTCAAATCGCCAGAAAACGATTTTTTGAGCACCTTTCTTTATTGGGTATCTAGTAAAAGTATTTTCCCCTCACTAGCTCGTAAAGTGCTCGTTTATCCTTTAATACGAACGTGTAAAAACGCACATTATTCACTTGTGTGGCAAAGTAATGACCTTGGTTTTGGAATAACAAAACGTAAAATGCTCATGGAAATTGTTCCATATTAATGATAATTAAATAATTTGTTTGAGAATTTAGTGTAAAATACAAACCTTTATATAATATGATGATTTTAACATATAAATCCTAAAATTCCATAAGTAACAATTGTTTTAGTGAATGATGATAAGATGACTAGATGCAATCACAAAACGCAGAAAATGTCAACGTCAACATTGTCAAAGAATATTATAGGTTATTAATCTTTATTTACCGACTCGAACACGCATAAAAATAGTAAACTAAACAACTTTCAGGGTGTTCTGTTATAGTTTTGTAAAAATAATGAATGAGAATGATTTAATAATGCATTGGCGTTGGTGTGCAACTACAGGAATGTGTTAAAATCGTGCTGCGTTTACTTTTTCGTGGTAAGTTTACTGCGACAAAATCTTGCATTAAATAGGTACATGATGCATTTGGAAAATTATTATCACTAACCCGATGATGATTGTAATGTGAACAAATAATTACCTTTTTTGAGTTTCCTCGCTATAGTGAGGGGAAAAGTTTTGTGTTACACACGGGTGCAAATGTATTTTTCCCCTCACTAGCTCGTAAAGCGCTCGTTTATCCTTTAATACGAGCGGGTAAAAACGCTTTTTACACACTTGTGAATAAAGTAATTTGACATTACTCTAATTCCTATAGCCCCCTACTGCCTAGTATAAGTGGATCTGTATGACCGTAGTAAACATGCGTAATCGGAGCTCACATGTTAAATTGGTCGTTCTCATGGGTGACTTTGTAAGTCATTGGCTATATGTAAGTTCCAGAAATTATTCTACGATACGTTTCGACATTGAGTTTTAAATGGTTTCTTTAAGTTAATTTACATTTGGATGATATTTGTAATCATATTTCCTCGCGATAGTGAGGGGAAAAAAGTTGTATTACACTTGGCGGCAAAGTTTGTTCAACTCTCGTGCCTTGAAACCTTCGCAATGCTCAAGATTCCAGTTTTTGAACCACTCGCTACGCTCGTGGCTCAATTTTGGAATCTTTCGCTAGCTCAGGTCTCAATATTGGCACGAAAGTTAAACAACAACTTTGCCCCCTTGTATAATAAATAACTATTCTTAATAAAGTGATTAGTGCTACAAACGAGAAAAGCCCAAAAAAACTACAAAAGTTCTATTTTGCGGTTACGTTTTTGTATTCTAATGCTACTAAATGTGTTTGATTTATGTAATTGAAATAATTATGTAGTAACCTACCAACTACACACAATAGTACATTGTGCATCAAGGGAGGTAAGTACGAAATCACTAACGAGAGTGTTGGAAGACTTTTTTGACTCGAGTTAGTATTACGCTTACCGACCGTGATGTATACAATGTTTTTCATCACACTTGCCGACAAAAAAATAAGTTTAAGACATAATATTATTAAATGACGTACTGACATTTCTATTACTCCCTAGGGAATTTCACTTTTCTATTACCCGCTACGCACGCAAGCAATGGCGTGCTTAGACAGCAAGTGTGATGAAAAGGGTATTTGGATGCGCAAAGACGTTTATTAAATTTCGCTATGACAGCGTGACAAAATCCCCAAGGTCACGCGTACTCACCAAAAGGCCTCAATTGTTTAGGTCGCGTTACATAACACGGTAGACGGCTTGGCGGCGCTGGCGCCGGGTCAACGACCGGGGCCCGCGTGGGCGTGCACATACCAAACCTTTACATACCAAGTTATGTGTGTTAGATCACTGTCTGGCTAATGATTTCTATTCTTGGAGCTATCAGTTACTGAGGCGTGTGGATTATATTGTATGTACGATCTGAAATTTAAAATAGTATTTCATAAAAAAGATTTGCTTAAATAGTTTTAATTTGCCTTCATAGTAAAACTAAACGGATTCCTTTAAATGTAGGTAGATGTAGTATGGAAGTGTACACTACGTGTAAGGTTAGATCGTAGAGGAACCTAGATGTCGTATACGGATTTCGGCCTGATTTGGTTTAACTTAGGTTGTGCAACCCGGTTCTTATTTGTATGAGATTACGATGAATAACCGTTTATTAACCGGTTTTTCCATACTTTCCAAAACCGGTTTACACTCCCTAGTTGAACTACAGAAACGAGAAATAAAAGAACGTTTTTAGGGTTCCGTAGCCAAAAAGGCAAAAACGGAACCCTTACAGATTCGTCATGTCCGTCTGTCACAGCCGATTTACTCGGAAACTGTAAATGCTACAGTGATGAAATTTGGTAGAAATATGTGTTGTATGGACCGCTACAAAATTATGATACTATATTGTAAAAAAAATAATTGGGGTTGGAGCCCTCCATACATGTAACTGAGGGATATCATTTTTTTTAGATGTATGTATATGTATAAGCGTGTGAGGTATCAATAGAAAGGTCTTTGAAAATGATATAAAGGTTTATATGTCACATTTTTATTTAAGCGAACCGTTTTCGAGATGTCAGCTGTCAAAGTCTGAAAAATGTGTCCAACCCCCTCTTTTTTTTAAACTACGTGGTATACAATTCTAAAAAAAAATATATGTTATGCATATTAATAAACTCTATCAACGATTTTTGGTTTGATTAAATTATCTGTTATAGTTTTTGAGATAGGTTGATTTAACTGTATTTTTTTAATGATAATGGTACGGAAACCCTTCGCGCGCGAGTCCGACTCGCACTTGGCCGGTTTTATTTTCTACAAGTACTTCCATAACATAAGTAAATGATTTGTAGGTACAGTCACCGTCAATAGTATCTTATAATATACCACTTAGACCGCAAAAGTATGTCACATCACACGAACTTATTTCACTCTAAGTAAGATTGTGTGTGTTTTTAACTTATTATCAAATTGTGGCCTTCGTGAAGATATTATTGACAGATACTGTATTCCAAAATTTCTGACTCTACTCGTACTTTTTAAATTATGTCATCTAAATTGAGTTTGTTAAAGTAAAGTAACCAATTATATTATGTGTAGAAACTTGATAATAATTCTAATACGCATTTCAATAACGGACATGTTTATTAAGAGTATATCTAATAAAAATCAATAACCAGGATTTGCTCCGATTAAATAATAACCGAATTTACTAAAAGCTTCCAACATGTGTAAATATTGTACTTTGCATTTAGCTTTCCAATATCCATAATCCACTGTAAAACAAATGCAACCTGTCAATTCATATCAATAATAATTTCCAGATCCATTTAAAACGTAATTTATTTGTTGAAAACGCGGATGTCGAGTGTTCGGCCCGCGGCGATTACTGGGAACTGCCCTTACCACGGGTTATAGTGTTATTATGGCTTACGATTCATCTCGTTTGAATATTCAACCAATTGGAACAAAAGTCTTAACCGTTAATCTGCCGCTAAATAGCAGTTTTTGCACTGGTGTGTTTCGGTTTGGGGGTAAGAAAGCCGGTGTAATTACTGGCATAGATAGAGGCAATCCATCTAAGTCTTCAGAGTAGGCAGCGCATAGGCGATTTTTTGGTCACTATGTCCATGGGCCTCAATTCCTGCTTTCCATCAGTTGAGCTGAGAGCTCAGTTGTCAACCTTCGTCACATAAAAATAAAAACTTAAAAAGTGACGTTGCAAGTCAGATTGTAAGACATTTGTCACTATTTGTTCTTTTGACATGGTTTTTTTTTATACCACGTCGGTGGCAAACAAGCATACGGCCCGCCTGATGGAAAGCAGTCACCGTAGCCTATGGGCGCCTGGTTCTGGCATAGGAACTCTATTGGATGAGTATACATTTCTGAACGTATTTCCGAGTCAAAACATCAAAATGGGTAATATTTTTGGTGCACCTGTCTGTACGTATTTGCAGAGATTTTGCGTGTATTTTTCGACATGTTTTTATTACGCGACCTGCGTAATAAAAACATTTCATAGTTCCGCTAGCTTCCATAGTTAATAAATTAATGCTAACTTAAAACTCTCTCTCACTCACTTATATGATTACCGGCAAGGTAATTGAAACATTGTTTAAACGGTAATTAAAACAAAAACTGATACACTCATTAGAATATTTTTGAAACATTCATTAGATGCTTCAATCACAAAATACTTAATATGTTGGTAATAATGGGTTGGTAGTTAGTACTAATCTTTTTCTAGAATATTTTGCGTGTCAAACTCCGTGGTTTCATGGTAGGGGTCACTGGCACAGTTAAACCGTGTCTGTTTTCGATAGTATTAATTAATCCCGTCAACGGTGTTACACGGCTTGGTAATTAGCGAATACGCGTAATTGACGCGTGTTAGGTGCCCTTAGTCTTAGACACGTGTCCTAATTCAGACGTTATTATGTCTTAATTGGCGGATTTTTGAGCCATCGTGATAATTAAGGACTTTCAATTTTTCTGAGTCTAGACAAGATGGCAATCTTAAGTGAAATGAAGATTTTTTCATTGTTATTAAATTTTACCTTTCATCTGTCATTCTGAGCTTTCAAAACTCTGTTATACGAGGTGACCGAAATAAGTACATTTCCGTTGGTTGTGAGGTTTCAAGACTCCGAATATGTCCCCTAGAAGATTTTTGGGGGTTTCACGAGTGTCCGATTTTTTCAATACGCTACTAGACGCTAGTTACTGCACATAAGTACTGTAATTACCTAGAACTACTACCTACTTCTTAACACGTTCCCTGTGCATGCATCACATGTGATACATTTGAAGGTATTGATGATACGTGCATGCAGCATATATGATGCACGATCCTTTTTAAATATAGGGATAATTTGAAATTTGCACGTACGAGCTAAGCTACGTTAATCTACCCGCACGTATCAGCTGTAAAAAGTGACGATTTGATAAAATTAGGTATTGGCGGACTTTTAATACTGTTGCCAGGTTATGCTTGAATTTTTTGCGAGAGTTTGCACGTGAGAAGTGACACTATCGATTTTAGCTGCACATGGAACGTGTTAAACTTGAACTTAAAAAAAAGGGGATTATTCTGCTTCCTGAAACCTCACTGGTACCGGGAGTGCGCTTATTTGTTAGCTAACCTGTATAAGATGGTGTAACTAGGAAAAATATTACACAATTATTAGGATTTCAAAGAGTGATAGTAGACTGAGCACCACGACTGGAGTACTACGCGTAGTTGATCTTCTCTACTCAGCGTAAAAGCGCTAGGGTCGGTAGTGTTGGCGTCGCGCATCACTGCTGCACGGAAATCGTTAGGCACTGGTCTCACCTCGAGTTACTAAGCTATGAACTATGGGCTATAAACACGAACTATAGATACGCACTCCCGTGTAAAAAAATACACGGCGATACTCCCCCGGCGGTGATAGCTGATAGCTGGGCGAGCATCACAGTGTCTCTTTTATTTACACGAGAGTGCGTATCTTTTGTTCGTGTTTATAGTCGACAGTTCATAGCTTACCAGTTACCTACGACTAGTGCCATTGGCATTTTTTGTAGGCCTCTACGGTATATGGGTTTCATTTGAAGTGTTCCCCCAAACTATTTTTTTTTCTAGACGTTTTTGTTTAGCTATTATGGACAATTACTTCGTAATAAAAACGCATAGGCTACGGAGAGGCCGTTGTCTAGTGGACTGATGTGTGTGTGTGTGTGTGTGTGTGTTTTGTTATTATTTCTAGCGACGATAAATATAATAGATAGATACATATAGATACTTACATACATAGATAGCCATTACCAAGGAACAAATATTACAATAATTATACAAGGGCATTATTTGTATAAATACACAAATAATGCCCTCGATGGGGTTCGAGTTCGAACCCAGAACCTCCAGCTTCGTAGGCAGGATCACTACCAAGTAGGCTACGTAGGCTAACGAATATACAGCGTGTGTATTTTATATGGGCGAATAATTAATGCAGGTAAAATACCTGATCCTACGAATCGTTTAAGGTAGTTAATCATTTCGTAAAATTTTGTTGTTACTTAGGTTAGGTGTAATGAATGTAATTATTGTTCTAAAGTGCAACCCATCAGCAATGTATGCCATCCAACTGACATGACACTCGTATGACGTTTAGATACTTATGTCTATGTTAATTAATGTGGCTACCAGTGGATGCAATACATTGCGTGCTCAATTATGATGTCTGAAAAAAAAATTCCTTAATTTCCTAAAGAAATTTATGTAAAACAGGTTCCCTCGATCCTATAGTAATCGCCATTAAAATATTCGCCCGTTTCAAATACACACGCTGTATAGTATAAAAGTATCCTGTTAATATTAAAAACTGATTTAGTTTACACGAGATACCTGTATTTATTTTGTAATTATGAGTTTCCGATACACCGCCGATGTACATAAACGGTACGTACACGTAAATACTGAAACACGGAATTATGTACACGGATTTACATTCGAAATATCCCGTAATTAGGATTTAAGTAAACTAATGAATATCAGTATTTTGTAAATTAATTTAGAAGCACTGTATGCGTCGCTATATGCTGTATGTGTCATCCTCCGTAGCCTAGTTGGTGGTGACCCTGCCTACGAAGCTGGAGGTTCCGTGTTCGAATCCCGGCGAAGGCATTATTTGTGTATTTATTTATCACAAATATTTGTTCCTTGGTAATGGCTGTCTATGTATTTAAGTATGTATATGTATCTATTTAGTATTTGTATATATATATATAGTCGCCTGGTACCCTCATTACAAGCCTTAATTGAGCTTATCGTGGGACTAGGTAGATTTGTGTAAGATACCCCAAGGTATTTTTAAACTGTATGAAGGTGATGACTATATATGATTTGGTTATACATTTTTTCATTGTATAGAGGATTGGCATATTCAGAAATCCGATACAATAAGAAATATTTTTTCGCAAAAAAAAATTTTTTTTTCCTAATAAGACTTAGTAGGTACAGAGTTCCCTTAAATGGAACACTACTATTTTATAGACGCTGTAATCTCTGTATAGTTATACATATTATTATTCTATAGTATATTAGTGGATCACAATGTATTACAAAAGAAATGGCTCATTTGTAATGCATTTTACACTGTGGATGAATTTTATGACGTAGCTCCAACAAATAATGATTAAGACTGTTTATGTAATTTACTCTGATGACATACCTATAAATATATATATTTTATCGTTATACCAATAACTATTAATTTTTACTAATTGAATTTTTATCATGATTTCTATTCTTAGAATGATAAAACGTTGACATGTAATATTGTAGTATAATGAATAAATGAGTATGAGTATGAGTATTACTTCAAGTATGACATCACATATTCGACCTACAGGCCTGCGATGTAGAAACAGAATAAAATGTTTGTCAGTTAAAATATTCACAATAATTACAAAATTCAATATTTCAATAATTGAAAAGGAATTGATTGTTTAACGATTTATTAAGAGGTTTTCATTATTTCTACAGCCAGCTTTTACGGATTTCAGATAAGCTCTGAAATTTCAGGCATTGGAATTTTGTACAGTTATTTACTGTAATACCTAAAGATTACAATATTTTTTTTACTTATTTTTTGTCGATGTTGATGAAAGTTTACTAAAGGCGGGTAATTAATGAATGGGAATAAATGAATACTGGCCTGTAATATTTCTTAACTAATATATTGGTTATTCGTGAAATGTTTTTTCTCTTTGTACTGAAACTATGGTATTTATATCTGACTTTTCTTTAATTACCTGTGATTTTTCGGTGAGCAGTTGACACAGTTCCTTACATCCCCATTAAAGTTTGTATTCATTATCTCGAAGAAAACTGAGATATACCTATAGGTAGTAACGTTGCATGGGATCTTACATCCAAAATAGTCGATATAAAATAGTTTTAATTTTTTATTAACATAAGACTCCAACTAACTTGAATCTTTTATGTAATAATCTATTACTGAATAAGTGAAGCGTATATTTTTAAGTTAAATAAATCTCTTAACCGGAAATATTGAGCGAAACAGTACGGGGGTACTCATTGGTGAAGATCCTCTTAATGATCGAAACGTTTCGCTAAATATTTAAAATAAATTTGTCTAAATACCTTTACTAGATAATTTTCTTTGCGCACTTCGTGTAATATTATGATTACACTACTTTTCTTTGCAGTTATACTCCATTTCAAATACCATGGCCCGATATCACTTCAAAATGTTATGTGGCTTCGGGCCATGGTATTTGAAATTGAGTTTACCTCCACTCCACACTAGGAGTAAACGGAATCACCCCTACAGTAAATAAAATAGTGCTAAAAGGTGGATAATCCGCTCTTACCCCACGAGCTTACACGGTACGAGTACATCTGCCGTACAATCGTAAATACTTACTTAACCGATGGTCTACTCGCGGACATACGGAATTAATGAGCTTTCTTCGTACATTCTGACGTTTTTTTCATGTCCCAAGGTACTTAAAAGAGACGAATGGGAGAAATGGGAGTACTTCTTCAGTAACGATTATCATTCATATTTTAACGACAAACGGGTCTCAATCGAGTCTAAGTCTGCTTGCGACCACGGGCGTAACGTCATGCCCGAAACGTCAGGATATAATTAAACGTAAGTTTGCGCGATTAAGGCCCGTTTTTCGTTAAAATATTTATGTTATGCACAAATTCAGACATTCTGTGCCTGGCACCTGGCATTTTTTTTTTCAATTAAAAATCTGTGGCATTATTTGTGTTGAATCACATAATGATAAGATGATCTTATTTACAAAATTTAGCTTATTATCGCCCCTAAAAAGTAACTTTTAGTTATGCCCATTTTCCTCGAACACTGAAATAATCCTATGCGCCTCTTTTTAGTCGTCAAGTATGCGCTCGTTCAGTTAACGAGACGATTCTCAATTCACCTTCATTTTATCATACTTACCTATACGTTCACCCTTAAAATATCTCGATCTTTAGGAATATCAACGTATTGAAAAACGTCGACATCCCAATTCTCATCTCACATACATTCATTGAAATACCTGTCTTTGTTTTTAAACCTTATAAAAATAAAAAATATCTATTATATAAACTTTATCTCTTTTTTCTTTTATATAGATACCCGGAGAAAAGGAAATTGATAATTTTTATCTGACGGATATTTTACTCGAGGATTCTAATATAAGGCCGTTAGTGAATTGACGACCTTCCTAGCCGGGCCTGCTAATTAAAGATGTTGAGTTTAAATTAGATTCCGATTAGAGCAATTTACATAATAAATGTATTTATTTACTAAAAATGTTTTTTTCTCGATTTATAGTTGTTTTCGTATTTATTCAAGTGAATTTATAAGACATGTCGCGCTGTTAGTTAGTACTCACAACACAGGCCCTAAAGAGGTACTTCTGTGGAAATAAGTTGTCTATTGTCACAATTTATTTAAAAATAAAGGAGAAATGTAGATCTTCGATGACCACGATCCTTTCTTTTAGCGTTTTCTGAATTGTATTTATTTTCTTGAGGCGGGAAATACAGGCTATTTGTATTATAACTATTGTAGGTATATATTTTCAAATGGACTAGTAGAAACATATAATTTATAAAGTGTGAACCTAGTCAAAAAGTTCTGTTTTTCTCTCTGTTAGCGTCGTTGCTAGTGACCTAATGACCTAGTTGTCCCAGGTTCTAATGCTGATAAGGGTAACTTATTGTGTTATGAGTATTATGACCTCATGTTGGATTTTTTAAATTAAGTTGTCAATGTTATCGAGTTTAGGCACTAGACGATCAAGGTGTTTTTGAAATGATTTCAAATACCTATTTCTATCGAAGTATTTGTGTCAATTATGTAGCGTCAAATTCAAATACTGGTTTCGAAAATCAAACAGTTTCATTTATCGACATGGTTAAATTACCAGATAACTATTTACATTTTTCGTCATTTACGACGATGTACCTACACATGTAAAATATTTTTGTGGTGTTTTGGGAAACATCTTGCTGAAACTTCTTTCCTCTTAATAATTTTATCGTTAGTGCTGGTGATTACATTACAATTTCATTATTTTATGTATGAACTGATGAAGTGTGTAATATTTATTCACTATGTAGAGCCAATTCTTGAAAAGTTACGTAAAGATTTTCGTCTAGTATGCAAATTATTCTCATTATTAGTAAATGCGAAAAATAATATTAACAACTTGACTGAGTGAATCTAAATAATTGTACCTAAGTAGGTGCTACAGCTTTCTTTAAGTTTTAATATTCTTACATAAAATTATGTTCACTTGGAGTTTAAATGTAAAATTTTGAAGGGATGGAAAAGTTAATAATGTCCTGGTTGTGGTGGATGTTTGAAAGAGATCAGGACTTGGTGGTCTCAGCACGGAGGCTGAGCTCGGCGGCGCCTGCGCCCAGGTGCGCCGGTGGGCCCGCCCCCGGCCCCTCCCCGCGGCCGCGCACCTGCCTCGCTGCTCAGTCCAACGCCACACGCCGGCCTGGCGTCTCGTGCTCGCCGCACACCGCCACTCTCTCCACACTCGCGAGCCCTGTGCGTCGTTTCTCGCTTCCTCCCCCCGTTTCCCGCCCGCTCCTCCGAACTTTGCAAGTTTTCGAATTTCGCGGTGCGACGGTGCCGTCGGACGCTCGCAGCCGGCCGCGGATGCGGTCGTAAGAGTAAATAGCGAGGCCTCGAGGAGGCCGCTGCCGCCACGCTGTTCCCGCCGCAGCTCGCGTGCGTGTCCTACGTGACGCCTTGCGCCTGCTGCCCGCCGCTGTACCTGCCGGCCCCGCATCCTCAGCTCCAACTGCCGCTGCCCTTTCCGCTGCCCCTAGCCCTCCCGCTCCAAGCCCTAGACCCTCAACTCGCTAAACACCAGCGGCTGCGGCTCTCTAACATGGTAAGTGCATTTTCCCGCCGGCGCGCTCGACCGATAAGTTTTCGCGAATGGAGCACAATGCCGGTAAAGTTGGTAACAAACGGATCTGATAACAACTCTCGCGGGCCGCCGGCTCGTACGCGATACAATCGCGGCCGGCAGTGCAGATGCCGCGCGACTATGGCTCTAGATCCCGCCTCGCATATGACTCAAACAAACCATTGCTCATTGTGTAACGCGGACTAATAAAGAGTTACAGACACGCTGAAGTGCTTTCGCTGATAAAGTTTGGCCATAACTGCGGAAAGTTAAGGTCCGCATAAGTTAAGCGTATTAACGTTTCCCTCCTCTTATCCAAACTATTACGACTATGTTTTTGTCTCTTGGGACTATTGAAATATAATTTGTGCAAGGTATATTTTATAGACATCGCCGGAGAACCTTTTAGCGTTAGACTTATAGTTTCTTCTAAAAGTTTTAAACAAGTTTTAAGTGCTTAAGTTGTGAACGAATGCGCGTTTTCTGCTCAAGTTATACTAAAATATGAAGTTTACCATTTTTATTTTGTTCCGTCTGAAATATACGAATTCGAATCCAAAATTGAATAAAAGTCACACAAATAAAATACCTAAAATTGATGTTACGAAATCGACGTAAAACACTCGAAGCACTTGAACAAAATCTTCTATCCTCCACGAAACCTCGATGGTCGTTTATTTTTCTTCGGTTGTACTTTATTTTGCCTCATCAACGTAAACTTTTAATACGATTCGTATTCAAGAGAAGTTGCAAGGGGAGGAAATCAAAGAGCGGCCGCAGTCGATATCTAAATCAAGTTGTTTATGGACAATCCGACTTACACGGACGCCATGAAAGCTGATGACAGAAGTTAGACTTAAATTAAAGTCGCATCAAACTTTTCTCATTAAGAATACTTTAAGAGGTGTGTTTATGTAGCTATATAAATGTAGTTTATTTCCGTATGGAGCCTTCAAATCTGTTCACAAAGCTAATTGGCTGGGATTTCGTGTATCTTTTGATATGGAAAAACGGTGCGTCACGAGTTTCCCTTAGCGACCCCTTTTTAATTGATAATTTAATTGATTAGCGCCTAAATTTTAACGCCGTGTTTATTCACATAATGGGTGTGCATTTGTAGGAATATCACGTACGTCAATTGGCGCGACTGTGTAACGGAACATACGAGTGTTTCCGTGGAACCTGAACCATTACCATGCTAAATTTTCGCCGTAAGGTCTAGCCTGCTACATAACGGCACTCGAATTTAGTGACTAGATTCAGTCGAGTAGCACTGCGCTTACTCATTTTGCACATTATGAGATTTCATAATCTCCGCTATACAATAACAAAAAATTAAAAAGCAGGCATGTTTTAAATCATGCCAAATTTATGCTCAGGTTATGCTAAGTAGGTAATGTTATTGTATACATTAGAGTAACTCTCTTATCAACTTTGCATATTATTTAGAAATTGTTACTAAATATCTATCAAAAATTAAAGGACATTTTACGTTTGACTTTAAGGAACCTTAATTTTTTTTCACTGTGAGATCTAGATTGCTAAAGTAGAAAATTGAATTTGTTGGAATAAGTTTGTGCTTACATATTTCGCATTATGTTTCGATCATTACACGATGAAAAAGGCAATAAGGAAATTTGTTTAAATGAGTAGATACTTACTGTAAAGTTTGATTACGTGGTCTAGTTAGGCTACTAAAACAGAATTGAATTCGTTTGACTAGTTCTGTATTTACGCGTTCAGTACAATGTATTCAAGTAAAAAAATACTTAAGAATAATAAATAAAGTGTTAAGTTTTGTTTAACTACAAATGCTACAGTGATACATTTTTGCTGTCTGATTTAGGCTACAGGGTTTTTTTATCACTAGTTCTAAGGCCACTCCCAAAAATATTGAAAACAGGTAGATATCGGGTTTTCAAATGTATCATCGTGTATAAGACGACTGTATGACTGTACGTTCTAATGAATTATAAACGTGTGGAATTGATATATGTCTCGATAAAAAACAAAAATTCAACTTACACAACATACAAAAGGTTCTTTAGCCGTACCTTGAGTTGGAAAGTTAAGGCTACGTTAGATTTACTCTATTGGTGCCTGATGCATTCTATCGCTCTCGCACTGATATATTGGAGCGAGCGCGATGGACTGCTTAATGTATCGAGTAAAACCTGACGTTACCGATACGGCTACTGAACTAAAAAGTAAGAAAATCGTAAGCGTCTCCGTCACTGACATAATACATGCTTTTACCTTATTGAGTATAAAAAATAAGAATGACAGGAGTTACAGATGGGTAACATCTATTGGGCACTAACATGTCGAGTAACTGTACACTTTACCTTATTATTGGTCCAGTAGTTAGTAATGCCAATTAAGATACGTAGGTATACACATCTCTAAATGAAATCCACCATAGAGGATAAAATATATGAGCGAATACTTAAAAATGTTCAAGCAGTGAGGAAATATTTCAAGGCTTTATGAAACGTTTATCAATTACATCTAAATAATATATAATAATTTTAGACCGTCTTAAATAAAAAAGGTCGAAAAAAAAGTAGTGGGGGCGTCAACAGGGTAGTGCAGTACCACGTAAATAGAACTCATAAATATATACTGTGTATCTATTCTATACAATAGCCATAAGGCAAAACTGAGTACCTAACTACCTCTTGTAACTAAAACGCATCTACACTAAAATCAACTTTACAGGTACTTGAATTGAACTAATATATTGTAATACGGATTTTAAATTCATTGGCAAACCATCTTAATCTGGCTATATTTGTTAGATACGTGGTATTAAACAGTTACGCGGATGTGCCCTATGGATGTTGTGTAGAGACGTAGTATTTACGAGTACTGCACTATCCCCAACGATATACTGTATATTTCTGATAGTAAGATATATCCTTTTACTTAACATTTAGACATCGTTTCAGAATGTCTAAGGTTTCAAATTAGTTGAATGTACCGTAGGTACCACTACTCATCCAAGCCCGAAGCAGAACTAGCTAAAGGCGACACGTTTTGCTGGTGGTAGGACCTCGTGCAGGATCCGCCCGGATAGCTACCACCGTCTTTCCCGTTAACCTGCCGCTAAATAGTTAATACTGTGTTCCGGTAAGATAGCCGGTGTAATTACAGTCCTCAGGGTAGGCAGCGCATAGGCGATTTTTTGGTCACTATGTCCAGGCCTCAGTTCCCGCTTTCCATCTGGTGGGCTGAGAGCTCAGTTGTCTACCTTCGTCACATAAAAAAAAAGTCCATTAGCTAGTTTTTTCGAATTCTCTTTTATAATTAGGAATAATAACGATCGCGTGGTTCGTTCGGCTCACGGTATCGTTTTCACCGCAATTTTACTGGAAAGTCGCTCCAGAGTCGACCGAGCGAAACGGTATTCAGCAACAAGTATCGTCTAATTGCATGTCTATCTAATAAGTGTATGATTCCAATTCAAATTTATTTAGACAAGCCGCGGAGGAATTCTATCACGACAGGATTAAAACTTGGCATGATCATAACTGATGGTAATTAATCGGTTTCGGTGGAAAATGCTTAAATGATGAACACGTTTGCTTCATTTAACTGTATTATTTGCAGATTGGCGTGACAAACATTGCGTCTTACCCGCTGGTTTTCGAAAATATTCCACCATGGATAAAGATTATTATTAATTAAAATAATTTAAGGATGTTCGTCGAAATACATAGTATACCTTAATACATCCGTTTTTCAGTTGAATGGTACTAGTCAAAGTAAATAAAGCAATTTATTAATGTATTGTTAAAAATACCTCAAGCGATAAAAGTAGCCAAATTTTAAGTGTTTCCTCAATTACTTTAATTAATAAAAGTTCATGCTATTTCGTTTCTCTAAGCATTTTGGTTTCTGACCCAGCAATTTTCCGGCTTGATTTTGCTTGGTTTTCTAATCGCAGTAAAATTTGAACAAAAAGCAAGATTTACATAGATATTGAAATTAAAATTAATTACAGGTACTTGACAGGTAAAATCACCAATGCTGGCACCAATGGAATGAATGAAATGACTTATATCATTGTAGATTCTCACCAACCAAATTTTGTTGACAGTTATTTCCTAGCAGTTTTACTAATTGTCTGTGATTAAAAAAAAGGAATATACCTAGTACCTTGGTCCGAATAATTCGAAACTTTAAAACCTGTATCTCAGAATCGGGGGAAGTTTGAAAAAAAAAGAATAAAACTATTTATTATTTTAATTCTATTATTGAGACTGCATTTTATTTATTATCTTGATAAAATCCTTAAGTTTTTTATGTTGTGCACAAAAGATCAAAAATATATTCTAGTATCAAAACTCTTAATACCCGTAGCACAAAGTATTATAGAGATTTTTTAAATTTCAGTGGTTACACTGTATCTACTATTTTTGACATCTGACTTACTATCATTTGACTTACTCAATTTAACTGTTGTGAGTTCATAAAAAACTCGCTTTTTGTAAACGTCAATATGCGATCTGTCTTCACTTATCCCAAGTCTCATCGATACTCTTTTCATATTCCTAATCAAAAGCGTATATGCCGCGCCATCTTGTTTGACACATGTGAGTGAAAAACAAGCAAATAGCCGACCCAATGAACTCCGACCAAAGATTGTTTCCCAGCACGTGCTCGCGCCTCGGACCATCAAATTACCACATTTTACCGCGAGCCCATCCTTTTTCAACCCTTTAAAACTCTTTTTTAGGTGAACGAACTCGTGATTTAATCACAACGTTGGCATGTGTTGACACAAATTAGAAGACAAGTATTAGAGTATGTATTTTTTGGAACAACTCAAAATGTTGTGCTGAAGTGGCCGATTAGTTTAGGCATCAGCCGCGAAAGCTGAGGACGTGTTTCGGTTAAGTTTTTAATATTCCATCAAATTTAAACATGCAGTCTATGGGCTTTTGCAAAGAACGTGTGCTTTAATAAATATTGAGTTCCTAATAGGCTGGGACCATAATATATAAACGTAGAAAAATGATCATGCAATTGTGCCGCGGTTCCCACAACATCTTTGACAAATTCAAGTAAATTGTCATTCAAAACTGAGGACGTGAGTTCACTTCAGCGAAAGCTCAGGACGTTCTTGGGTAAACTTCAGTATTTTCCTTTACTTAAAAAATAAAATAAAAAAGACTCATGAAGTAAAACTATAAAAATACGGATAAATGCACGTATATTAATTAAATTTAACTTCATCTCCAAAAAAAAATAGATTAGTGTTAACTATGTAGATAATACAACCAAGAATGAATCGGCCATAAATAATGATAATTATTAATGGTGTATTATTGATTTATAACAATGGATTATAATTTAAACAACAACAAATACATAAACACAGGTTCTGTTCGCACTTGTTTTAATGTCCATTTACCTTTGTTGCAACATTAACAATTTAATAAACTACTACTGAACACTGAACTAGCGTTAGAACTGGAAATTTTCGTTGTTTTGCAAACACCTGAAATTCATCGAATCGGTTAGCAAAGTCCCGGCTTATGCAATGTAAATAATTCATTATTCAACAACTGCATAATCACTAAATGTGCGGTGAGGTTGGCTCAGTGATGCAGACCATTGCTCCGATATATCCATATTGGACTCTTAATTAAAACGGTTGTAAACTGAGTGCAGTTAGTAATATAGCTAGCTAATATATCGCACACCTATACTATTTAAATGGGGTGCGCCAAAGTATTTATAAAATTGCAACTTAGATTATTGGAACTCCGAATTTTTTTCTTATACAATTTAACTTCATAATGATCGGTATTTAGAATAATCTTTGTTCATAATCATTATCACATAGAATTATTTATATTCATAATATTGTTTTTCATACATATTTTTAGTACTAACTTTTATGTTTATATAATTTTTCACTATACTTATTTTATGCTATATATTCTAATGTTATAGGTATTTATTTTTATCTGTACTGGTTATATGTATAAATTATTTTTGTTTAATTAAATATAATCGTACTATTACTGTAAACTAGCTACCTGCACAAATCAGGTTGTGGCAGAGTAAGTACTGTACTAAACGGGTCCCCTCTAAACTTTTTTTGTCCTAAACGCTTAGGGCATAACAGACTTGGTATAATCTATTTTGGCATCAACTTAATGAGACAGAAACATCACTTGGCTTAAATAACAATATTTCGAATATTATTTTGTCCGAAACTATCTTGGCATATATTATCATTAATTACGCCGAGTGTTATAAGACAGAAATTAGATTTGCACTTTTTTTTGGGCATGTAGCCACATGTTCGAAACTTGCCTTTTTCGTCAGGCAGAATTTGCTGTGAGGGTGAAAATTTCTGCAGTGAGCGAGCGAAGCGAGCGAACAAAACCTTCCGGGGCAGATCCGACTCGGATAGGTTAGGTTAGAAGACTGAGGCGGGAGCTTTGCTCCCGCCTTAGTCTTCGAGGTTATTTTTTTTTTAGCAACCTAGAAAGTACTCAGCTCAGTAACACAGTAAGTAACGTATAGAATATTACTACTACCTCGATTATATTGAGAGGTTGTAATTATTCCTTCTCTGTTATGCTAAAACAAACTATGCCGATACTTTTTATGCACATCCAGATTATGCCTCATCATAAATAGGAGCATCGAAATTATGCTCGAATAATATTCGAACAACTCGAAATCTACCACAAAGAAATATGCTAAAGTTGAGAATGTCACAACAGTTTCTGCACAAAGCCCATTATGACTACATATTTTATGTTATTCATAAAAGAATTATAACACAACAGAGTGAACCTAATGGGAAAATGTTTATAAATAAACAATTTATTTCAAATAACTTTATGAGTATAGATTAATCTACTTGACGACTTTAGGAGGATAAAATTTCGAAAAAAAATTCGTTATGAACATTGTAGGTAGAAGTATAATTTTTAGTAAGAAAAAAAGTATGAGAAAAAATTTTCGGAGTAATGATGATTATGAGTAAAAAACGGTATTAGTAAAAATATTCGAAGAAAAAATTGTATAAGTGCCAATATGGACCCATTTAAATGAGTACTTATTAAGCGCGTTGGGGTAAGATGAAATGAGATTTTTGAATGAGAGACAAAAATGCCTACTATTTGTATTTTTTGTCGTTTCATCTTTTACCAAAACACCTTAACTCAAAATCCATGATTATTTTTTTAGCGGTATATTAACATACCGTTAAGATGATAAGTTAATTTTCAGTCAATACTGATTCGATTGAATTGTGCAATATGCTAAAGTAATTTATCATATTCTATCTGTGAGCAGTTTAGTATATAATAAACGTCCTAGTTTGTCACTAGACATAAGGGCGCTTAGGTATTTCATTCATTTCAAGGTACAAGCCAGTTCAGTCCTTGTAGTAAGCGACCAATTGGGGTGTATTACTAAAACGGTCACATCTGATTGTTCATTTCTTACTTATGGCGTTTCATTTATTTTTATTAAGTAGTAAGTGAGTCCCAAAGCCATAAAAACTTCGGGGAAAATTTAATTCATCGCAGATGATACAACTTTGCTAATAAAATTAATTATAAATTAAAATGGTCTTCAAAGTTTCAAATTGTTTCGGTCGGTTAAGTTTTTAACCTTTATATTACATCTAATTTAAACATGCAGTCTATGGGGTTTTGCAAAGAACGTGTGCTTTAATAAATATTGATTAGTAATATTAAGCTGGGTCCATAATATACATATAAACGTAGAAAAGCGATCATGTCATTGTGCCGCGATTGCCAGGGCAAAGCGCTTTTCATTACAACGCTCATCATTATGTTCCCACAACATCATTGACAAATTCGAGTAAATTGTCATTCAAAACTTAGATTGAACTATCACAATAATATCTAAAGAACAGGTTTATACAAATATACAGGTTAATAATAATATGAGATTTTAACGAAATTTCAAAAACCGTTTTTTAATAAGTATGGCCTGCGACTGTCATGTCTTATTTCTTCGTAGCTAATAGGAAACAAGTAGTCACTTGGCGTCTAAAAACAACGCGTGAGTAATCTAAGGGGCCCCAGTCGCGTGAGATGAGTGCTGAGAAAAATTATACTAATGTGGTCACAAGTCACTAGCGACGCATTCATTATTCCAAAGCCGAATTTGTGCTGTTTGGACCAATAGACAATTTATTTAACCTTAAAATGATTGTCGAATCGTTATACTTTTTTAATATTTCTAATCCACAGAAAGAATTTCCAACTAGGTTACTTCACAATTTTTTTGTAGAATCGTCGCTATACGTACTCAACCTCGGACAGCAATTCAGTTCAAGAAAATATCACCTATATTTCACTCTGAAATCCCTGAATAAGAGTATTTTTTCCATCAAATGAGTGTTGAAGATTCGAGGCATAGCGGCAAAACACAGTGATGTATACATAGGAAGCACATTATGTATATTGATAATAAATATACCTACACAAGAAAAGTGAAACCTAGTAATTTTGTTTCATAGAATTTAAAGTTTTACTTCTTTAGTATAATAAAACCGGCTTATTAATCAAGTCTAGAGTTCCAATGTAATAAACGTGAGTTTACCTAAAATTATAAGTTTAATTAATTTACCCGCCAGAACCGTCTATCAAGAATTGTAGATATACTATAGAAATACAACACAATTTGTAATTTATCAATATTATGTCATATAACAGAAAAATTACGGACCTCAATCTTATCTCGGATGGTGATTATTTTTCTTATGTGTCATAATATTATTTTTTGGTACCTATATGATATCTAATACCTATTTATCCATTCCTAGCAAACAGTGCCACTAACTAAAAGGAACAAATCAGTACCTTATCTAAAAAAAAAAAATCTCAAGAACATTGTTTTGTTCCACAAAAACAAATGGTAAAGTTTGAATAAATAAATTAAAGAAATGAAACGCTGCCGCTTACCAATTGTGGCAAAGCAAATAGATATACTTAGGGTCATCGCGCCGGCCCGCCGACCGGAACGGCCATACACTCACGTAGTAAACTCGTACTTATTCCACCTAGCTTCGGAGAATTTCAACTATTTTAATACAATTAGGTGTCTCGTCATTATATGTCTTTATTATTTTTATTGTAGATTTGATACGATCTAAACATAGCTTATCAAGTTATCATTATGACCCATAGAAGAAATAATGATTTGTGTCGCTTGGTGGTTTTGATATGGTCATTCCGTCTTTTATGGATTCCAAAACTACAGAAAATAAATGTATAAACAATCGTCTCATTAAAAAACAAAGCGGGAAAAATGAGTATAAATATGAAAAGTGGTGAAAAACATTGTACGGATAGAAGGTGTAATAATCATGTGAACATTTTCCAAAAGCAACCATTATTCAAACGTAATCACACAACCTCAAAAACAACACAAAATTTTCACCGTTTTTCTCCAACGAATTTCGAAACCGCCATATTGAAATATAGTATTAGAAGACTGAGTAACAAAAATTTTCTCACTAATTACTCCGTGTCACGGCGATTGTGCACGGAACTGCGACGCCCGGACAAAGGAGTCCGACGTTCATTAATAGGATCTTTCCGACTGACTACCGCAAAACGACGACTCTTCATAAGAAATAGACGGCACTTACGACCTTTCAGCCGAGGAGAACTGCAGCGGAATAAAACGAGGTCCTCGGGAAATATTAATATTGGCCAGTATTCACGCTGCCTTAATAGTTATAATTTGTTTGTTTGTTTGCGAAAGGGTGTTCTGGCTGTTTAATTGTCTTGGCGTTATATCATTTTAAATTTGAAATGGATTTTAATCTTTTGATTGCTCTTTGGCGTAACTCGTTTTACTTACCCTTTTTAACATTTGGGTTGAAAGAACTTTATGAAGATAAAAAATACCGTGACCTATTTTATTAGGAAGACTAAAAAATGCGCATTCAGCGAAGGAGATCACTTTTTAATTTTTCAGACGCCGTTGGATTTTTCAACAAAGAACGCTAGCGGGTTCCATTTTATTATACCTGCTTATAATGAAAATAAGACACTAGATGAGAAAAGAAAAGAACAAATACTTACCTTTGTGATGCAGGTAATGAAAAAAATATTCAGGTCAACGTAACGTTGAGGGGCTTGATATAATAGCTACGTAAGCTTATTAGCTAACTCTCTCGCATTGCTCCGTTTCATTGTCGTAAAACTTCTAAAAAATCTTTCGTTACATTTCTGAGTTTTCGGTTTCTTAAGAAGCTTACGAAATATCGGAAAATTGTTAAATACGTTTATTTTATTTACCGCGTTCGTAAATATTGATACCATCTTTACTGAAACTGTGTCGAAGATTGTGTAAATGAAATGAAATGGTTTTGCAAAGACAACATAATAGTCCACAATATTATTAGTACTTGCTTAAATCGAATGTTAAGGCTTTAATAATAAATGCATAAAAATGATTCATTCCTCTGAGATATTTTCCACATTAGAGGACAATCTGGCTACTTTGCTATCATTCTTACGATGCTGTTGCAACTCCTGCGCACCCTGCGTAGCAGCGATGCCGTTATTTTACGCCAGACGCAGTGAAAAGTTGAAAACCATCGGCGTCGGCGAACATGGACGAACATTAAATGTACATACGTTTAAATATTAATCTCATGTATACGTTTAGTATATTGATAAGCTTTTATTGCAATTTTATGATTATTACGGTATCGATGTACCTACATACGCTTTTAGTGGTGTAATTTATCAGCAGCAAAAATCGGTAGTAAATTTTACTGGCACTATAAATGAGTGGCAAAAACCATTTCTAATCCCGGAACGCAGTTACCATTCATGGAATCTCTATTGATGGAAAAACCTAGCCGTAAGCATTCAAATAGTGGGCCATTAATGGCAATATTGGTTTACGGGGCTATAACAATCCGGTATCGAAACTATCGTACGCGGTTGATTCGGAAGGAGTCGACTTGAATTTTATTTTTGCTTCGTATTGCTAGCAATTTTTCTGATATTTGCAATATAGTTCATTTTGCCTGCATCGAGCTTGTACCAAATGTAAATGTATCGTAACGGTTCTAGGTCTTCAATATCAATTTATAAGTTACAATCGTTTTTTGCTGTTCTTTCATGTCCTTTGAATTAATACGAATCCGTGCTGGAAGAATAATAAATTAATATGCTTCACAGCAAACAGCAATATTTTTGAATTGAATATGTCAATATTACAAAGCAATAATACTAATTCAAAGGCGTAATTTTCAGTCGGAAAAACAAAAGTTTGTCAAAAATTAACAGCTTGTATAAATCTATGCTACAATTTTACATATGGGTATAGATCGGGAACCTAGTTGTACATGTATCGGTAATTGTTTTATCTTAAAATTAGTACACGAACTCCTTAATTTTATGTATGTCCACCGAAGAGACGATACCTAACTCTGACAGGACCCCAAAGAAAGTCAGAGCTTTTAATTTACATGTCATTGTCTCATCTATTCTAACCTAATTATCTAAAATGTCTAAATTACTCACATATCTTGAAAGCCTACAAAGATTTAAGTAAAACAAGAACATCACATAACGACGAGAAGACCCGATCCTTAATAAAACGTGAAAACGCTAGACGAAGAAGTATCTTTAAAACTGTCAGCGACATGAAAAGTTTTACTTCAAAATATTCAAAGTTGTCCACTTTGTTCGCAGCCAGAAACACGATAAATCGTAGTTGGACTTTACAATATTTCTGCTTTTATTATTTTGCCGAAGCTGCGATAGTTTCGGCGGTAACCTTCTTGTGTGTAGCCATAACTCAGAAAACAATAGCGGCGGTCCAGAAATAAACGCGGAAAACAAACACGAGCACGCTTTCATAGACTCAATCTTTTTTATTATATTATAGGAAATATTACAGCTAATTTTATTTTGTTATTGAGTTTCCTCCTTATTTGAAAAATACGAGTAATCCCATAAGTGTTTCCTATTTCCTGTGGTAAATACCCTTTTCATCAATGGAACATCAAAAGCTTTTGTCCAATTTATAAAATAAATTTATATAGTTTTTAAAACTGTGAAGTTTTGTTTTTTTTTTCAATACCCGTAAAAAGTATTGTAAATGTTTGTAATTTTATAAATAAAAAAAGTTTTTAAATAACTTTTAATTAGAATAATTTCCTTATATTATTTAAACTTACTTATATTTTGTATGTTTATTTGAGTGCTCTGAAAACCAAAAACGGGTACAGTTTGGCGATACTTACGTATAATTTAATACGATACCTATATACTGTTTAAATAAAGGAAAAACAACGTACTAAGTATAAGTTACTAAAGTTCAGATCAAAGAGGATGCCCGCAATAGACAGAAATCATATCATGGAAAATCGGATTTCAAATCTAGAACATACTAGAAAAGAAATCACGGGCCTCTAAAACCAGTAAACCAAGACAGATATTGCTGTGCACTGTAAAAAAATCCTTATACAAATTGTTTAAAACTGAATCCCACGTTCCGAAACTCCTGCCAAAAAGCTCCACTAAACGAACTGATACAAATTGTAACATTCCGCCAGTTCACAACTGAATCAGTTTCGACTTCATGGCTGGCTGCGCTGTACGAAGCAATATCTCATCGGGGAATGAAATCAGATCACGCATGTGATGTAAATAAAAAAATTCAATGTGGCTTGCAGGAGGGGTGAATTGAAATGCAGTTTATTAAACTTGATGAATATTTGGAGGTTCTTTACAATACACTAGAAAACTAACCATTTTTTAATTGTATATAGGTAACAAACGAGCAGACGAGCCGTCTGAAGGGAAATGGTCATCGAGCCACTCAGGCTTTGTTTACCTTTGAGAGTTAAAATTCTGAACATTCGCTTCTTGAAAATCCGTTTCATATCGCAAAGGAAACATCTCTGGGGGCAGTTCATTTCACATTTTGCACGTTCTAGGTAAAAACGAGCGTGATTCCCTATTATTCTTGGCACTAAACGGCACGTTCTCGTTAAAATAGTTCATGTCATTGTTAGTAAGGCTCGTCGATCTTATAGATATTGTTTATATAAATACATCATTTGCTATTTGTTCAATGGCAGACAGATATTTATTGATGTACTCGAAACTGGGTTCGGGCTGTCTGTTACATAGCAAAATTCTCTGGTTTATATCCATATGAAAAGACCTGGGAAAGACCCGTGATACCAAAAACCTAGAAACAGGAATAATGAGGCTGGATCAAAGACCAGACGTAGGAGGCCATGACTCAAGCTCTTAGAGAGCCCTGTAAATTGAATAGTTTACAGGGTTCTCTATGTTAACCAATATCAACTTGGACTCAATCCTTTGCTACTGGCAACCTAGGTTTATTATTTTATTTGAATTGTTTAAATTTTGAACGCCACAAATATAAACATTAATAAATACAGAGGATCTGGCAAGCGGCGCCTTTCTTTTCTTCTCTAACTGGCTCGAATCCTTTGATACTAAACAACTTCTTTACATGTTTTTTTAGTTCCTCTTTTCAGATTTCCTAGACTTCAATATTAGTACACTTTCAATAATACTTTCAATTTCTTGCATTAACTATTCAGATCGAGATGACGATAAAAAACTTTTTCTCAGAGCAAGCGGTACATGTCCTAATGCATAATGTAAGCAAATTGCTATCACAGCCTTACAGCGTCCGGCCACGGCTATCATTTCCAAGATAAGCGCTTAAAAGCCTTGCGAAAAGCGCTTTCAGCAGACGTACCTTTGGCGTTACTACATTTTTTGCTTTGCGAAATGCCGAGGATAAGTTATGGGACGTGTTACGTGTAACCAAGCGTTTTGATGTAAGTCAGCGCTTACTTTGAGTGATCAACATGGCTTTGAAAATATTGGCCCGTATCCAGATTGGAACGGTTGCCATGAGTTTTTGCGTGTACCTTTTGGTTTCAATGTCTATACTTAATCGTTTGGAGAGTGTGTACTGATCGCCTCACATTCAATGTGGTATATATTAGTGATAGGTTAAGTTGAGTACTGTAGATAAATCGTCATTTTGACTTTTGAAGCATCACTTGCAGTTTATGATCTATATAAAACACCGAACATTTTCTTAATTCTACGTTTAAGCTACATTACTAGCGGCATTAATGATTTTTCGTTTAAACGTAGGTTTGAAAAATGCATTCAGTAGTTTCTCGTTTCCCGACCCAAAAGCGTAAACATCAAGTACAAGTATTTCATTAAACGCGCTCTCTAAATCAGCTTGAAACAGTCCTCCCACACGAAATAGATTCGATTCGAATGCAGTTGCATCGCTAGGCCCTCGAGTCGCGGCGCGCGGGAAGGTACTTGCAGCGTAATGCTGCACTTGCCCTGGTCAGGAAGCGATGCGGAATGCAGTCAGGCGCGTTTGTACCGCCGCGGGGCGAGGGGAGCAATGAAGAGAGGGGGGAGGTGAGGGCAATGCACGGCGCGGGCGCAGCTCTGCCTCCCATTCAGTGCAGTGTGATGCTTTGTTTACGGTATTCGAATGTTTGAATGTCGGTTTGTACCATGCTAGGCGGCGTCGGTTCCAACTATTTTGTTTTTAGTTTACACCAGTGAAACGCTGTTTAGAAAAGTGTGAAGTGGATATATTTGTCTCCTATGGCCACACGTAATACCAAGTGAGTGCCAAGACCACTCTAACTACAAGTATGACTATAAGAAAGGTATAAGTCGGTACCTCACAGTAATCTTCACAACTATAAAACGAAAAGCAGGGTATCCATCCCCATACCTTCTTTTTCATTTTAAAGGTCACTATACCTACGGTTCAATAAAAAAATCCTCTTGAAAATGCTCCAGTTTTGGAATCATCTCAATGTCAATAATGTTTTTGGGGTTCTTCAAATAAAAAGTTAAAGTTTTTAAAGCTTTGGTAACGTGATTGTGAACATTCTAGAGCTGTAGGCATCCAAGCTATGGTAACTGCTTTCTACCAGGGAGCCATGCGTTTTTTGGTCACCGTTGTGAAAAAAATAAAATAAAATTTAAGTTTGTTTGAAGAATTCAGTTCAATTAGAAATGACGTTCCTGTAGAAAAAACCTCGATTTTAAATGATAAATAGTGCAGCGCTGTCTGTAATGTGTCAGAAGATCAACATCTGTAGTTATACATTGTTATATTATGCATTTCGCAATAACAATACATTTAATATTCAATAAGCACGTACTCTTGCTGTAAATTTACAAGCCTCATAATAGCTTCACCGATACAATCTTAATTCTAACCCGACTTTAGCTCAACGAAAATAGAGCCTCGACAACGCTTTGAGCTGAGTACTGCAATTTCTCTGTGTGAGGTGCGTTCTAAAATGCGAGCACTGTATAACCATTGCTTACCGCACGCCCCAACCTAACCAGAGATCAGCAAGCCAAGTTGCCAATCGCTAACGCTTAGTAACGTATAGTAGTTTTCCCTCTCTGTCACTCTTTCAACTCGGCTAAGCACCCTGTTTAAACGCTGAGCCACACCAGATGCGTGTGGCACTATGAGGTGCAAAAACTATGAAGAAATGTTTTTCATAAACTGAGCATGAACACTCGGCACGCTTAATATTCCCAAAAGAGTAAAGGGTTTGAAAATGTTGTCACTAGAGTCTGACCAGACGGTCAGATAGGGAGAGCACGTGAGATGAGGGCGTGAGTTGTTGCGAAAGGCTTCAGATTCCGCATATAATCTGTTAGAAATATTGGGACTCGATAAAGAATTTCACCTTCGTAGTTGAACTCATTATGTCCGGAATGATCATCGTTATACGATTGGCTGTTGCCTGACAAGATTTTTAACAGAAGAAAAAAACTATGAGTAAAATCGAATTTCTCTCCAATCTCAGCGTTTAACAATAGTTTTACGATAACTACCTTTTGACCTAGAACTAACTAGACCCCATTAAGAATAATCTGGACCTTACCGATTATTACACAGGTGTTTCCGCCTCGTGGTGACAGTAAGAATGCATTTGTCTCCGCCCCAATCCAAATCTTTCTGTAGGTATCGTAGGAGTTGACTAAAGAATTGAACTGTCACTGAATATTCGTTTATCGAAGGTTGATCATGGGCAGCAGGATCATCATAGCGAACACACTACTGCGATCCCCAATCCGCTCGCCCAGCGTGGCGAATATGGACATTTAGTGTCATGCGGGTTAACCGTACGCATTGGATAAGTGCACGCAGTCACATATATTTTGAACTAAAATGAATATCATTACGCATTCTTACCCACTACGTTACCCCACGTGACTCTACCTCCTGATGCGTCCATACGCATAGGAGAGCCCTACATCCAACAGTGGACTGAGAGAGGCTGATAATATAGGAGAAAGGTTTTGAACACATACTGGTTTAGCTATTATGTGCATGGGATGCGATGGGAACATTTGGGAATGCAGTCGTTATATGGACTCGGGGATTACCCGCTAGTTGGCCGATTAAGCGGCGCGCCGTGGTTTCCCGACGCCTGTATTTGGTTTGTTTCCAAACGTGTGCGTATTTGGGATAATATTGGTTGGGTGAATTAATTTTGTTTTAGCATTTTAGTACTCGTTTATCGTGTGGTTTTGAGTCAAATTCTGATGATGGATTGTAATTTATATCGATCGGTTGTCAATACAGAAGCTGGTTTTTTTTCTAAGGTCTGTTTGTGAAATGCTCACGTGCTGATTAAGTCGCAATATCTAAGTCATGCCAATGATATAGTCTACCTATGTGTTAAGTCGTGAAAATGAATGTCAGTTACATTGACTCTTATCATTTTCCCCTTTGTTCTTCAAGTAATGTTACGTCCCCAAAAGATAACAGAGCTAGTAACATTTATTTGACTTATTTGGTTTGATGACTATTAAACTTGTTTACTAATAGACAATTTTGTTACTTCCAGGTACGTGCGAGTTGTTAGAGAAAATACACGTAAATAACGTTCGCTTTTTGCGTAAGTAGTGGACTTAATTTTATTTTTATCCATTATTTTGTTTCTTACCTCTCCCAATTTTTACATTAAGTTCTTTGCTTAGCGGTCGCAACTGTCGTGAGCAATGCATTGCCGATAAATCTCGTATTCACCAATCGAGGGTAAATTCAAAGTGATGCCAAAGCTTAACCCAAATTATAGTTACTTACCTACTAACAAGTGGAAATCCTAGGTATATTGTCAGGCAATGTTACATTAGAATAGGGCAGTGTCTCCGTGATTATACGAGCTGCGAGCGGGTTGGGCAAACAGAAAGCTTTCAGCACCCTTACCCGCGGGTCGATACCTGGCGGTTCGGTTATGCTAACGGGTTACATTTTAATTTTAAAATATTGGCAGCAGTAAACAACGGGCGTATAATGTATTTTGAAAAATAGATAAAAGCTTATCACGGATTATTCATCAAATTTACAAGTATTATTCATGAGCTGTTTATGCAATAAACTATTGTGTCCACGATAAATAATTAATTATATTCATATTTTTAAAATACGTAAATCATTTGACTAAAACACGAGTATTTATAAACTCAATCAATTCTCCTTTTAACCCTTCGTATGCCTAGTGCCGTATCCGTCCCAAGCAATTGGACTCTAAATTATAAACTTCAAAGTCATAAATTAAATACCATTTTTTGACAGCGGCATACGAAAGGTTAAACGCTGATTCCAATAGCCTACGAAGTATTTTTTGATATTACTAGCATTAATCTAGAGGATGATTTTCTGGTCATTCAAGACATGACGTAGCTATAGTAATGAAAGCTCCATCCATTAGACAGCTTGCTCATAAATACAATAATAATATATGTAAACTTCAGACGTAAATAATTCACAGTCACAGCTGAACTATAAACTCACGTCATATATTGCTGTCAGATACACAATAAATTTAAGGTGCGACTACACCGCAGCTAATACATGGTGACGACACGGCATCGGCATCACTATGACGCGTCTTATGCGTACCGTTTTCATCGCTTGCTGTCCACATTGCATCTTCGAATACGGTGACTGTACGGAATCGCTGTAACGTAAAACGCAACTGTTTCATAAAAATATCGTGACGAAAATATTTCGTTTGGAACACACGTCATAGCGTATACCAATCATCTGTTGAATCTTAGCAAACAAAATCTAAGTAAACAAATATGCGTAATAATGGCTGGCTTTCCATAGCATTTGAAGTCTTTGAAACACATCGTGAAATATTTTTACGTTAATACTAATAAATATCAATAATATTAACTAAAAATATATGTGAACTCAAGGTTTAATATTTTAACTTCGTAATAAAACCAAGATTGTGTTCTAAAAGTGCGTGATTATGGAATAATGTAATTTTTAAGGCAGTGTTTTTACATTCTACTCGCAATTATTATACATATCGCTGCGTAGTGCGTATATTGAGCATCGGTGTGGACAGGATGCGATAAAGCTATGGCGTTTACGACGAAATACTGCAACTACGTACCGTCACCGTTTTTTAAGCAGCGGTGTGGAGAGCGTGCGGCAAAAACGCTATGCATACGATGCGTCATAGTCACCATTTTTAATCTGCGGTGTGGTCGCACCTTAACATTACGTTATTTACATTCATGTAATCCTCTCGAGTCCCGAACCAGAACTAACGACGGCTGGTAGTTTTATTCCTTGTGTAAAATATCGCCGTCCCCAGGTGGCGTTCAAACTGCGCAAGTTCCTAATGTGTGGCTTAAATAATGACAGTGTAGTGGAGACTTCCCGCGCGGGACGGGAGTATAGACGAGTATTAGACAAAAATACTTAACAAGTTTTGTGAAACAAATCTATTTATATTTTCAGACATATGGGTCACTAGATAAGTTCTGCAATTTATCTATTTTTATTTTTTGTTTCATGTACGGCTATTTGTTGCAAAACTTAATTACTTTTGTATTACTTGCCCTTAGAGTATGGTCAAAAGCGCCTAACTTTGTGAAAGATTGCATACACCCGAGAAATTTGACCAGTATCTACTAAAGCACAGTGGTTTAGGCATCAACCGCGAAAGCTGACATATCTTCGTGATTCTTCTTGTATTCCAATCGTGTCACCATTCATTTCAATCTTTATTACTACGATAGTGACAAACAAACATACGCTATGCTTGATGGTAATAGCATCAATATCAAAGCAAAGAGGACGAATAGAGCTATTATTGCTTAAAATACTTTTTTCAATAAACTTTATTATTATTTACACCTTTAAATTCATGGTAAACAGATTTGTAAAGTAACCCTCTGTTGAGTCTTGGCTTTTTATTTTTAATCGCAAAATAACATTTGATTTCTTCCATTTTATAGGTAAATTTTCGTACTTGTTTTAAACTACTATTCACTCCTTGTTTTCAGTTTTTCAGCGCATATATTTTGTTTTGAATACTAAACATTTGGTATCAAAAACTTAAGTTAGTTGTTTAACCCTATAATTTGCACATAATTTGGCTAACAACTACCTAATATTTCGGAAGTTTGAATTCATCTTTATTTAGCGTTACATTTATAGGGTTCCGTAGTAAACTAGGACCCTTATACATTCGCCTGATTCGCCATGTCTATCTGCCCGTCCGTATTTATTTATTGAAACAATCAGTAGCATGAAGCATTTCGCGTAGTTTCTAGCATTATACACAATAAAATTCGCAGCATAAAATAGTACAACACGATTTAAGTAGGTTTGGGGAAAGATTTCCACGTTCCATTAGTTAGAACTCCACGAATTCGCCAATCCCATATGCCACGACCACCCGTAAATTACCCTGGTAGGTATTTGGCAACAGTGTTTAAATAGAGGGCGCCTAAATTTGTACCCTTAAGTAGGGGGTAATAGACGAAGTTTGTGCGCCTTACGTAATCGAGCCGGGAGTTGGGACTGTACAAACTAAGTTTTTATCTGTTAACTTGGTCGAGTGAGGTGGATTTATTGACAACACAACCGTATTCCTTTGCGGTTTGGTAGAGGTAGAAAAAAACGACTAATCGTGGTCCCGTGGGTCTATTTACAATATTCATATAAGATGTAATGTTGAACCTGTGAAGCCGGGACCAACATACGCCACCAGCATACGTGTATACACGTGAGCCAAATACAAGCAGTACCTAATTCAAATCAAAATTGGTAAAAGCAGTATAACAAAAAAATGTTAAAGACATAAACAGAATTCACAAATTGTTTACAAAACCGGACTAGGTCCGTTACTGAAACGAACGTTTACCGCAGTTAGTTTTTCAAATGGTCACCGAAAAAGCCTAGTTAACAGTTCGCTTGCCAAAAACACCTGCACATAGCGCTAACAAAATTAAAAGGCCCGGCGACCCGATGCAAGCTTATTTTGAAAATGTTACATATCAATAGCAAAGAGGCGTATAACGTACAATCCATATATTGGCATGCGAGTAATGAAAGTGCGGTGGGCCAAGCCATTAATTGTCACAGGTGGCGATTACCGCTGTGACGCCACTATTCCTACTCGATCGTGTTTTTCTGATACTATTTTTTAATATTCATTGCTTTCTGTCGATGTTTTAATGGCCTTTATTTGTGCATTTGTTTTTACGGACCATTCCGAAATGCTCATAAAAGTTATATTTGCGAGCATTATTAGCGTAGTGCTGTTTTATTGCGTATAGACGTGCATTCGTGCATATTTGAAAACTGCAGACGTGTGATAGACAGAGTATTGAAATGATAGAGAAAATGTCACTTTTTGATACGTGATTGAAAGAGATAGCCACTGTCATCAGACTGCCACTGGACAGCAACTATCATTCATTCCTACTGTGTACCCTAATCATGCTTTGGCAGTATACAGATTGCCTTGCTTTTTGAGAAAATTATATTCGTTGGCGTTGCATTCAAAATATTTGAAACCATGTTGCATAGGGTTGTAAGCTAAATGATCTTGTTAGTCTTTGCAACTTCAGCAAAACAACTGAAATATTTCGTGATGTTGCTGAACTATCACTAGGGCATTTTTGACGTCGGTTAATTTTTCTTATTTTAATTATTGTTAAGCTGAATTTACCCACACTTACAAATTATTGCTGCAAGTTTTGAGACGCAACCAAGTAAAAGTGATTAGCAAATAATTATTTTCATTTTTTTCTTGCATATTGCTTTGTTTCAAAACTTGCAACAATAACTTGCATACGTAAATCTGGCTTTACAAGAGGTGCAGGATAAATGATTTCTCACATAGCTTAAATTTAATTGGTACTAATAATTATCATGTCACGTAAAGAATTTTAAGAAGTAAAATACTAAGCCGCTTCGTAAAATTTCTATTCGTATACAAAACTGGAAAAATGAAGTGATTTAACTATCTGTAACTAGCTGTCATAGGCCACAAAACTAAACGAAGGATATCTATAATTTTCCTACTTTTCAGAATAAATTTTATCATTTTGAACAACTCATATCAATAAAAACAAAATACTAAACGTACTATACGAATTAATCCATAGGGATGCTCGGGAAGTATCGTTAGAAAGTTTATATTTTATAAAACGTTCCGGAACCAGCAAGATGGATTTTACTCTAGCGATTTCGAGGCAGCACTATCACGGAAGCTGCATCTGTTTTGTTTATCAGTAGCCGTACCACGAGTTGCAGCTACGTTATTAAGGCACTGATCTCGCCGCGAGCTACTAAGTGAACTATAAGGCTATAAACACGAACAAAAAATACGCACTCCCTGTAAATAAAAGAGACACGGGAGTGCGTATCTTTTGTTGATGTGTATAGCCCATAGTCCATAGCAGTGCCTATCGCGCGTTTACTTTCTATTCGGATCGCTCGCGTTCGAGCTATCAATATGCGAGTACGAGCGAGATGGATAGAAAGAAAACGCGCATTGTAGGACTCATGGTAGGACTACAGCCAAAAGTCTTTTAGGTTAGTAGATCGTAAATCGTCTTACTTTATTAACCTCGGATCTGAAATCGATTCATGGAAATATCGCCTTTCTTTCACTCTGGATACGTGTGTTTTATCCACCAAGTGCGTGTTGCACATACGCGGTTTAGTATAGTTCCCGATTTCTAAGAATGAACTTTTGACAGTTTAGAAATCGTCGGGTTAGGGCAGAACCAATTATCTCCTTGAAGTTGGTTTTGACTAGGGCTCTCGGTCGTGTCCGGGTTTCGTGTACCCGTTTCCGTGTACCCGTTTCTTTGCTACCGGGAAACGGGTTTCTTACCCGTTGGAAACGTTTAATTAGGAACCGTGTAATTAAGACACGGATACCCGAGTACCTGTGTCTGATCCGCCCTCAATGTGTAGTGGCAGTGGCAATCTAAAATATAGGTACGATTTTATATTTGAACAAAGTATTGAACCGCATTTAACCTGCATCAAAGAAAATTTCTAGCTGCGTAATTCGTAAAAAACTGCGAATTTTTCAGTAGGTATTTTTTTGTTTCAGACTATTTACTAATAAAAACATAGGTTTTTCGAATATTCAATTGTAATGGATCCGCAAGACTCAAGCTTGGAAAAGTTTCTAAGTAGATCCGCGGACCCGCGCTTGGAAACGTTTCTAAGTTGGAAACGTTTCTTGGCGTTTCGTGTCGTTCGGGTTCTTAGTACCGCCGGTGCTAAGGATTCGTGTACACGTGTCTGCGGGTAACACGGATACCGGTAGCCCTAGTTTTGACAAAACGTATTCCAATGGCATAGAAAACTATTAGTTAAAAAAAGTTTTACTAAAATAGTTGGTTCTGCCTCTAAACCGGCGAAATGAGCCTTTTATAGTTATATGACGTCAAGACTATCGAAAAAATGCGGGGTCTTACTCGTATTGATCAATACGTGCATGCACCATCTATCTGAATTACCTAAATTACTTTGCTGTATAGTCCGAGAAACATAAATTGAATGTTTATTTTTACTATAATGTAGGTAGAAAGTTACCAATTTATATTTCACGAACTATAACATGTTTAATTTGTAAAACACGGAGACCATGCATTCAACAACCTGTTTATGTGTTATCGTTAATCAGTAGCGTGTTATCTCTTCAGCCCTGGCTTAAACAAGCGGCGATAGCGTCCGATAAAAATCACCCAAAATGTCCCCTGGTATCGATTTTGTTTTCGTCTTACCTCTTTGAAGTGTTACTGACTATTATGTGTCGAAGATGGAGATGAGCGGCAGCATCATAGTGGACACACTATTGCGATTGCCAACTCGCTAGTCGATTATGGGCTTTTACCTCCTAAGGCATCCGTACGCTTAGAAGGAGAAGCCGTTGTCCAGCCGTGGACTGATATAGGCTGATGAATCAGTGATGATGTGCTTGTCACTTTAATGTGTTCTTTAATGACCTCGATAAAATATTAGCTGTTAAAAGAATAGTGCGGTGTGACTCCACCCCAAATAACATCGACAAAGTCGTGTGACTCGTGTGATTATTTTTCGGTTTGTTAAATGACTTGTGTTGACTTATGCTGTTTAATCTAAACACTGAAATACATTGTATTAACTAAGGATAATTTATGGAACGTTTAATAGTTTACACATTCTATTGACTGATTTTATCTAGGTTTGAACAACTCATATCAATAAAAACAAAATACCAAACGTACTATACGAATTAATCCATAGGGATGCTCGGGAAGTATCGTTAGAAAGTTTATATTTTATAAAACGTTCCGGAACCAGCAAAATGGATTTTACTCTAGCGATTTCGAGGCAGCACTATCACGGAAACTGCATCTGTTTTGTTTATCAGTAGCCGTACCACGAGTTGCAGGTACGTTATTAATACACTGGTCTCACCGCGAGCTACTAAGCTATGAACTATCGGCTATAAACACGAACAAAAGATACGCACTCCCGTGTAAATAAAAGAGACACGGGAGTGCGTATCTTTTGTATCGTATCTATATTTAAATATTTATCAAACGGGTTACTCACGCAATTTAAGTCGATAATTGTTAGACATGTTTCGATCTATTTAGACATGTCGAGCAATGATCGACTTAAATTACGCGAGTAACCCGTTTGATAAATATGTAACTATAAGTATAGCAGCGAAATGTATTTCAGCTATATTAGGTTGCACTTCGAGATTATGGCGAATGCTAATAGATCTATAGGTAGATATAGATCTATTAGCATTCGACAGACAATATTTGTGTAAGTAGCTATACTGATTTAAGCTTTCACAATTTAACACACGTTTTAAAGTGAATCGGGACTTGCGTACACTCGCTATTTATTTATTGTTTAAGGAAATATCAAGAATAATATTTAAATTTATCTTTTTGAGGAAACATATTCTATAACACTTGTCATTACAAAAGAAATACGTTAGGTATAATATGGGCAAAAAAGAATTACTACCGCTTTTTTACTATATCGAAACCGCAGTTTGTAGAAAGAGTAAATTCGAGTTTCACTAATATGACGCTGATATCACGTGCTTTGTTTTTTACGACAAATGTACAAGTACATGTCTAATTTGATACTGCTAAGTTTTGTTATCATCTCATATAATAAAAAGGAGAGGCCGATATCCAGCAGTGGACTACGATAGGCTGATTGTGGTGATGATTTACTCAAAAGTCTGAAAAGCAATAAGTATAGATTTTTTTTTACTTTTGTTAAAAAAAGAGTTTACTACTAACATTCCTTCTAAATGACAGATGTCATTTTGTTAATTGTTTAATGTCCGAGGTAGGAGCATAAAGTTAGAATCCGCGCTAGCGCTTAATAGAGAAAGGAAGCGTGTGAAAGGGAAGCGACCAGTCATATGACTATTACACGAGTGCAAAAGAGATAGGAAACAATCCCAAAAGCGTACCCACTTTTGAAGTGACATACCAGCCGTATCAGCCTTCTCGACGGAGACTGTTATTTAAAAGTGATTTTATATTTAATTCTAGTAAGAAGTAAATTTGCACAAATAATTAAACCAATATGATATCGTGTAGTGTAAAGGATTGCCCTGTTACCCACCGAAGAAATGACGGCAAACACTCGTTTCACAAGTAAATATGATTTGCCGGTTGATTGTTTTCAAACGATATTTTGTCGAGTTTGTAGCATAAATCGTGTAAGTTATCACTTTCTAGCATTAATTATTAGTTATAATATCACTGTGCGCTAATAATTTATCACAATAGTTAATATTAAAGGATATTTTGTGTAAAAATATAAATTGTCACGCTACGCTAGAGCTTGACTAAATGTTGAACTACCAAAATCGATATTCGTTCGATAAACATACCTAATCAACCTATTACATTACAATGCCGTCAGAGTCCCAGATTATAAATACGAATGTGTATTTAGCAAACTTGAAGGACCTTACTATGTTTTTTGAGATTTTTTTGATAATATCCGATTTTTATTATTTCTGTTAAGTTTAAGGGATATGCCAGATAATAAGTTCACACACGTTTGCAATTTGTAATTTGACACCCTCAATTCACATTGTACTATAAAAGTTATAGCAAAAAACGAAGATAAAAAATACCATGTTGTCGATAAAACAGTCAGATATCGATAGATAATTGCTCTGTTGTAATAGGCAACCCTATTCCTGACCACACATAGACAAATTTACGCACACACTTGCGTTTCGTTCTTGGTTACGCTTTTAATCGTTGTCGATCATTCTTTGTCATCTTAGTTCTGTGGGTAGGAGGGACCCACGTTCTCAGCTTTCGCGGCTAATCCTATAAATATCTTAAAAAAATATCTTGGGACATCTTATATAATTCGATTTAGTCCCACGGTTAGCTCAATTAAGGCTTGTGATGTGGGTACCATACGACGGCCTATGGCTTAGCAACCACCGATCAAATTTCTCAAGTATATGCGATCTCTTACAAGGCTAGGCGTACGACGTTTGACCATATTCTAAGGGCAAGCAATATGTGCATGCACCTGCTATCCTACTTACTTAAATTCCTTTGCTGAAACATGTTTAATTTGTAAAACACGGAGACCATGCATTCAACAACCTGTTTATGTGTTATCGTTAATCAGTAGCGTGTTATCTCTTCAGCCCAGGCTTAAACAAGCAGCGATAGCGTCCGATAAAAATCACCCAAAATGTCCCCTGGTATCGATTTTGTTTTCGTCTTACCTCTTTGAAGTGTCACTGACTATTTGTATCGAAGATTGGAGATGAGCAGCAGCATCATAGTCGACACACTACTGCGATTGCCAACTCGCTAGTCGATTATGGGCTTTTACCTCCTAAGGCATCCGTACGCTTAGAAGGAGAAACCGTTGTCCAGCCGTGGACTGATATAGGCTGATGAATCAGTGATGATGTGCTTGTCACTTTTATGTGTTTCTTAATGACCTAGATAAAATATTAGCTGTTAAAACAATAGTGCGCTGCGACTCCACCCCAAATAACATCGACAAAGTCGTGTGACTCGTGTGATTATTTTTCGGTTTGTTAAATGACTTGTGTTTACTTATGCTGTCTAATCTAAACACTGTAATACATTGTATTAACTAAGGATAATTTATGGAACGTTTAATAGTTTACACACTCTATTGACTGATTTTATCTAGGTTTGTAAAATAGTACCAACATTTATTATGTTATTATTAATTGTTGTGAGGCACACTGCTATCGCCAACCCGCCTGCTAAGTGGCCAAGGTATTACATACATTCTAAATTTTGAGGGAGGCCCTTGTCCAGTACCTACTGGCCGTATTTCGACTGAAATGATGAACATGATATATACTTTAGAAATTCTTATTTAATTCACTTTTCTTATTTATTATTTAAAAAACTAAGTAAGTAGTTCTATGCGACTATTCCGTCGCACAAATCAAGTAATTTACCATTCCCAAATTATTGACGAACTGCGTATAAATAATGGAGTCATTTTCGGTTATCTTGTAGCAGACGCATGTTTGTCTGCTATTCTGGCATAACAGTCTCGTTTGCTTTTATAAAACGGAAAATAAAGTGGTGATGGTAATGAACAATAAAAACTCGTAAAAAAGTCGAATAGAAACACCGGAGTACAGGTGAGGGCATTATAAAGATCTCTGTGCTTTTTTGTGCTACAGTACCTAGTATAAACTTTAAAACCTCATAATATTCGTCGTAGCCTTTCCCACCTCACTAACAAAGCCAAGATACAGTATTTCAGATGGCCCTAACTAATCGAGTCTTCTTTGCGAAAGGGTTCCGCACGCTTGCAACTTACTTATCGGCGGCGACCAATTGTTTGCTTAGGTAATAGACAGCGCCGGTCCGCACGGCACACGATCGCTTTACAGCAGCTAAATGACCATTAAATTTCACGCATATATAATAAACGCGATTTCATTACGGGGCAGGTAAATATTTACATACTCGATCGTTATTCTTGTAATTGTATTACAAGAATACAAAAGTGCGTCAAGGGTCGGTGAATTTTTTGTAGTTATTTGAAGAAAACTAGTTTTAAGCAATTAATGGTAAAGAAACTTGTCGAAATTTATTTTTTTGTTGGTGGTTTGTTGTAATTAAATATTAGCGTATTTTATTCAAACGAGAAAACTTAGTTTCTCTGTGAAAGGATAAATGTACCTACACGATAATACAGATAAACTGTGTATTTTAATCAAATAAAACTAATGGTGAAAGCTAAATTTGGCTTTCATACAGCTGAAAATATATCTTAATAACCTAAGTCACCACCTAACAGTAAAAGAAGTACTTGTTACTTCAAGTAACTTTTTTGATCAAACTACGAAATTCCCAAATTGAAACGAGCAATCAATATTGTCGACAAAATTATCATTCACGTGTAGCAACAGTCTGTTAATGCTTTTAAAGAATGTATAAACGTACAAAGTATCTTTAGTAGTAAAAACGCGTCGCATAACCCGCCTTAATATGCAACTAGACAAAGATGCGAAAATAACAAATCTATATAGAGCTGTTTTTACGAGCACATCGAACGTAGAGCACCTGTCTGTGCTGTTGTCAAACGCTACATTGTCTTTTAAACAATTTTATACTGCATATCCCTTGTTGCTTTATTGACATAAAGTTTTATCACGAGAATAACAACATTTACAATGGCAATAAGTCATTAGGTTTGTTGCTTAGAATAGCTCGAATTGATTATTGGTGTTAAGTAAACTAAACATTAGGAGACTACGTTTATTTTATCGAAAATATTTTTGATGTATATTTCATTGAAAATGTGCACTCTACTACCTTCACATGAACTGCCATGACACTTTCAGGTTTTTGTCTTTAGTATATACAGTCAAAGACAAAATAAGGTATACGCAAAAATGTTCAAAAATATGTCCCAGTGCACTCTAATTCTGTGTAATAAGAACGTCATAACATATTTATGAGCGGATTCTTTCGATACTTATTTTGGAACTTGTCTGTACAGCAATGATTTCCGGATGATGCATTTTTCAGTTCTTTAGGGTAGATGATATGAATAAAATGTACTGACTGAAGTATTTTGGAAATTGTTCTACATTAGAATGCAATAAAAGGGTAATTGGGTTAAACAAATTGTATTTGAATTAGCCTTTTCGTTTGATATTGGAAGCTGTTCATTTACTTTTACTGCAGTTTTTGTGATTTGTGTTTCTAAGTGATAGAATCAGCTGGTATTGTACGAATATATGACGAAGTTTTCCATTAAACATGGCGGTGTAATGTAACTAAAACGTGTGGTGTTCATATCAATAAAATACAAAGAGAACCAAGATATAAAGTGTGAAATAAATTGAAAAATCTCGCACCATTGGACTCCACATATGTTTCCAATTAAGTTCATTCTGTAAACAATTAATTGGTACAATCATTTGCGCTTGTCTGAGGCACTTCACTGCTGCTAATTGTGTGAACACACGCAGATCGCGGCATGAATACCTGCATATTCAACTTTTAAGCCTGATTTCGGTTTTATTATTGCCTTGAATGATGCGTTCAAGTTCACACAATTACCATTATCATCGTAATCATTTACATATGTTAACCTGTATTGTGGATTTTTCAGATATGTACTAGTTTTGACAAAAAAAGAATATGTTACATATAACTTTTGTAGATACAGAATTTACAGCGTGTATTTTTGAAATTACCTCAAACAGCTGGAATGCCATTCTAATCAATTTTAATTGTTACTTTTGGATTTATTTTTTCCATGCAAAATAATTATACCCACCACAATATACCACTATCTACTTCTTAAGTGGTTGAATGACGGTGAATGAAAATATTGTGAGGAAACCTGTACTTATAGATCGGCGAGGAAATTCAAAGGTTTGTGAGAAGCTCCCAACAAGTATTGGGCCAGCGTTGGGGTCACGCGAAATAGACACGTTTTATGTCGAGTTGAGGAAAATGGCCTTCAATACAATACAAAAAAAATTGTCACGACTATAGCTTCTTTCATGTGATCAGTAAACTTTCCCGCTAAATGGGTAAAAGTAAACCTACAATTACATTACAATGTCAGTATGCGGTACAAAAACCTACTTATGATTACTGTTGGGACAACATTAGAAATACACACTATACATGCAAATACACTCAAAAAATATCCCAAAAGTCTACTTTTCAGCCGAAAAATTGTTGCAAGAAAATTAATAACTTTTAAAATATACATATTTTCAGTATCATTCTTTTATAGGGAAACACGTCCAGTCTTGTTACAATAATGACTATCATCCTGTTAAAATTCAAATATCCGCTTCCTAATCACAAGCAGGTAAACAATATTTTTCCCTTTTATGTTTCCAAAAAGTTGTGTTCCGGCACGTCAGGTTTCTTTGCCAAATTAATTGGTTATGCCGGAGATCAAAGGGGATCTCTAAGATCTGTGTTAATCTCGATCGGGCCGGCTTTCCAAACGCTTGGCAGTTAAAGTTCGCGTCGATCCCCTATTACAATCAGGAGTGACTTCTGTCAATCAACTTATATCATCATTTTGCACCCACACCGCAGATTTCCATAACGATCAATCGATGCTTACCCTTAATCTAAGGCTCTGAAGATTGATTCTCGAAACGGTGTCTTGTCAGTTGTCACCTTGTTCACTATATACGAAGTTTATCGGTTGTAGGAATTAGCGATCTTTGCTGAAATCGCTGATTAAATCTATGTGGTTTTCGTAATAGTGTTTAGAAACGATTAAAGTGTTAAAGTTTGCATTGGCTTGACCTAATTTGGGTTTATCTGGTCTTAGTTCTATAGAACCAATTTGTGTGAGGTTCTGACCAATTTCGCGATAATTTTAAGCAATGGGTCTGTCTTAACCGAATTAGCTTAGATGAGTTGTTTGAGGTAAGTAGAGGGTATCAAAGATTTCAACGTTTATTTAAATGGATAAGTACGTTAATTGTCTTGCCGTTCTGTTTGCGCTTGCAGCGGAGACGTCTTGGTTCGGCAAATATTTCCTTTAGAAACAATGGCTCTTGCCTGGCGTAGACTTGTTTTCTCGGGAACATTTCACTTTGACAGTTTCCTATTGACTTTCTTTCGATAAGATAAAAATAATATTGCTAACATTTAACGCTTTGGTGGTTTTCGGTTTTTAGTCAGTCACTTAAAGATGAAATTTCCAGTTGAAGATTCATATTCATTAACGAAACGTTTATAAACTTCATGCAAATTAGAGAAAAAAGTTGTTGTGATAAATCGCATACGACGGCAAAAAATACCAATCGTAAAAAGATCCAAACAAAACAACACGTGTACCTCGAAATCGGAACCCATGACGTACGATGTTTGCAAAAGGAAATCCTTTTCCCTGAAGGATTATTCAATGTTTATCTGCGAAATCCCTAATTCAGCCGCATTAGCTTCGCAAATTGGCAAAATTACCTCATCGCCGTAACTTGGTTGAAAATTCACCAGAAACGTTCATAAGCTCACGAAATGTGTCTAAAAGTTTTTCACGCACTAATTTATGTTGGGTTCCCGCAACCTGCTGGACGATCGATCGTGCGTCTAGTCGAGCGATCGATTTCGAGACCAGGTCGCAGGGTCTGTCGGGTTATTCCGGATATTGAAGCACGTAATCTGGATGCAGAATGTCTCCACTCGCAATTTATCGAACGATAAATGGCCCAACCATTATTCCAACCCTAACCTTTCAACTTATTAATATCTACATAATTTATTGTAAATTGCATTCTACAGTGATACCGTACGGGAATAAAGGCCTAAGGTAAGAAACCGGCCTTCAATTATTTTTAACGGCTAGCTTATACCGCAGCCTCGTACATAAATGCTTGGTTCATCGTTCCAACATACATTTAGAAGACAAATGAGCATCTCACTATTATAGCTGAAACACGATTTTCTCTCTTTATGTTGCACGTATAATAATTCAAAATACCTGACCTCTTTGAGTTCTTCACATGCTCGAGTTCGAAGAAATCAAAACGTGTCGATACTACCACAAAACTACACCGTCCTTGATTTAAAAATACTCCCGAAACTCACCTGCAAGCATTCAAAGGTGGTTACCAGCGCACAAATCCATATTCTGTTTAAAAACTAACTTTCAAAAATAAACGTACTCTGGCCTCGTGATTTAGTGCGATAGCTATCGGCGAGTGAAACATACCAGTCGGGTTTTAACACTGCGAGATCGCTATACTCAGACACATTTTTGAGATTTTCCACTACTGGCAGCTGCAACTCATTTATTGCATTGCGCTTCGCTATGGCTTTATGAGATTATTTTTCATATGAACTTTTCGCTCTGAAGTCGAGTAACCTTAAGTATAAGACGTCGCGCCGGTGAGTGAGATTTCGCTTAAAACAACTTGGAACTTGCTTTATTTTTGCGTTCTTCTTCTTGCACTGTATGCTCTAGTGCATTGGCTTTAAGTTAAGAAGCTTAGTTATTTGAACAATTTGGCAGTTCAAATCGTGCAGGCGTATTGGATAAGCATTACACTTAGGCAGTTGAAATAAAGTATTTATCCGATAAAACACATACAAATATTTGTATCACTATTAGCTTTTCATTATTTCAACAAGTTGGTTTAGAAAGAAAGACTATCATTTATGAAGTATCCTAGTTTTTAAGTTCTATCTAAGTTTTTGTGGAATAAAACAAATTATTTCACCAAATAATATGTACTTAGACCAAGTGGCCGAGTGGTTTAGGCATCAGCCTCGAAAGTTTACATAAGTAAATTCGAACTCCACCTCGGATGTTGGTGAACTGGATTTTTTTTCTTTGGTATACGAGTATGACATCTAATATTTATTACCATACTAATATACATTCAATATAACAACCAACATCAGTAGCTAAACATCATGTCAACAAGAGAGATTCCCTGTATCTGAGTAGTAATACTGGCTATGTATTCGTGATAATTGAGAAGTCTCCACTGCACATGCTCAAACCAGCGTGTAATCGCCTACGAGTAACGTTGTTAGATTAGGTAGCTATGCGATTTCTAGAACCCTCTCATTTGCAAACATGCCACGAATTGTCCAACATTGCAAATCTATTCAATTGTTTTAAGTCGTGGAATGACACTATTTTTAGTAAAATTTGTATGTTCTACGGGTTGCCATCAGATACATAGTAACATCTAGAGCGTTTAAAAATATCTGAACACGCTTTATTGCTATAATAATAAAGGCGTGTTCAGATTTTTATTTTATTTGCACAAGCGCCACCTGGCGCCAACATTATATTCTTTTATATGTTCTTTGTACATGTACTGGTTCATGATTTACATACCCAGATATATTGGATGAAAAATCAATATCAAATAGGCTCTTAGGTAGGTACTTATGTTTCTTATGAGGCGTGATGAACCACAAAACATGAAAGTCAAACTGTATGAAACAGTCTTATTTCTTTTCTATTTTGATATTCCCATAATAAAAGATGCACATCGTCACCTTACTGCATAATCTCCAAAATCTGGATAAACCTTTAGTAAATATTACTGACCTTTATTATTTTAGTTTACATTTAGCTTGTTTGAATGACGATTATGCCGTAAAAGCTGATTAATTGACCGGAAGCCGGAAACGCAGGTCACGCCATTAGATGCATTATGCAACACCCGACCCGTGCGCCTCGCATGCCAAGATGGTCACTGGACCACGACATTGCATAGGTTTTGTTTATTCGCCTATATAGAGAATAGCTACCTAAGACCACCAAACAGCCTTTTCATCCTTGGATTTTTTTAACGACTTAAAAAAAGAAAAGATTCTCAATTTGGCTGTTTTTTTTGTATGTGATAATTATTTCCGATAGTCGTTAAACGATTTTCATTTTTATTTTTAATCGAACGAGTATACACCTAGATGGTCCCGTTGACACCAAATCGGAGTCAGATGATGTGATCTTGGAGAAATCGGTTGAAGTCAATTTTTTATTTGGTTATTATTATTTTCTAAATACACATTTTTGCTTTAAAACTATGTTAGCCTTTATCAAAATAATATCTGCGTGCGTAGTTCAGTCAAATTATTATTTTACATAAGATTGCTTCAATTTTAATCAAGGAAATAGCAGTTTACGGCAGAAAATGTGCTCTTTGAGATTACAAAAGTTGTTTTCTAGATAATTAGTAGTATTAGAATATTCTAGTGGTCCAACTATAGTACAAAACTTCAAATTGCAATAAAATGTCAAGTTGTCAAGCTTTAGATACTCTCGCAAAAGACTTCAGAATTGAGATAAAACTTGAAGAACAAAATATTTATTTCTAAAGTGTAATTGGTAATAATAAAAAGATTCTGATGACGGTATGTGATTGCCGTGAGGCGGCCGGAGGCAAAATGAACGAGCATGCTCCCGCGCAGCGACGCGTGGGGGTGAAGGGTAGACGGGACACCGCGCAGGCAGCGCCAAAGATGTCTTCGGAAGCCGTCTCTCCTCACAGTATATTGATAGTCTTTGTATTCAACTGTATTAATAAAAATATTGTCCCAATGCAATAAATACAGAAGTTCGGGTGATCCTAAATTCTTAAGCTATCACTCAGACCTGTAAAATAATACAACTTGAATTTTCAAAGCAATTCTACAAATTGATATTCCGCCGAAAGTTCGGCTAAGTAGTGCTAGTTACAGGATTGATGGGGCCCATTTGAGATGCTTCTCGTTCCGGCTCCGTATTAAATTAATTGGTTCGTATAGGAAGGAAGCATCTAACAACTCATGTAAATTGCTGGTACATTCCCCGCAATGGACAGCGATGAGTTCAACTTCTAACTTCTGACAGTATTAATTAATTAGTGTAGTCCTATTGATGTAGGCTTAAGTTTGTATTGGAATTCTGGTCTAAGCAATATTTAATTATATTTTCGAATATCTAAACCGTTAGGCGAGTGATTTTGCACATCTTAAAAACTAAGCTCAGTACTTATACTTTTATGTAGAAACCCTTTTTTAATTTTATTCAAATAAAAATATTAATGTTTTGGAAAATTTGACCTTTTCAGAATGTATTTTTTTCTAAATGAATTGAATATTGTATAAAAATTTATCCTTTCCGGCTTTTACCTACACAGTTTAATGACAAAAAGGAACCCGTCACCGGGAGGCATTGTTGCTACTAATCTAATTAACCTCAGATACCACTCCTAATGTGTAACTCTATGGGGTAGCGTTCTTCGCCAGTAATAAAGCTCATTTTAGCGGCGTATCTCATTAGGATTCATCGTGCGCCCGCGACCGCACGCTCCAGAATAAAGCATCTGTTAAATGTCTCGTGCTAGCTAAAACTTGCTGGTAATTATCTGTTAACATTCCCAAGTTTGACCCCGCGAAAATCTTAGCGGGTATTTGCGAACTCCGCCCCACCGGAGGCGTTTTACTTCCCTAATAATCGGGCTCATGGAGATTTTTAATGAAAAAGATTGTTCGCCGTTATTTAGAAAGTTGGTAAAAGGGATCCAGTTTGAAGTTTGTTTTGATTTAGTGCTGCGCCCTCGACGTTGATTGTATCCTTGTTCTTTGTATCGGATTAGGGTTATTAAAATTATTAACTTAATGTGGTCAAACGGAGTAGCGGCCTATAAAAAATTACAATCCGGTTACGCCTTTGAAGAGTTTGCCGCATTTGAACAAAATCTGGATCATTATGCTAAGAATAATTTCTACATACCTATAGTTAATGTACTATATCAGTATTTATATTCAATCAAATTTATGTTTCGTTTTTAATTAATGCATGTTAGCCGTAAGATGTTATAAAACTTTTATTTGAAAAAAGAAAGTCCCGCTGAGTTTCTTGCCGGATTCTTCTCAGGCAGTGTAGGGTTAGAACCGGAGGTAGTTTTTTTTTCTCTCATTCGCTATTTAGTTTAACGATTCAAAAGCGCTCGTTGCTGGGCCTAATTGAATAAAGAATATTTTGACTTTGACTTTGACTTTGACTATAGTTATAAAAATTAGCAATACTTAACCTTTTTTCTTCTAGTACAAAATGTTTCGATGACACAAATACATCAGAACGAACTCATGTACAATCTTCTTCTTCTTTGTCCTAGCCTTATCCCATTTCAGTTGGGGTCGGCTCTCCTAATCAATCTTCTCCAGGATATTCTATCCTGTGTCGTCTGTGGGTCTATTTGGTCTGCCTATAGATCTTGTTTTATACAACAATAAAATTTATATCGTAAAACTGATTTCATCTCTTTGAAAAATGACAAATCACTTATCAGTAAACATTCGAAATGTATCTCGTAATATGCAGAAATGACTCATGTAGTTTCAATACGTCATTTTGTATTGAAATAAACCTTCCCATTTCAAAAGTGCGCGAACACAACCCCAGCAAAAAAGCTTTGAAAGCTTTGAATTAGGTACGCATTCACCCCGGATTGCGAATGTTAATGAAAGACTTCCAGTCATTTATCAAATTTGATGACGTGGCCGGTATCCCTCACTAATGGTTATCAAATAAACCCCGTCCTAATGCCACTGAAATTGTAAATAAAACCGATTCATTGACAGGTACAATCTTTTTTAGGCTGCCCTCAGCCTACCAATCTGCTACATATAAGTGACTTGCCCTTACTTCGACCGTACCACCTAAATCAGCCCACCTATTCAGAGGGTGGATGAATTACAGGACAAGTAACCTTTTAGGCTAGTCTAGGTCTTTGTGCCAAAAAAATATACTAGTATACTTTCTGGTTCATTAGGCCTTCATCACTCTAACTAATTTCGTGCCATATAAACACTACAATCTGAATGTTTTATGATTGTGATTGAATAAAATTGCAAAATTTGGCCAAGAGAATAGGTATCTAATATAATAGCTATCGTAAGTTCTATTCGGGAAATCACTAGGAAGAGGTACAATGAATGCAGAAGGGACATTTCAGCTCTACGAATAAAGTCACACGAAGAAGTAATCAGAACAAATTCCGCGATTATTGTACTAATTCCCATTAACGTAATGGCAGATTATTTAATTATCCGCTATCCATTCGCTCTGCCCGCTTTCCGTGGATGACACGCAGTTTTTTCGTCGATTCAGAATCGTGTCATAAGTCTACATTAATCACAACTGACAGCATAATCTGCGCAATGATATCGTTTGAAAGCACGAATACGTTTTGATTCCCTGGCCCTGACTCGGTTTTCAAATGGGTCAAACCTTTATTTTTGTTCAATACAGACCTAAAAATGAAAAATTACGTGAAAAATATTAATTGGCAAGAAAGAATTGAAGACAAACGGGTCTTAATCGCGTAAACTTACGTTTGATTATATCCTGACGTTTCGGGCATGAGCTTACACCCCTGGTCGCAGGCAGACCCGTTTGTCTTTAAAATATGAGTGATTATCGTGAAAGTTTAAATCAATATAAGAAAGAATTGAGATGGTCCTAACTACAGCCTATATCCGAAGACGCCTAAAAAGAGCATAATGAAATGGACAAATAAATTGTAGGATTTCGTAGGGCCAGTCTAAGCTACTAAATGGAATATTTCTTGGCATAATTTTTGTGTGACTAAAAAATATACAATACACTAGGCTTTCAAATATATTAGTCTCCATAGAGGATTCGTTTCTCAGCGAAAAAAAATAAAACATGGTTTCTGTAACGTTTCGACGGCCCCTACGTAAGTTGTCGTAACTTGAAATTCGGGATTTTGTTTTTATTTCATAAAACATCATATCTTTTAGCAATGTTTCCGTACCACGAAGAAAAAATTAAAAAAACCTATTACAAATAGGTTTTTGACAACCGAAAACTATCGTATCTTAAAAAAGCACCGTCGTATACTGTAGTAAGTGTACTTACAACAGTTAATACGGGGTGGCCACCCGCGCTCGCGCAGCGTAAGTGCCAGTTACGATCTTATACGCGGTGGAGCAGAGGTTTTTCGTGAGTGATCATTTTTTACCAAAAAGTAACAACTAGATGAGACAAAACTGGATAAACGATACATTTTATTCGATAAAAGTAAGACACTGCATCGGGAACAAACTCAAATTACCTGCAAGACCAAAATTTATTTTTGAAAAGGCCGTTGTAGTCACAAGAAAAAGTGGTCCGAGATGAAATAAAAGACGCTTCAGAAATAAAAATGATTTAAAACCACTAAGAAAAGTTGGCAATCTGTTGGATTTCACTCAGAAATCAGGTGCAAATTAATTTGTATGGATTTAGAATTTTTTTTATAATACCGGTGAATACTGTCGTATGTTATCACTTACCACAACTTACTTCGGAGTTTAAGTTCGGTGTTTTGTCTTAAGTTTAACATACTACTATTTACGTTGGATTTTATTTATTTTTTTGTGTTGTATGTATACTTGAGACATTTTTCGTCGGAAACTGTTTTTAAATTTCTATTGTAAGTGATATTTAAGACAGTATGCGCCGGATCAAATACAGAGTTACTACACTTTACAATTATAATGTTGGCGTATTTCAATCATTTCTGCTCAGTATACAGGTTCGCCGCTTCCTTTTGAACCAAACGATAAAGAAATGCAGAAATCACTGTTTTAAAACGGCATTTTTTGTGATAATGTCGAAGACAAAACAATCATATCAATTCAATCATGAAAGCGATATGACTGTTATGATCATAATTACGTTGAAAACACTTAATATTGATCTCATACGATGTAGTTGAAGCTGAAGGCATTTTTGTTAACTGTTTTTTTAAATGTCTTTGCACTGTGAGAGAAGTCATTAATCTACCATGTCTATGATTATAATTTCAAAATTACGTTTCTAATGCTGAATGACAGACTGTTTTTATGTACTAAGTGTACAAAATTATAATTAAACGGTTAAACTCGGTAAATGGTGGTCTTGCACCGGCACTGATGTCATGTCCGACTGCAGGTTTGTGTCACCAAATACTACGTAACCAATCATTATTAGCTCGGAGATTACCGGCTTCCATGCCGTTGGCTCTGTCCAGCCCCCATCCCGATTGAAATTAATCTTAATCGCTCTGTATACAGAAGATATATCTTCCGTAGCAGGTAGCATCTTTACCGTACCAGCATCCTCGCTTTATCATAGCGTTTAAGAAATGCAACGCCTGTATCGTATGCGTCCACCACAGCCGAGTTGTCTATCTCCCTGTCCTTGACACTCCATATTTGCTCCGAGTCTAGACTCATTATGTCGTTCCTTACCGAAGTCGTATGGTATCTCATAAACACCCGAGCTGCCAAGTGAATTCCCGTCCTTTGGAGAGCATAAGAAATACTCATATTGGTATGAGGACGCAAAATGGTCTTAATGCTAAATCTCCGGCGTAATAGGCGTCCAATTTCGTTTGTCACTCCTTTAATATGAGGCAAGAATACTGCCCTCTCTACTGTGTGGCGTTTTCGAAACGTCCCTAAGCTCCTTGTACGCTGACTTTGTCACCAACCATATCTATTCCTCTCCAAGCTCTCCAACGTCTCGTCTCATCTGACATGTTGCAACATTTGTAATAATTTAGATAACAGGAGGTAATAGGAGATTCCTAAGCTGTGTCCAGCAGTGAACTGAAATAGGCGAATGATGTGATGTGAATAAACGATATAAACTCATTTCGCATGTATTGTGAATCAAAGAACCGCTAGCTAAGGTTAGCTTTTCTATAGACTTTTTCTGACAGACGATCATTTTGACCTAGCATTACTAATCAAGAAAACGAAATGTGCCATCCACCTCTCTCTTAAATGTGGAATTTATTCTGGGATGCATCTCATTAAGATCGATAAGTAACACATCAACAACTCTATCAGGAATTACAGCAGAAACGTCATCCACATTTCGTAACCAGCATCTCGGCCTATTCGGACAACTCTCGAATGCCCTCTACTCAAATTCATCCATGAAAATGTTGACCAGTACCAGAACTACAACATTATAAGAGAACTCTTTGCTTCAATCTATGAATAATTTTGCCCTCGCCAATCGAAATAGCAACATTCAGGAAATATTCGATGAATTTCATGTACACATTATGCAAACATGCATGTAGTACATGTTCGTAGGTGGTCCATTAAGGAACTTACTAACCAACACCAGAAATCAGGAATTACAGCAAAACGTCATCCACATTTCGTAACCAGCATCTCAGCCTATTCGGACAACTCTTGAATGCCCTCTGCTCAAATTTATCCATGAAAATGTTGACCAGTACCAGGACTACAACATAATAAGAGAACTCTTTGCTTCAATCTGCGAATACTACTCCCCTCGCCAAACGAAATACCAACTATTCAGGAAATTCAAATTCAAAATCAAAAATATTTTATTTCGACCAACAAGGATCATATTAAAGAAATGTTCGTTGAATTTCATGTACACAGTAGGTAGGTCGTTACGAGCTACAATATCTTTAGTTAGTTTTATGGGTGAATCAACTTTTTTCTTTCTGTTATTGCCATGGTTACGGTTGCCTGAATCACGCTGGTTTTATGCAAAATTATGACACTTAAATTATGCAAACTTGCATGTAGTACATCCCGTGACAACCAGAGTCTTTCGCAGTTGATTTTTTCTATGGTAAGCACATCTGTTACAACATTGTGGGATTATCCGCATTGTAAAAAAAGTAACTTCAACATCAATTTGTTTAATTATAAAAATAAATTGATGTTTTCTAATCTTGTATGCATGTAGTACATGTTTGGTAGGTGGCCCATTAAGGAATGGACTTACCAACACTAGAAAAATGCATGTTTCCATAGTTCAAATAGCATGATCCTGCATAAAAACAGCGTGACTCAGGCGACCGTAACCATGGCAATAACATACCGAAAAAAGTTGATACATCCTTATAGTTTCCAGTACTCGCAAACAATGAAGCTACATCAAACTCAACTACATAATCTCGTCTTCATTCAACACGACATTTTCCAGAAAATGTACAAACATACTATACCTGATCTATTTTTCATAATAAAACACAAAAAAAACTATTCACCTGCTTAAATTTCTCAAAATATTCCATCAGGGTTCCATAAAATTCCTATTAAATTGTTTGTTACATGGCATAATATAGTAACTAACAAAAAGTTTTATAACGTTTCCGCAAAATAATGTAGTAAATAACAGATACGACAAAAATTACATGCATGATTCCGACGTATCTTGTAGTATGTATAACTTACGATAAAAGACCATTTATGACCACCAGCGTAAAGTGAAGTTAGTAATACATACTCGTACTACAATTTTTAGATTCTTTTCTCCGTCATATACTCTGCCGTGCAATTCCTAAACCACAGTAACTGACAAAAGTCGATTTTGAGATAATAGCAAAAAACAGTTTTAAAGTAATATATTTTCCAAGATATGATAGTTATTAATATTTTTTTCTGTCCAGTATGTAGTATTAAAATCATACAATATGATAAATTAAAAAAAACGTGCTTCTGCATTTTCTAAAATTAAATATGTGTTTTTTTCGAAATTCTGTGTTTGTACTGCGCTTTTAAAAACAGGGAAAAATATAACATTTACTAATTAAGACACAGTAAAATGACCACTTACTGCACAAATTTTGCGTGCTTTATAGAGATAGGTGGCATTTTACAGGTTAAACTGCAGTAAAAGGGACTAGTGTACTGTAATTTAACTAGTATTTTGATTGAATTTTCGTGCTACGAACTTCATTCACAGCAGTAAAATATAGTTTTTTAAAAATAAAGTAATTAAAATACAACAAAACTTTGTAACAGCATTACATGATTTTATTATTAAGAAATTCAAACACGCTTATCAAGTTTCATGCCAATGTAAGACACAGAAGGAAGTAAAAAACGATTTAAAAGTTACTTGAAAAACGCAGTTTATTTAGGGATTTGTCGTCAATAATACAAAAATTAGACAAAAAATAAGGTTTATTACCACATTTTCTTAAGCAATGAAATAACAATCAACTTAAGGTACCAGTATCGGTTATAATCATAGCAAATGGCACATTATATTTAGCCTTACATTGATTTCAATGAGTAAGCTCACGACTGATTATGGCGTAGCACTTCTACGATTAATTTTAATAAATATAATTTCTTACGTATTCGTGTCAGTCATAATTCAAAAATACTTTAGAATACTGTATATTATAATACAAAACCCTATAAAAGAATAAATTGTCATTAATTATGACCTTTTACTACAATAGTACTCCGCTCCTGGAGTATATTTGTATAGGTTTTGTTAAATATCCGTGACTAATTTAATAACACCGTATATATGTCGTAGGATGATTTGATACTTCGAATCTTCGCGAAAATCCTAGGGGTTTTGCGAAAACGCGGATAATAGGTTAGGTTAGGTTAGGTTAGTTTGCAAAACCCCTAGGATTTTCGCGAAGATTCGAAGTATCAACCTAGGATTTTCGCGAAGATTCGAAGTATCAAATCATCCTACGACATATATATTATGTAACAATTCATTCAAGAAATGATTAAGAATTTACTTTCATATTTTATGTTTAGCTTTGAATTTAAACTAACATAAAGAAATTTGTTAAATGCATCTGGTATTACCGTATAAGAAACTTAAACCAAAAAGTATATGTAGCAATCTTATCAAATCCCAAAACAGGTAAATACAAATTTCTAAATACTCGATTATTGACCGGTATTGGCGGTACTCGTATAATTCAGGGTAAAAGCACCAGTAGTCAGCCTTATAACGCCTTTTTAAAATGTGAACGGTCGGTATTTATTCAGGATAAGTCGGATAAATGAACGGATCACATCGTTACATCAACTGTTAATTACAGTTTTAAAACGAAATAAGAAAAAATATAACATGATACCTTAAAGTATCGATAATTTAGTTTAAACAAAAAATGGCACTTTTTCCCAGTACTCAGCCGCCAAAATCCAGTATTCAGCCTTTTCGTGCCCAGTTCTCAGCCTTCATATATTACTATCATAATGAGATCAAAATCAGCAATTTCTATATGAAAATCAAAGATATTAAATATAATTCTTATTCCTTATACTTAACTCTTTTAAATCGAAGACGGCATGAAACCCGTTAGTCGTACGTAACAAAAAATATTTTTCAAGCTCACGGTATGTATATTATCTCCTTATTAATATTAGTATTAATTATAATCAATATAAGAATATTCAAAACTTAAATATAAAAATATCAGCCAAACCTACATAGATCTAATGTTCATTTGTATAGCCGGTCGTATCGTCGTATGTAACAGGTCCATTATTTTCCGATAATTTAGTGTTTTCTTATATTACTAGGCCTCAAAGCTGTTTTAATGAGAGTAAAGTAATTTTTTGGACACAGTATCTATGTTTTTACTTGAGGAGGCTGCTGACATCGAAATAAACGCAATGTATTTCGTTTAGTGAATAAAATGACTGTGACTATGACTATGACATTCTCCTTGCTGGGGAGTTAAACAGGTTCATTACATTAGAAAGAATCGTAACTTTTGAGCTCTTATCACACATTCTTTTATCTGTTTTGATCGGGTTATATCCGTTAAAACTGCATCATTTTCTGTCAAACCTGATGAATCAATTGAAAAATCTATTTTCTATTTTCTTGTCCCCTTTTTATTGATTTTACTGGCGTCATTCTGGGTTTATTTTGTGTTTAGTTTTTTGTTTGGTTACAGTTTCTTTGTAGCGTCGTTGGGTTGAAAGATATTTCTGTTTTTTCCTAAGACAACAGTTTTTTTTTTCTTCTTCATATCTTCTTCTTTTTTCTTTTTGAATCCTTGGATTAAATAGGTGCTACATCATCCATCATATTTAATCTAATCATAATATTATAATGGTGGCTGAGTACTAGATCCGCGAAATCCAGTGGTCAGCCGTGATAAAAAATAAAATCAAATGGGGCCGACTACTGGGTTTTATATCAAATTGAATAGGGCATGCCTAACTAAATTTGAAAATTTAAATTTAACGGTCGTAACGGTATATAACAATAAAAAATAAAATATTAAATGAAGAACCCAAAGGTCAGCCCCCGGTGGCTGAGCACTAGATACTTTGTTGAAAACTAGGTATCCAGTAGTCAGCCCCCTAAATTTACTAGTTAGATCATGATATTTCTACACAAATACGGAGGAATCGAATAGATAAACTAATAAATAAACGAAACATTTACAGAAATCAATAACTTTTAACATCAATATATAGTTTTCTTCCCTTTTAAGTGAACACCACGTGCAGTCAAAAATATGGCGGACAAGACACTACCGCACTCGTCGACGAACACCACCTTGTAAGAACGAATTTATTGCTTTCCCCGACCCCTCACTGCACTTGCCGTGCTACGTATCGACAAATTGGGAATCAGAGTTTTTATTTGAGTACCCGCGATTTGTTTATTCGAATAACCATCCAATTCCCGACCAAAAAACGACTGAAAAGGCTGACTACTGGTTCCTGGCTGGCCACTGGAGCCGTTACCCCATATGTATAATCTACTTCATACGTTACGGCGAGGTACCGCAATCAAGAAGAAATGTAACAATATTATGACATAACGATGATATTTGTTGGCAAGGCATTGCTTAATAAGATGATACCGCCGCCTGTGAACCATAACTCGCATAGCAAAATTAAATGTTGTCAAACTAAAGAGAAGGTTATTTTTTGTCTTTTAAGAACCTAATAATTAGGTAATAATACCTTTATATGTTTAACTATATAAGTTTTTATTCGTTTATCAACAGACGACACCTTGGTTGTTTTAAATTGTAAATAGGTCAGGAATTATTTTTACTACTTTAAACAGGATGTTCTAACGATATCACTATAAGCTCTCTCTATCTTCAAGAAACGTCCGAGATGGAACTAACTCGAATTTGCCACTTAAAATAAACATCTAAATGCAGTTAAAATTGTCAAATAACATTAAACTACTGCCTGAACTGCAGCCCTTTGGGGTGCTACTGTCCTTTAGCTAGTATTATTGATATTGAAAGTAATACAACATACAGCATAATGTGTTCATTAATGAACTTGTTACTGCAGTTTAGATGGTAATACGATACTTATTTTAACAGTAGTGTACCACTTTAAATATCGTTCTTTTATTCCTACTGCGTCTTAACTAGTAATTATGCTTATTAATCTATGAAACTGGAAACGCAGTACAACACTTTTAGCATAAAAATCGTATACTGTGTTTTAATTAGTTTATTTATAAACGAGATGCTATCAGTTTACATGCTAAAAATCATAAAAATCTACACCTGTACTGCGTTTTAGTTAGTATTAGCCTAAAAACCGTAGCCGTAGACCATTTTACTGCGTTTTATATTGCATTGTGCAGGAAAAACTAGTCACTTACTGCTTTTTGGGGTTCGAGTTTCCTTGTTCCAGTTTCCCAAATTAAAAACCGATCGATTGGGATTATGCGTTTTGATTTGCTGATTATAGATCACCAATAAACCAAAAATCGGAAAATTGGCAGTTACTGTGGTTTAGGAATTGCACGGCAGTACTGTCGTAAGTGCAATTCCGGCAAAAATATGAAATATATCAAAAAAGTAATTATATCACTATAAAGACAGTATCTTTATTAAAGTTTATGCCAATTTTCAAAGCAATCGGTTGAACTATGTGACCACCATACACATTTAAAACTTTAAAGTGCTCTCCTGTAAACTTGCCATTTTCAACTTACGACAACTTACGTAGGGGCCGTCGGTTTATCCGTTTAGGTTCGCATATATTTTCCAGCTTCTTGTTTACTAGTTCGGTCGGCATCAGGCGGGCGTCGTCTCGTTCCTTCGTATTCTAAGCAAACATTATGGCGAGTACAAACATTTGAATCGCAACGGAGCGTTTATTCATTCCTATCGATTCGTCGATACATTTTTATTCATTTCCTTTGGTTTTTATTCCCATATTTGCGGTAGTTTCTCTTTTGCCACTGTATTTTCATTTCGACTGTCCACTCCGTAAGCCAATATTGTTGAACGTTGCCAAATGAAAAATAAGCAGACACAGATACAGGTGGCGTGGTGAAATGAAAGAAACTTGAATATTTTAAAAGGTGCTATTTGAAATTCAAAGGAGAATTCGGGAATAATGAAAGGGTTGGTTTTCTTTATTTTTATACAGCTACATTTTTCTTTGGTAATGTAAACTGAAACAATACTTTTTTAATGAAACTATTTAACATTTTGAAGTACCGATGTTATTCAATTTACCAAAAAAAAAGTTGCTTTGCTGTATTTATGTACCGAACACAAACCTATCGTAGATGTTAATAAAATACATTACAAAATACCATGCTTAAAGCACCGATGTTAAAAATAGACAAAAAGGGGCAAGGGCAGCGCAAAAAACTGTGAAAGCCGTCTGCACCGGAAGGCGGAAAAATCCGCTCGGTTTTATGGTCGATATGTTAATAAACATTCGACGTGCCCCGAATCGTGATAACTGTGCTGAACTTAAATACGCGTAATACTTAGGAGGCGCTGGGACTTTTTGGCACTCACTTTAATCTTAATAATGTTGGTTTATCGATCTGATGAAAAGGGAGATCTATTTACCTGGCCCTGGGAGCCAATTAGGTTAGGTAATTTGGAATGTAGGCGCAACAACTCAATCGATTGACGTAATGATACTGGTTTTGTAGATATGACAAGATAGTTGCCATTTAATTACCTATTATTTACATAAATAACATTTTGTTATTTTTATTTGTTTCTTGGTCGTGATTGTCTATGTATTTATATGTATCTATTATATTATAATAATATATCGTCACTTGGTGCCGACATCACAAGCCTCAATTGAGTTTACCATCCGACTAAGTCGATTTGTGTAAGATTTTCCCAGGAAAATTATTTATTTATTTATTAGTAGTAGAATTTGAAATTATATTACGTTATTTGGCTTGATTAAGCCAGCAGCAGCAAGCAGAACCTAAAATGAATCTCTTTAAGAGATTTTGATAGCCCCCCAGAAACTCGACTTAGTGGCGCTCGCGCAATGTGTAGGCACGCTACCAGACATTGAGCACGTGTGGGCTTTACTTCGAACTGTGCACTGTATAATTTATGTTCATTACTTGCAAGTTATTTTCAGATTCATTTCCTTACGGTCGTGAATAGCTGATGTATTTTTAACGACAACAATCGACTGACGCGTACGTTGATGGTCTAGGTGAATTTTAATTTGAACATTAGCTCCTAAATCGCTACTTATGACGTCAATGGATTGTAACGACAGAACTATAAATAATAAGATTAACGTTAACTTCACATTTATAATAAATAAATAAAATAGTTCATACAAAATATATTTGTTAGCTGTTAATTTAATTATGTTATTAAATGCCAGGATAATAATAAACATTAGTGTACGTGATTGTAATAATGTCATGACGTCTATCTTCAACGAACTACATTTAAGGCGGCCTTTGCGGCTGAAAATGCTGAATTTTAATAAAACGTAATAAAATAAAGACTTAAGGACCTCGGTAAAGAGTGCAATTTTTTCCGTTTGGCATAGAAACTTTAGGTTCATGGGCCCCCAGTGCATGCAAATTGCTTGCTGAAATAGCGAAATATCAGGTTGATGTGACTAAGGACTGAATAGTTGGCAACTTACTCGCAAATTGCATCAGTATTGCGATACAGCGAGGAAATGCCGCCAGCATCCTCGATACAATGCCACAAGGGCCAATCTTAGATATAGGTTAGGTTAGTCAGATTTAATTTATGTATGTATGTAAATTGTACAGTTTTGAAAAAATATAACAAAAAAACAAGACTTACTTAGAGACTCTTGTTTTCAAAACACTGGTTGCTTAATTTCTCAAAAATGTAGATGTTATCTGCAGAAACATCAAACAACTGGTAATAAGCTTACGTAAATATTCAAGAATCGAAAATAATAAAATTTCCATTAAAGCGCCTTGTTCGGTTCATTAGTAAACTTGCGTTATGCAATGTTCGGAACTTAATAAACTTAAAACAATATCGGGGAAGATGCGTTGTCAAAACTTCGCAAACTTGAGGTGAAACAGGCACCCGACGAAGTTATGCCCCTGTTAGGCACACAATATGTCTAATGTTGTACTCGCAAACGTGGGTATCTTCTGTTATATTGTGTTCGTGGTATCAAGGCTTTATATCATCGATATGACCAACTCCAATCGATATCTTATCTAGCTATAAATTTTGGAAAACTATAAGGTTTAAAATTGGAAAACTATAAGGTTTAAAATTATCAGTGTCTGTCTTTTCCCAGAATTTCATTTCACAGAACGTAACTTACCAACCAGGTTTTCGCCGAGGATTTATTTGGCATAACAACATTGACCAAATTACTATCTGCCAATTTACATTTGGTCGATTTTTCTCTTACCAACTAGGTTAGGTTAAGTCGGAATATGATATGTGCAAAAGATACGTCTTCAAAACATTACAGTTAGTGATTTTTCGGCGAAAAGAAATTCTGCAATACATATGTTGGTTGAGAAGTGACATTCGGAAGCGAGAAAATCACTTTCCGAAGCGGCAAAATGACTTTCGGCAATAGAGAGCATGTAACTATATTAAATTTAGATAGCAGTCACCAGGGCTGTATATTTATAAATTACCTAAGTTAAGAAAAGGAAAAACTAGTTAAGAAGAGTTACAACGTAAGCAATATATGTTCTCAAAATGAAATTAAACCGGTTTAGTTTCAATCGCATACTTTTCCCCAAATAGTTCTGCAACAAAGACTTAGTGGCTCAATTGAATAGCACCAACATCAGAAGAAAGTAAACAATCTACTAACTACAAATTAGTTTTCTTAGTCAACATTTCTTTGACGTTCAAAGTCGAAATTCGGGATTAAGAAAGAATTCCGGCATGACGAGGGCCCGGCGACGATATCACCAATCTCCCTCCTTTGATCAAATACTGGTTAGGGGTTGTACTTGTCAATATTTCAACACAATCTCTTTTATTTTATTTAAGGAAGAGGGAGTATCTTTGTCTTTCTCCCTCTGCTTGTTATTAACATTATTTGATTTTATAATAACTTAATTTGACCACAGTTTGGCAAAAAGCGACCAACTATTATTTTTTGTCAATCCGACTTAAGCTTTAACATATTGAGTTTGGTCGCTTTCTGCATTGACAAAAAAATTAAGTTGGTCGTTTTCTGCATAAATAACTATGGTCATTTTGCCGTTATTTAATGTTTTTCTATTCATCGGTTTCTCCTCATTTCACCTCTTTCAAAAGATGAAGTTTATTTGTGATAGGATATACATAGTTACTCCCTATTCATAAACGTCTCCTTACTTAACAATCCGCTAAATATTGTTTATCCCTTTTGGTCTTATCAGTATGTATATATGAAGGGTTCACGGAAAAAACATGTCCAGTGTTTAAAAAAATCACGGCAAATTCACACCTTATGTAATTTGACTAGACAATCTAGACATGTTCTTTCCGTGGAACCTTCATAATTATAAGCTTAGTAAGCTAGCAAACGTTTATGAATAAGGGGGTAAGTCTTTTCAAATTGAAAGTTCTTTAGTACTTGTTTAAAATTGTATTTGAAAATTATGAAGTGTAAAGTGCATTAAAACTTAAAGGTGCCCAACCAAGTAAGTTACATGTCTTGTGCATCGGTTCTGAACATCCTCCAGAGTAATACTCAACTTAGACAAAATTCTGACTGTTTCTTAGATGCACTTGAGTGGCAGCCGCTAGTGTACTTAACACATCATCCCGGTAACGAGTATGCTTTCATTTTAACTTTAAAGACCAAAGTTGTTCCATAGTTAAATCTTAGTAATTTTATACCACGTTCCGTTACTCTTCTCTATTTAACGTAAATACTCTTTCATGTATTTATCTCTATCAAGTAAATTGATATATTTTATGTTGTTTTACTTACTCTCTTACTCACGCATGAATAACTAAGCATAACCTTCATAATTAATTATTAAATGCATGCGTAACACATGAGATAAACTTCCCGTCTTTTACTAACTTTGTCAATAAAAGTGAGACGGAAAATCTTTGTCCGCGCGAGATAAGGCCGCTTTAATCATGTGTCGTACAGTACTGCTCCCTATTGTATCGTACTATTGTAAAATTGTTAAGAAGTTCAACATCCGATGTTCATATATACGTAAACATTATTAAATTTAATGAAAAAAATATCAAATTAAAATCACGAAATTGTATGATATTCATAAAGAATTGATTATTAAGGTAGGCAATTTAGTTTTTATTTTAAAAGAAAAACTTTTTATTACTCGTTTATTTCTTCATATCCTTATGAAACAACAAACACTGCTTTTACCACTCACGCCTGGTACTTATAGGTTTCTTTTAATTCCTTTGGGGCTGAGCAACTCACCAGCATATTATACCATTACGTCAACACACACTTCACTTCAACTTTTCGACATTTAAATAGTACGTAGCGCAAATTTCCGAATCCTTCGATAATCTTACGTCATAATGGACCCCTGAGAGTGTCAATGCCAATTCTGTGACTTGTGAACCCGGCGAGCTTGCGCTCGGCGGCGCGCGTAACGGGCCACAAGTGGTGCCGTGTCATATACCAGGTGTAAATATTTGTCACGGTTGTATTAACTGCGTTTTTTCACATTATTTTTAATGATTCGTGCCTTTTCGTTAGCACTAAACTTATACAAAGCCTAATCCTTCCGTTGCCTTACCTTTTTGATAAAGGGCGTGTCTCTATTTTCATTTTGCAAAACTTTTAACGATTGATATTTGAAAAACTCTAAGTTAAGGTAGTTTAATTCAACCATCATACAAAAAAACTCGTTTTAATGATTGAATGAATTAGTTAAATCTCCCAATTTTTGCATACTTTTAGTTTAAGATGGAACACAACGTACATTTACTTTCATGAGAATACTTGTAATATGTTATTTCTGGTTTGCTATAAAATTATGTTATTAAGCATCCATATCATTATAGACAGCAAATAAATAAAGCATGAGAACAGTTGATCAAGAATGTAAACTGTTATGACTTGTGTAATACTGTAAAGAGCATAATACTCGTATTTGCATAGTTCGTTAGAACTAACTTTTCACTAGTTTCTAATATTATTTCATTATGATTATTGTTTTAAAAACTCACGAAACGTACACGCAGATTGTATGTTCATATTTCTTTGTATAAATAAATGATTTATTCATTTAATCATAATAATGTACTTAATACCCATTCCACTGACGCCTATGTGAAAGCCACCAAGTGTCAGTACGCTAGTTATACATAATGCTAACACATTAAATTCGACCAAATATCAATTTGAGATCATAATAAGATACTTTATTTAATACAGTAATCAGACAACCATTATAATAGTTATGTATAGCAGTTACATTCGTACAGTCACGTCTAAAAGTATGTATACATAATAAGATTTGAAAAATATGTAGCCACACATTTTCATCCAAAATATGTATCTATTACTGACACCAAAAAATTGTATTCATTAAACTGTTTCAGTATTATGTAATCCCATAATGCTTCAGAAAGTTGCATACTTAAATAAATTACATATAAATGTATCCTCCTCGTAGTCAAAAATAAGTATACATTTTTTCTTATACATTTAACCACACTAATTTGGCAAATATTTGTATACGTCGTTTGATTCATAGATAATATTACTATGTAAACACGATTTGATGTTTTGACGTGTCTAAGTGTAATCGATTTTAAAATGAAGTTTCTTCCATGTGGCCAGTGACTTTCTTTTATAATATGGAACCTATCTAAAGCTACAAATAGGTAGTGGCTGTTTATGAAACTCATAAGTATTATAATTTTATATTAGTTACTAAAATTAAAACTACTATAAACTACTATTTTATAACTGAAAGAGAGAAGAAATGTTTTGTTTGTCAAGCATTATAAAGTAAATACCACTTGTAAATCTGTATTTTTTCTTATTACTTTCTTAGGGCAATTCGAAATAAAGAAGTTTGGGGTTGAAGTGCTGGTAATAAATAATAAATTCAAGATAGACAACTGTCTATCAATATAATTCGATGACAATTATAAAAATATAGGTTCGGTTCTTGAAAATATAGGAGAACACGACATGTGCATGTTCAGATATTTTTGAGCACCCTGAATAATATATATATTTGTGATGGCGAGAATAACATGTTAGGGACATATTTCTCCTGTTTAGTTGCAAAATGCCGTTCCGATTTTGAGTGAGTAGAAAAAACTTTATTAAAATAAAAACAAAAAATGCTTAGGGCACTTTTCTGTGAATGACCCTAAACTGAAATACACAATATTTACAACTGAGCTAAATCTAAAAATTTGGACTGTCAAGTGCGTCATAGAATAATCGTGAGATAGATGTATGCAGTGACAAGTCTGCACTGTTTTCGTGAATTGTCAAATCAGTTAATTATACAACTTACGATTCTATGCCAGTCAGACAAGGTTAGTTTTTGCTGTCTGAATACATATTTATGAATCAAACAGCGTATATAAATATTTGACAAATTGGTGTGGTTACATGTAAACGGAAACCATTCATGTATACTTATTTTTGACTACGAGGTGAATACATTTAAATGGAATTTATTTAAGTATGAAACTTTGTGAAGCATTTTGTGATTACATAATACTGAAATAGTTTAATGGATACATTTTTTGGTGTCAGTAATAGATACATATTTTTGATACAATGTATGACTACATCTCTATGCAACCTTGTTTTTGTATACATATTTTTAGACGTGACTGTACAGCTCATAAGTAGGTATTATCCTATAAATAATTAATGCCAGTGTGACTAATGATTCGCTAATAACCGTTTTCGAATACGTGGGCACTAAGCTTACTCAACACTGAGCTTATTTACTAAACTAGCTATTTACTAATGTCACAGAAATTATTATACATATTAAATTTACCTATTTCACCTTCTACATTCAATCAAAACGTTGTTACCTAGAAGAAATGCTTCATAGTGATTAGTTCGCCTTTACATTTTGTAGGTGTGTTATTGTTTTAATTTTGATGACTACCTATTCTGATTTTGGATTGTTTAGCATCTCAAAATACGGAAAATTATAGGAGCCCGAAGCGTCACCAATGCCAATGTTTGAGGCAAGGCAAACCATGCCAATTAAGTTCGCCGATGGGCCAATGTTCACTAAAAGCTCGCTTCACGTTTCGGCCCACGATTCATAGGGGCGGGGGCAACCGGCCACAATCTCCGTTTAACTTCATTATGAGAGTGAATTGCTAAACGTTCCTATTGTTGACCAGGGTATACTCTGTCCCGGGTTTAAGGGGTGGTTAGTCATGCAAATAGGTATCGACTCGTCTGCCCTTGGGAACCTAGTTTGATTAAATGCTTTGATTCCGGTTATTGCTCTGAGAGAATTGATTTTTGGATGTTAGCGTGTATACAATGCGACTGAGCTCGTAATGTCTTTTGCATATAGCAGGTTGATCAAACACTACGAAATATTCGTGAAATTGTAATTAAGCGAATGCAAACGTGTTTTGTCAGTCGCTTTAGTGCTAAATTTGCAGAGATGCTTTTGCATCTACATTTTGCAAGTTATGTTCTAGTACTTCATCTGTTCCGTCTGGGATATAAATATAATTATTGATGTCGACGGAAACACATTTATGCCTCAAAATTACCCTCCTATTGCGAAACATCTTAGGAATCCTAAGCTGCTCAGTTGAAACAATACAACAAAAATGTTTAGATACTTGCTGAATTCAATACACTGATACATAATAATAGTACGGTCAAATCGTACATAATTTTACCCTAAACTCGCAAATCAAGTAGTATTGCTGCATTTTTGGTATGTTGTTTAGACACCATAGGACAGTATAAAACCATATTTTGCAAGCAAAAAAAAGTTGTGCTAGCTGGGTAGTACGTGAAAAACTGCGAAATTTACGGCCATTTTTTAGTTTCTGATTTTTATTTAAAAAATCTTACGTGTTTTGATATCATATGTAAATAAACGTTTAAAGACTAATAAATTTCCAACAAGTTGAGCTAACATGCATTACCGTAGGTTTTATAGTTTCAGAGATTCGAGACTTTAAAAAGTACCCCTTTTTGTAAACAAGATAAAATTTTGTGAGTAAGATAACGTTTTCGACTTAATATCGCCTCACCTAATTATGCTACGAAAAACATGCAATAATGACCTTATAGCGCACTTAATATTCTTTAATTTAAGGGTAAAATTAGGTCAGTGAACTTTGCAGTTGAAAGTATAAACCCGAAATTCCAAAGGCAGGAGGCCCGCTATCTAAGTTTTTCATACAAATCGGAAGTCGAGTTGCAAAGCTGCAATTTTGGTATATTATAAAGGCCTTATAGATATATACGAAAATGCATATTAAAAGAAAAACAAAAAAAATATTTGGGCATAGGACGTAAAAAACGGAAAAAAATTCGCACTTTTTTTAGTTTTTGACGTTTAACTAAAAATCTATTATCTTTTTGATACTGATTGCTATAAAACTAAGAAAGAACATTAAATTTGAAAGGATTTGAGCTACGTTGCATCACCCTAAGTTATATATATTTTGAGATACGACATTTCATAAAGTGCCCTTTTATCAAAACATAAACAAATTTTAGGTTACGTTAAAGCTATTCACTAAATATTGGCAAAACGTCCGCGCTAAGAAAAAAAAAGTAATTGTTCATAATAACTACATTAAATTTGGAACAAATTGAGCCGATAACAATTACTGTAAGTCTTATAGTTTGGGGGTATACGAGGCTTCAAACATGCATTTATTTTCTTAACTTAATGAAGGGCACATTTTGAAATGTCGTATCTCTAAATCTATATAATTTAGGGTAATGCAAGGTAGCTCAAATCCTTTAAAATTTAATATTCTTTCTACGTTTTCTAGCAATTAGTATCAAAAAGATAATAGTTTTTTAATTAAACGTCAAAAAGTAAAAGAAGTCCAATATTTTTTCAGTTTTTTTCGTCCTATGCCGAAATTCCTGTTTTGTTTTTCTTGTCATAAGCATTTTTGTACGTCCTTATAGGGCTATATGATATACTAAAATTGCAGCTTTGCAACACGACTTGCGATTTGTATGAAAAACTTACATAGCGGGCCTACTGCCTTTTGAATTACGCGTTTTTAGTTTCAATTACAAAGTTTACTGACCTGATTTTACCCTTAAATGAAAGAATATTAATTGCGCTATAAGATAATTATTTCATGTTTTTCGTAGCATAATTAGGTAAGGTGATATTAAACCAAAAACGTTAGCAAAACTCAACATTTTATCTAGTTTACAAAACAGGGTACTATTTGAAGTCTCGAATCTCTAAAACTATAAGACCTACGGTAATGCATGTTATCTCATCTTGTTACAAATTCATTCATCTTTAAACGTTACCTGATACATTTGTCAAAAAACGTAAGGCTTTTTTTATAAAAATCAGAAACTAAAAATAGACAGTTAATTTCACAGTTTTTCACGTATAACGCAGCTAGCACAACTTTTTTTTGCTTGCAAAATGTGGTTTTATATTGCCCTATGGTGTCTAAATAACATACCAAAAATGCAGCTTTACTACATGTTTTGCGAGTTTAATATACGATTTGACCGTACTATAAGTAAAATGGGCTCCAAAGAAATTTCTTTCAAATGTACGTCTTAATTTTTTAATAGTTACGTCATTTTATTATTTCGTCGTCTCTTATTATGATTTTACAATTCAAGTTCAAGTTTATATTATAGAAACAATTTCAACAAACACAATCCAAAAACATTTGTGTATTACTTAATGCACCTTACACTGATAAATATTTTACTCATTTTGATTCAAGACCCGAATCCCAAAGCCGTTGGCTGTTTTCTGCCTCCTAAACCAAATTCCAAATTGTTCCAACAATCAGACTATGCAAAACATGCACTGTTTTATTTACATCTGTACATCTGATCCCCTTGAGATTCTGCCAGCATAGCAGGTAATCAATCTTAAAGTAGGGTTCATTCCATTCCACTAGATGGAATTACCTTTAGATTCCCCCTACACAAGTTACTGCGTTATAGCTACAGACGAAATAATACGGACGTGAAAGCTATTGGAATCACTGGCAGGCAAGTAATTCGTTTTTTTTGTTACAGGTGAGTGAATCTTCACTACTTGAGTGCAGCAACGGGCGCTACATTGCGTCCGAAACGGTAAGTACTCACATTTTATTTTATTTTATACAGTGTCTTTCCACATGAAAAGCTATTGTAAAGTTTGAAATCTATATATTCAGAGTTTGAATTCTGTATAGTTATTGTTGCAGTAATTTATTATGTGGGGCTTGGTAACTTTTTATGCGGATTGACACATTTATTATTTTAGAAATATTGTATTTATAAAAATAAAGGCCCGTTTTCCCTTTTTCACTCCCTAGATAAAAGTATTCGTCAGTTGAAATTATTACTATCCTTTTCTCAGGTCATCAGTTAAAAAATTTCTAAACTAAAATTTTTCTGGCGGACACTGTTAACTGGAGATTGAAAAATCACCCCTAAGTATCTAGTAAAAATAGAACGAACGTTTTAAGTCGCTTAATAATTTCTATATCAACAAACTTTAATAAAGCAAATGTATTTGATCATTTCGTAAATACATGCATAACACAACTTACACTAAAATATTTTGTCGATGTATTAAATTGCAATTGACGACCCTCAAAACTTACCACTTGACTTTTGAGAAGGCGTTTACCATTTGATGTGAATCGATATCTTCACCAAATCAATTTGTGTGAATTGATATTCACACAAATTGATGATCACAGACTGTGAGAATAAGGTAAAAGGAAGTTGAGAATATTCGTATATTAAACGCATAATTTATTTGTTTTTATCCGAAAAACTTCGCAATATCACAATAGATCCAGCGCTGTATATTTCCTAACCCTCTGCAACTGACAAGGCTGAACTGGTAACGTATTATTTCGACAAGCAGCAATTTTTACCTTTCGTTTTATTTGTATACATTTTCAATTATTATATACCTACCTATACAAAGATGAAATTCAAATTTATTTCCACATGCCATTTATTGATATTGCACTTACAAGTTCAGTAACGTAGAAATAAAAACTCAGCTAATAAGGAATACTTTTTGCTAACAACTTGCGAGGCATGAAGGTACGAAAACAAATATTTTACACTTTTGTACCTTCTGCCGTTGTGATAAGGTGCAAAATGTGAACATCTTTGACGTCGATACTAAAGTCCGTCGCCTGAACTTCACAGTTTATACGACTACGTAAGTTTCTACATAAACTAACTTTTTTCCTTCTGACTTTTCAATGCTTATCTTAGCGGAATGAAATCCCTATTTCAACTATTAATGACACATTTGCAGGAGTATTTTAGAATGTAGCTTTCGAATCGAAATTCCAATTTTTTGCAGTCTTTATGTTATGTCTGTTTATTCTATTCTACATGGGGAATCATGGTTATGAGTAGGTCCTATGATAATTATGTGACGTTAAAGCGAAATAATAACATGACGCTTGCTACCGGCCGGTTGTGTTCAACGTGGTGATCTTTCATGAAACGATTACACATAAAAAACTAAGGTCAAATTTTGGACTAGCTCGACTCTATCCGCTCTTGCTGGCACATCAATGTGAATAAGCGCCCAGGCCACAGTCCAAATCCATCGCCGCCGACGTCCACTTGACTCGCATCTGTTCACAGCTCAGACTAATTACAACCCAGTTTTTACCCTAACGTACCGTTGAACTCTCAAACCACCCACGCAATTTTCAACTCTATCATGTCTGGTTAAAGCTCTAAAATGTAAATCTTTCGGCGTTGACCCCTGACGTCTCGCCAAATGAAAACTTGTAACGTTCTCTTAAGGCCCGTTTTCATTTTGCTACTTACCTAAACAGTAATTAAATGGAAACTGTTGGATTATTTGAAACTTTATGATTGATGCCTTTTGATCTAAATTTCTCTGCCGCAGTTTGTTAATACGAATTTACAAGGATCAGGTATGATGATTCGGTTGCTCGGTAAGTAGGGTTTCAAGTACACGCAATTTAAAAATTGATAATGACTATTCTTTTATTTCTTCAACTTCAAGAGGTCCCCTTTAATATTCAATTATGTTTTATCAAATAATCAGTCTTCTTCTTCGACACTGATAAAAATATGGGCTTTTCCCATAACTAAGTTATTTGCTTAGCGAGCAAATTTAAATAAAAGCTAGATCAATTAACTTTTATTGGATCCAGTGAACCCATATACTGTTAACCGACGCAACGAATAACGGCTGAATAATTGAATCGCAATCAAATACTGAATTCCAAAACCTGATGCACCTTTGACTACGGATACTGGAATTACACTTGGAAATATGAGTCGAAAGAATTTCATTTAAAAATAGTTGTGAGCTTGGTAGCGAGCAATCGCTCGCATTTGTTCTCCGCCATGTTTACCAATTAGCCAGTGCACGCGGCGTGCCTGAAGAAACTGCCCACATTCCCATTTGTTCCTAATTGATATTAGATTCCACAATCCTTTCTGGAATAACAAATGTAAGTTGTAACGTGACCTGTCTTTTTGAACCATAAGTCTAGTTGTGTTGTTCAGACAGAACTAGTTAAATATAACAAATATCGGATTTGTTTTCACATTTAGCGAAGCTTGTACTGTCTTACAACCTTTTATGGAAAACATTTGGTTATATCTATTGCGATTTCTTGCTGATTTTCTATCCAATGAGGTAGGAGATAGGAATAAAATAGTTTATGAGATATTACGATAGTTAGATAATCCTAAATGAATTTTCATACTGGAATACATTAAGATTTTTTTCTTCGTGTGATTCAGGCCGTCACATCAGGATCAGTGACAAGCTTTGGAATTTGTTGCTGTTCTCTCTCATTTTGTACTCTCGTAGAGGTATATAGATCCGCCAAAGTGACTGATCATTGACTCTTTTAGAATATTTAGTGACAGCGCTTTCACAGATCAAACTTTATATTGAAAGCACTTAAATGCATCAGAATGTCCAGAATAAATGAACAACACTCAGAGATGTGATGTATAAGTATTTCTATAAAGTTAAAGGACTTTGATTTTATTGAGGCGTTCAAACGGAAACACGATAAAAGTGCATGTATAGGTATCATGCAGGCAGTAACAGTCTCAATTGCGGAGTGGTGCTCGTAAGATCGCCTCACCTCGCGCACGCGGCCTCGACGAGTTTTTGAATTTTTAAATTACTCATTGTACGATGGAATGTAACTGAACTCAGTTCACTTTACACGCGTCATCGGCGCAGTCGAATGTGCACCCAAATACTTACCCCTATGTTGCAAAATACAACAGCAAGATCGTCAACTTCGACCGTTTTGTTTGTTGCTGCCAGCAATATGCTCTGAGCCCCGAGTCTGTAGGAGGGATGCTAACGAATGTCATCCTAAAATTTTCATGGATAAAGTCGGAATACGGCTGACGTACGATTGAATACTTGACATCTCGCTTTCAAACTATACAGATGAACCTAGCTTACCGTCGCATAATCCGACCCAACTTAATGGTAGATTCAGCTCGAAAAGGCACATTTTTATTAAAAAACTTTAAGTGATTATTATTGATGCAATGCTTAAAGAATTTGTTTCTTCTCAATTTTATTTTGATCTGATTCTTCTGTATTCAACAGTTGGCTATCATAGAATGCAATGCTACTCGTGAATTGCAACGTATTTATATACATAACTGCCACAAGCTGTTCGCTTTCTCTGAGCAACCACGCGAGTTAATGCTGCGTATTGAAAACCAAACATTCTTCGGCTAGTTACTTGGCGTGAGTGCATTTATAAATTGGCTATCTCCTTAGAGAATATCCATAATACCGTTCCTTGGCATGATGTGCAGCACTTATTATAAATTATAATTCTAGCAGAGCTCCACATTATACGCCACAGCTAAGAACTTACTTTTAAATGTAGAATTAATGCTTACATCAGGAAATAGATTTGATACGCCTCAAGTAACTGCAAATTCCTACAAATAAGATAAAATAACTCTAAATTCTCTCAAATACTTTTTTTTGTAAAAAATATTTCTCAACTCCACGATATAAAACATGAGCTCGACCATTGTCTTCTACAAATAATTGCCGAAGTCATGGACAGAAACTCGTTCCACTCTAGCGGCGTACCGCGTCGTAGAATGTTATTACCTCAGTACCCGGGAATCGCAGGCGCAGGCCAGTGGGAGCGAGACACAGGATAAATAAAACGGCAGGAGTAAACGAGAGGGATTCGTGGGAGGAGGCATGGGGTCAGCGAAAGTGCATTGCCACGGCGCCGCGCTGCGCCCGATGGGAAAAGTAGTTCTTAGCTATATGCACTAACATTTGTATTTAGGAGAACTTTGAGGTGAATTAGACAAGACTCCAGAGATTTGCACGAGCAAAACTGAATGTCGTCGTTTGTCGAAGTTAAATACATGACTTTGACTCGACTTCACATTATTCAATTATGAAATAGCTGTGATTTACTGTTTTAAAATGAAAGGTTAAAAGCTGAACCATGACGATGCCCTGAGGGAAATCTCCCTTTGACAAATCAGATGACAGGAGTTTAGATGTTCACATACAACTGAGCAAAAGATATTTATGACGATTTTTCCTCTAGAGTTCTGTATTGTAAGGTACGGTGGAAAAAATACAGACAAAACTGCGCTATTAAACAAGGACAAAAGCTAAATGTACGAACATTCTTACGAAAGACTAAAAATTAAATATTTTTGTTGTTTAAGGTCTAACTTAGGCGCTTTGTAGCTAGGCACCGGATCTCCCTTTTAAACCACTACAAATTATGTCCTCTGATTCTCAAAAAACTCTTCACTCAAAAAACTGGGTCAACAATTTGCGCCGGGCACCATCGTTAACAAAAACAATGTGAAAATCTTATTAATACACAAAAAGGTAATACACGTGAATAGCAACCCCTGTTCCAATTTGAGAGAAAGGTAAAAATGAAGCGTGTCAAGTGGGGTTTCGAACACTCGGCGGGCCCTCTGCCTGTTCGCAGTCTAAAACAAAGAGGGCATTTTAGCCAAGCGGGGTAATTCACGGACTCACCGGAGAACTTTAGACTCTGAGATTTACACTCGACAACCGGTCGATATTGGTATTATTTACCTGTCCATTCCGATTTGAAACGAAGGAAACGGTAGAGCTACTCCGATGTTTCAAAATTTCCAAAATTATGTTCTATTTGACACCACACAGCAAAGTAGTTAAATCACAACGGTTCATGACATTCAAAGGGGACACGATTTAAAAAAATATTTGGATTTAACGTACACTATATGTATAGGCATTTGATATGCAATTGTTTTTAAATCTGCTTCAATAGTGAATCAATTGCAGTGAGTTAACAATATATTAGTGACACAGGGGAACCTACTAGCGTCCGTGAAGTAAATTACGACATAATTATTTAGATCCGTGAACCTAACTCTTCCTTGCCTCAAGTGTGATATAGTAAATTCTTAAAATTAATAAACAACATTTCACTTCGCAATTTCATACTTACCATCCAAAAGTTGCGAGCGTTGAAAACGCTACTTACTGGTATACTTGACGAAATCCCGCCAGAACCGAGAAAACAAGAACAAACCGTCCAGGTACCTGCGAGATCTGTAATACGCCGCCCTGAGGCAGTAGTTTAATATGCAACGAATTTAATAGTTAATGTTCGCGACGCCGAGCATGCTCGTGTGTTCGCAATTACTCCACACTTATTCCCTGGTGGGGGTATAGTGGGATTTATGCGAGTACTTCGACTTGCTGACACAGGTTAGTGCCCACGAGACCGAATCTGATTTGCAAAAACCCGTTGCAAAAGTGTATTCGTTTGTGTCCTCTGTGTCTTTATTACGAAGTTGCCGAGATATGATAAAAGGCGCGTATTGTTTTGCTGAAGTGAAAATATTACCATTCTTTCCTTTAAAAATGAATATCGTTTTGTAGAGCGGGGATTTCTTTCCATTGAAGGCCTCGAGGCGTACGCGAGTAAATCTATGGCAACGGCGTAAATTTCTATGGATACGCGTTCATGATTTTCGAATCTAACATTGATTTGTAAAAATAAGAACAATCAAATTCATACCGGCGCAGCCTCGCAGCCTTTGGTTTGACCACATTTATCGCTGGCCACCCAACTATGTAGTAAGCAAAACTGTCTTAACCTAGCCTTTGATGGCCCCCAGCCTCGCGGTAGAATAAAAAAATGAAGGCTACTCGTAGATGTCGTGAAGACCGACATGAACGTGAACGGGCTCACAATCGAGGATGCCCAAGAACGTGTAAATTGGAGAAGTAGGAAAGCAGACCCTGACAAAGGCTAGGAAAATGACGATAGACGAAGATAAAAAGACTGAAAAGTAATACCGGTGACTTATATTGCAATAAGTCAGTCGCGTGAGTACACGTAGGTACCTAAGCATTTTCTCAATCAAATAAAGAGGCATGGAGAGGAAAGTGACGCAAACGCTAATATTTACTCATGAGCACGGATACAGGGAGATTCACGAACAGGCATAGTTGTACATGTATGCATCATCAATCACCGGCTAGTCAGATTCATCATCACTACATAGTATAAAATAAAGCCACTTTTTCTGTCCCTATGTCCCTTTGTACGCTTAAATCTTTAAAACTACGCAACGGATTTTGATGAGATTTTTTTTAATAAGTAGAGTAATTCAAGAGGAAGGTTTTTATGTAGGTATAGAACCCGTGCGCAGCCGGGGCGGGGCGCTAGTCTAAATAAATAAATGAAAACTGTATTTCTTATCATTAGATCAAAAAACTCGTGATTATAGAAAAACCAAGTTCTCGTGGAAAAAACTTACGAAACGCTAATGAAAATAAATTAGGAAAATGTAATGTCAAATAAAATTACAAAATGGCTACCTTTGTGTAAACTTAAGAATTTCTCAAATCTATTATGTAGCAAGTAGTACTTTTAACGGCCGGCGCGGCGATGTGTATTTAAGATTTAAGTACAGTCAATTACAAAGTCATGTATCCACTTTTTCACCTTAATGAGGTAAAACTGGATCCCGGCGAGGGCATTATTTGTGTATTTATTTATCACAAATATTTGTTCCTTGGTCATGCTGTCTATGTATTTAAGTATCTATATTATGTATCTGTCTATTATATATATATCGTCGTCTGCTACCCACATCACAAGCCTAATTGAGCTTACCGTGGGACTTGATTAATTTGTGTAAGATGTCACAAGATATTTATTATTTATTATTATTATGACTTTGTAACTGACCGTACATCTAAGTTTCCAATTCTTCACGCTAGAAGTCGCCAGTTGCATCCATCTCTTGCGCATCAAAAGCTTTCAGCATTGATTATAATGACTGCTAAAAGCCAAATTTAACGACACCTCTAAACAATCTGAAACATAATTTCTCCATTATAATAAAACTCTTGAAACAGGAGGTCTATAATAAAGGTTCTATTTGCTAATAAAATTGGAAGCAGACTACTTATGAACGCGGGAACTTGGCGTATTTTTTTAAGTCGCGTAAAAATATAATCACGTCGGTTAATTGAATAGGAGGGGGACCGCGTTAAAACTGTTTGTCGTATATTTTTATTAAAGCAGTTAAAAGTAAAAGCATTTTAGCTGAAAAATTATGTAAATATATAATGGCGAAGCGTTTGTGGCAATATTTTGCGTGATAAATAACTGTTTACATTCAGCTGCAATGCTTTTAAATATACAAACATTATGAAAGTCTTACTAATTTGTTTATTCCCGTTTGTAGATTACTAATTCACGTGGATTTATTATTTGCTTATCACGCGTTTAATCGTATTTATGGTGTGTACTTATATAGTTAATAAAGTAGGTACATAATTGTAAATACATATAGGTAGTCTACTTGGAAAAATATTTATATACTCATGTATAACGTGAGTAGAATGAACATGGGAGTGAATATTACCTATTTATAGTCGAAAATACGGAGATTGCCGAGGTAACATTGAGAAAATGAAGGCCCAATGATACCTAATAATAAAATAAAAAAAATGTGCTAATTATTGCTTCTGTATTGTCATTCTTATATTAAACTATACGTAACAAATACAAACATTTGTAAATTTTACACAGAAAACAACCAGGGGGGTAACCATGGCGTACTAATGCGGTTCAGTTTAGATCGAGAGAAAGGGACAAAGCTATAGGAGTCGTATATCACTGTCCCTTTCCTTGAACCTAAACTGAATCGCATTAGTTCATCATGGTGGCTACTATCAAATGATGAACGTAATGCTCCAAAAATCAACCCAAGCCTCTATTTATTCTCTTTTATCAAATAATTGTCATCAATTACGTTGTAATTGTAATAAATGGGAATGAAATCGCACGGAATAACAATTACTTCTATACTTTTCCTTACTCAAGAACCGTGCCAAAGTCGACACAAAACTTCTCTTTAACATACGAGCGTAATTATAAAATCAAAATTCTCACAAATGTCTTCTTAGTTCAGAACCAATTATGAATTAATTTACGGAAGATTACATACTCTTCTGTGAGTTCAACAACTTTTTAATTAAAATTCTTTCGTAGAACTCGGGGATAATTTCATTTTTCTTTTCAAAAGTCCGATGTTCATATGCATTGTTAATTTTTGATGAAAGTTTCTAATTGATTTGCTCAAAGTATAAGTTTGGGTCCAATAAATCTAATATCGCCAGTAATAATTTAAAATAAAATTAATTACTACTTATTAGAATTTAAACATTATATGTGATTGTACTTATTAGGAAATCATGACTTTTAAAGTTTACAACACTAGCTTATTGGGACGTGAGGCATAACATACAAATCCATTAATGAATTTGAAGTAGTGAATATTGTTTCAACTTCTATATATTTTTGAGGTTTTATTACTTTAAGGTTTCATCCATGTTCAATATGTTCATGCATCAGCACCAAGAACATTTTCTCAGATGTCTATGTTAAAAAAAATTAGACTTGGAACTCTTTAAACATAAAATAATAATATTTTTTAAAGAGGAATGTGTATTCTCTTTTAATAACCATCGAGTAACTACCTTCGTTAACCTTATTAGTACATCTCAATTTGTTCACATGGGCAAAAGTAAAATTTTATTAGGCAACAGACAGATCAGGTGTACCTTTATTATTGTTTTGTATAAAAATTCAAATCTAATCTGTTATTTGTAGGTACTACTTGAAACCGCCGAAGCCGCTATGTTAGTGGAGGTAAATATGGATAGAATATAACGTATAACTTACTAACTATAAAAAACTTTCCCCCTTATTAAGTATTAGCTTAGTAAATAGATCCTCTCTAGAAGGTAGCACTTATTATTTATTGTCACCCTTAGATATATCGAAGCACCGTGCCGCTCAAAAATATCTGAATATGCACTCTTAATGCTATGATGACAGAGGGCTGGATGCTTAGCCAAGTTGCCAATCGCTAACGCTTAGTAGCGTATCGTAGTTTTCCCTCTCAGTCACTCTTTCAAATTAGTGCGACAAAGACAGTAAGCTGTCTTTCGTTTACGATTGACGATTAAGCGCTAGCGATTGGCAACTTGTCTAAGCACCCTGCTCAGATATTTGTGAGAAACGTGGCCGTTTCGATATATCTGATAGCGACTGTACTAGTATTTACCTATCTTAGTTGAATTTCTATCTTACTTGTTGTGTTTCGTTGTATGTTGTCCATCAATTTGTAGTTTATTCTTTGTACCATGGATAATAGTTATCTACATATCCGATCATCCGTACATCCACGCACGTTATTTAATGAACCAAACCGTATCAGTTGAAAAATACAGTAAAAGTACATAAATCCTGAACATCACGAAACGCAAAATACCAGATTTTTCATGTTCCACGAATGATCAATGCACTCGAACATTATAAATTCGAATCGAAAAATGAACGCGATACGCTTTTTTATAAAACTGTACGATTTAATAATGCGTTGGTGGAATGAAAAATGTGAATATGACATAATCTGATATTTATCACGATGGAAAAATGGTAAATAATAAAGTAGTTAGCAAGTGAGTCGATAAACTCTTTTTAAAGCGTGCTTTTATATGCAGCATTATTTGACAAAATAATATGTATTTTTGCAGTATTTATTAAAGGCCATGTTAGGCCACTACTTTTGTACCACTACGTCGTACTAAAATACTTTATAAGATTCGTATTTACAAAGCAACTAATGAAGGACACAAATGTTTGCGATTGGACCCCATAAACAAAGTCGTACTTTTCAGAAACGCCCGACTACTCAGCTCGATCTTTTCATAACCATGACAATTGGCGTACTGGGCGGGCTTTTACAGGGACCTATTCATTTCGGCCGCAAGACGGACTTAATAACGTGGGGTCGAACCGAAAACAGTGGCGAGTGTTGCCAGATAAAGAAAAGAAAAACGGCACAAGCGAGAAAAACGCGGGACAATTAGGATGAATGATAAATTCGTAGTCTGTACGAATTTTTGTTAAATTATAGCTGATATTATTCGTAAACTTTAAAACTTTAATCCTAGAGATACTTACAGATTAGGAAAATAAAATATTCTAATAACTCCAAAATATAGGGTGTGCATTCAAAAAGCACGACGAGTATCTAAAGATTATAATAGAAGGAAAAGTTGAGGGAAGGAGACAGAGAGGAAGACCAAGGAGGGCCTATATGGACCAAATAAAAGAAAAGGTGCACGTGGTGTCGTATCAAGCAGTCAAGGAGAAAGCCCAGGAAAGACAAGCGTGGAAATTGCTCCACCGACAAAAGCCTAGCTCTTAAGTTTATGATGATGATTCAAAAAGCAGAGAAAACTTAATGTCTGCCTGCGATCACGGGTCGCCATGCCCGAATCATCAGGATAATATAAAACGTAAGGTTACGCGATCGAGACGGGTATTTTGCCGTAAAAATATGAGTGATAATCGTGAAAGTTTAAATCAATATAAAACTTAGTGAAGCAGCATATCTGGCAATACTAAACGGCGAGTGCGCGCATCATCGTTACGATTTAATTTCGGGGGAAAGCGGCCATGACAAAGTCTACGGCGCCATTATTCTGTTCCACCTCGCAGGATGTTTAATAAACAAATGACGCGGGGCCTCGTAATGACGTACCTTCTGTGCCTCTCCCTTCTGTAGCCCACTTTGCCGTAACTCCGACCATTATACGTCAAACAGATGCGGTATCGCCTACTTAACGTCAATCAAATAATTAAAGCAAAGATATCCACCGTCGTATAAATTAGATCAAATTATGCCGTTGTTCAGAGATTCTTTCAGGCTTTACTGCCGATCCGTGGTAATAAATCGGAATTAATTACTTTTAAGATTTTGTTCTCTAGCTATAAAATTGAGATAACAAGCGATTGCCAGCTCCACGGCTACTAATTTATTCGTCGAAGTTCTTGTTATCGGGTACTAGCGCCCCGTGGCTTACGCGGTATCCCACTTAATGCCTTTAGCATATGGGATCGTGCTGTACAATGTGTTTGCATCGATTTATCAATCTGTTTGCCACTCAATTCAGTTAAGTTTGTCTGCATATGAGCAGTAATGGAATTATTCCCAGCACGGTACAGGGAAATAACTGTTGGTTTATACGCGTCTAACGGAAACTTTGTGTTTATTATGGCACAGATATAATCTCACATGTATTCTGTATTAAATGCTTTTATTATATATTAAGTTTATTGCATTAATAGTTACAAAAGGAGGCGCCAGTTCTACAGTTCGATCTATTCAACACTGCCTTTCCCGTTCACAAGAAGCGTTTATTCTTCTGTAAGGCATTAAATACAATGCGTAAATAATACAGAAGAAATTGTTTTACATATACGCGACTGAAAATTGGAGTCGAAAGATATTCAGGCAGTTTCAAATGACCTACTTTGATAAACTGTATATTGACTCAATCGTATGAAATTAAATGTAACGTTATCAAAACACGGAACACGTCTCGCGTCTGTCACACGCATTGTGTTCATTACATTACAAAATGGGCCCGATACTTGTAGACATTAACACCTGTCACGGGCGTCGCAGAGGTAATGACAGTATTTATAAGGAAAAGTCGCCGAACACGAAAATACAATTTGGTAAAAGGTGGAAGTTGTCAGAGTAATGCGAGTGAAACATTAGGCAGCGGGGTTCCGAAATAACGCGCATAGTGATATTTATTAATCAAGCGTGATTATTGTGTACGCGTTTTGAATTTCGTTCTTTCTTGAAAAAGTTCTTCGGTATGGCCATCAAATTCGAAAGCTAAGGTAATTGGCTAAAGTTCGAATGAATAGCTTAGGACATATTTTCTCCGACAGATATAAAGAAGGTATAATTTGGCCACGTAAGTGAAATTTTATCACATCCTATTATATTCGAAACCTGTAAAAAAGTTTGTGCCGTCAGGTCCTAAAAAGCCTAAATTTAGTTAGGATCTCGCGCCTTACTGCTTATGAGCTTTGAACCATGCAAAAGGGAGCCATCACACGCTATTCAGAAGTGCCAAATATGAAAATAACTAACCTCAAAAGGTAACCACTTTTGTTGCGGCCCATTAGTATGCTCGAAGGTACTTGATTACAGAAATCTTGGTTGGCAAACTTCGTTGACAAATTCGTGGGTTGCATAGGTATATTTCTGAATTTCATGCGTTCTCTTACTCTTTAGTTTTTTTTTTCATTGCAAGACGTCGTGTTCGTCTTGAATTCTTTGATTCCTCAAATATTCTATCTTATCGTCGGCCTGTCTCGAGGAGGCTGTAACTGTTTGTCTTGTAAGGATGAGGTATGAACCCTCCAATGTGGCGCTTCCCTATTCCTTCTATTCTTCTGACGACTAAAAGTTTGCTCCAAGTTATCAGGTTCAAGGCGGGATATAAATGTAAAACATTGCTAAGAATCCTTGTATAGCAAGTTGTAGATTGTCTTGTCTAGCTGCTGAAGGATGGAAAAGTATGTCCTTTTAATTCTATATGTAATTTATAAACATGTATACCTACATACATAAAGTATCGTTTTACTTTGACTATACATTGCTTCTCAGCTAGACCAGTCGCTAAACTTGCAAAATTCCAAAGTTACAATATGTTGCGATTTCAATACCTTGACGGGCGGCTACGAATCCTTAATTTTTATAAAATGTAAAAATATAATTTTCCAATAATCAACGCACTTAAATATAACAGTCTAAGCCATGATAATAAAAACCAGCTGAAGTGTCTAATGTTGTACTACATGCTACATGTTGTATATTGCCCGCTATTGAGTATGATGGGTTGACTAATCGATGTATAAAGGATAATGGAGACCCCATATATCACGTTGACGCGGTGCGTGTGATTTTCATCCGGATTTATCTTAGCACTCATGAATATAATAAACAAATTTAATTATTTCGGCGTATAGTGTAGAGCTGATTCAAAAACGTTTGAAATTTTGTAAGAACAGATACATTTTTAGTAAATAAACTATTATAATAGAAGAAAATTATAATAGTCTTCAACAGGACTGAGTTTTTACCTATAATGTCAAAACAATGGACATATCATTTTATAAAGCTGTAAAAAATGGATGAAGCAATATTCTTGGATTTAACATTTATTTTAAAGTGCAAACGGTTTGCTACAGATACGAAACTAGGTATACTAAGGGCCTTTTCCTCTACAAAATAATTTATTATTTTAAATCAGCTGATTGGACAGACTAGAACATACTATGTATATATACTTTCAGAAAAGCACTAAATACAAAGCATTACACAACATACACAATAACTCGCATCTAATACTCCGACGGTAATTCCCTATTTCTCGACCTATGTTGTAATGTTCTTATTACTTATCTGTCTATTTAGATATCGGTGGCCGCAATACAGGTATAATAGACATATCGATTGATTCCTAATATTTGGGATAGGATTTTATTTGCAGACGACAGGGGATAAACGAAACAAAGAAAATATAATCGAATCCATCACATGCTTGTCTCGGGAAACCATCTTGGGGTCGTTGTTTACTCTGGATTTTTGTGATTTATTGGGGCGAAGGGATACATTTATGAAAAGGTTTCTATTAAAACATGCAAACTATGGTGACCTTGAAATTTAATTTTTTGATATACACAGTGTTTCACAAGTCACTTAACACACACATCGTATATGAAAACTTAACACACACGCGTTTAAACCAAAAGAGCATTCGCTGTTCTAGCGCCCGTTCTACGAAATCAACCAATCTCGTTTTGTGTACCGATCGAATTAAATAATATATGTATAATTAGAGTGGGAGGTTAGAACAGCGAATGCTCTTTTAGTTCGAACGCACCTTTAGTCAAACGGGGCAACTTTTAGTATGGGACCAACTCCAATATCGCCTAAAAAAAGCATCTTGTATGAATGTTGGTTACGTGGTCTCATTTAAGGTATATGGGAGAGTTTAATTTTTCACGGTTTCGGCGTTGGTCTCATACTAAACGTTGTTAAGTAGGTATGACTTATTTATACGATGTGTGCGACGTTCTAAGTGACTCATGAAACACAGAGCTAGTTGCTACTACATAGCTAGTTTTACGTTAACTGCCTTATTTTTCAATAGAGACGATTAGCAAGATAGTTTCAATTGGTCGATTTCTAGTTTAGTCACGAAATAATGTTAGTGTAACGACGTTATGTACTCGTAACTCTCTTATGTTTGAAAGTCTTCGTTACCCTTGAGATATTGATCATATGACTACTCATCGTAGTTATGCAGTACGTAGATCTATACACGAAGAAGATAGAAACCTAGTTAGCTAATTTTGTGTTTAAGTTTGAAGTTCAAATACTACTCCAAAAGTTGTATCCAAATTAAATCTGCTCAAGGTCACTTACAAATTTTATAAAATGACTGATATGCTGTTTGTGTTGGTATCTATTCTGCTCCAACTTAGAGTCTTTAATTTGTTGTGGTAGTTTTGTATGCATTTATGTAAGTATTTAAATGTGTACCATTATATCTTTCTTTCTTAGTACCCACGATACAAGGGTTAAACTGCCTCCATTGGCGTTTTTAAATATATCTTGGGATATCTTACACAAATCGACCTAGTCCCATGGAAAGCTCAATTAAGGCTTGTGATGTGGGTGCCAAGCGACGACGCATATGACGGACTTTCCTTCAAAATAAAATATGCCTTAGCCACACTGATCTTAGATACATATAAAATAAAATAAATATCTTGGGACATCTTACACGGTAAGCTTAATTAGGCTTTGTGATTTATGTGGGTACCAAGCGACGATGTATACATATATAATAGATATATACATATAGTTAGATACTTAAATACATACACAACCACGACTAAAGAACAATATTCGTAACAAATAAAAATACAAATAACGCTTTTGCCGGGATTCGAACCCGGAACCTCCATCTTCAGCAGGGTCACTACCAATTAGGCTACGGAGGCTTTTTACTGTTAAAAAAGATCGATTTGTGTAAGAATGTCCTATGACATCCATGTATATCTATAGTTGGATTGGAAGTCGGTTAAAAAAGGCTAATCCCTCGATAGCCTATTAGCTAACGAAGCATTATCGTATGACGGACACGGCCCCAGGGTCCCATGGCCGAATCATGGCGATCGCCGCAAATTTGCCCGCAACATCCCGCAACGAAGATTAATCGACGGCGAGGATTACCCGGCCGAGGTTTTAGTGCGAACTTACCTCCACTTTAAACCTGTTTTAATATATAGCACATAGTTTTATGAAACGCTTTAATCGATTGCTTACTTGATTTGCTTATCACAACTACCTGATCTATTCTTATAGAATCAGCTTGTCCGTTTTTTGTCTGTAAAAAAATAACTACATAGAGGGAAAGTGCTATGAAAGCAATAAATACATTTTGAAAGGGAAAATTTCAATTTACCGCGTTAGGAACCAAGTATACAGAAAATAAAAATCTACAACGCACTTTCCCTCTCAATAATTGTCCTAATGATGGTAAGTAATGTCGTATCAAAAGTCCTTGTCACAGATTTATGTTCATTAAGGAATTCCTATAATAGGAGCTCGAAAACAATCAATATACAATATAATTACAATAGGTACATACCTATTGTAATTATATTTCGGTATATTTTTATGAAGTACTTTGCATTAAATTGATTATAGCTTTTACTTAGGTACCACTTATTGGCACAATGTAGAAAATTATGCAAATGTGTGTTAGTAGGGACAAACATTTTTTGTTAATATTTTTAAAACCGATTTACACAGTATTTGACAATAATTTAACTTTCCTACTATAATAAGAAGTATAAATGTTTAACTCACATTTTTGTTCGTAAATACACTCTTTTACACTAAAGCCAAAGTTCAACTTCAGACTAAAGTTCAGCTTACGTTAAAATAAGCACCAACAACGCATGAAAAATTCCCATCATTCGACTCCAAATCATGGGGCGGAGAAAAATAACAATGCTGCGAGCGGTCCGGATCTCATTTAGACAAATCGCTCGTAGCGGTCAGGCCAGATTCCAATAACAAGGGCACACGTGCTATTGTAGTCCATGTCGTCATTAGGCCGCTTCCGTGGTACCCTGCAACCTTACTCCTACACCCGAACACACCCCTATCCCCAAGCAAGAGACTTCAAATTTGAATAGCACACAACGCTTTTATCCCCATTCAAAACCCAATAACGGATTGGCTCTTGAATCGGATCTCGCAATACGGCGCCGAGTGATTTTTCACTAAAATAGCTCCTTGTTTATTTACTCACGCGACATTTGATGAATTCAAAGTCAAAATGAAGCGGGGAAATTTAATTTGGTATAATAAAATGCGCAGCGGGCCCCCGCCCGGCGAAGCCCGCGCGGAAGTTATTGCATTTATACTAATTAATGCACTGACTACCAAAAGCGGCATGAGAAAAGGAATATGAGACTAATAAACATTAATTACCGTACGATTTACATTTCACATTCAAAGGTGAGGAAATGAATTTTAGGTAGACATTTTAGGTTAATATGAAACATCCAATATGGCATGCATTTTTCGGGCAAATATTCAAATACATTGTTTTTTGTTTATTTACACGGACTTCTAAGCTTATTGTGTTATTAATCGGTTCAGTTTCCCTGATATAGTTCCAGACAAACATTTCATTCATATACTCAGGTCAAACTTTGTCGCTTCGGTCATCAGCATCTTATATAAAAACAGTCGTGCAGACATCAAATCACTCCCGTTCCATCAGGGAAAATTTGGATGAGTGTACGGCGAACTTATACCGTATTCATTACGAGTACTTCTTTTATAGTTCTGCGAATTTTGTTTTTGTATTCTTTAATTGATGATAATATAATTTAACGCGTCGCTTTAGTTAAGATTCTTTTATAAGTCAGCCCACTTTTACTGCTAAAAATTCTACTGTGATTTCGGAGTACTATCTTGTTCTTCCATATAAGCCTTGTATTTTAAACGATTAACGTAAAAAAATTACGATCCACTATTAAAGTCACGAATTTCCATTTCAACGTTCATAAACCTAATAAAAAATTGTGAAGAACTTGCTGCTTGTTTAATTCAGTAGCTTCCATTATAAAACACGGGACAGACGTTCTAGAGAGCAAGGCAAACACGGACTTGTTGCATTTAAGTTAATTAATCCAGCTAGATCAGATAGTCCGCCTCGAAGGACCAGCGGCCCGTAAAGTCGAGCTACGTTTTTGCATGTTATGAATCTTTGAAGGAGGCTGATGGAAGTGTAATGTCAACGCCAAATGGAGCATCTTATGAAAATTTTGAGCCGATTTGATTTTGTGGACTCGTTGAATATGAACATTCCGCATCCAAACAGAGACGTGCTTTCTTCAGCCGGTATACCAGAGGACAAGGAAGATTTGTGATTCGTTACACGCTCAGGGATGAGAAGGGGCCAGCCTTCAGATAATATAGGAATTACGAGAAACGTATAATTAAATTCTGAAATAAACGATCACGTGAAAATGCGAAAGCAGTGTAATCTATTTTAAAATAGGTACATATTAACTATTATTGCTATTTCGGAAATATTTTCAAGCTATTTTAATGCAGTTTGTCTATTAAACATTCAGTTTTTAATAATTTGTACAGCTACAATAAAACAAACATACAAAATGTATATAACACTGAAAAAGTGATTCCGCAAATGAAATCCGTCGACACAAACTCGGTCCCAATGCGTGCGACAAGCGTCCTAATCCCGACTTAGCTGAGCCAAGACAGGAAGCCGTCCACACAGCAGACTTGAGACTTACGGATTTGACTTGTGAGTGTGGTGGTGACATTCAAATGAAAAATGAAAAATCTTTATTAAACAAAAAGTATTACATGACAATTGGATAAACATTGGTAACCGCACTAGGCGTGCCTGTATCGCGGCGACCAAAAACTTGAAGACTTGCCTAAGAAGCTTCAGCCGGTTGACAGAGCAAAACGTTTGGTAGATGCTATTTTGTTCACAACTAAGTGCACACTATGAACATTAATACTAAAAATAAAAAATATGAAAATTACAGATTTTATGACTATTGCAAATGGTGGAAGTGTTTGAGTAAATTTCATGGTTTCAGATTTTTTTGCCAAATTCAATTAGTGGTAATTGTATGATGTAGTTTTATTTTAATTAGTATTATGTACCGAAGTAATTTTTTACTGTCGTAAATAATACAGTAAATGAAAATACAATTTATTAATTTCCCCCTACTACTCTTGTCATTCCCGGTACAAAATTGCTTATAATGCTAGTTGCCGCGTTGCATAAAAATAGAGAGCTTTTGCACCAACTTTTGATGCTAACTACATCTAACGCTACTCGCTAACTCATAAAATTAACTTTACCTAAAATATAAACTGTATATCGTCTATCTATCTATCTATAGATAGCGTACCTAGGAGGCTGTAAGTATTGCCACATAGAATAGCAATGCTGATCCACTGTGCGAGATACGAGTATGATCCAGACTTCTGGTAATTTGGGTCAGTTGTATTCAGACAGTAAATAAATTGTTTGATTAAATAATCATATTTTGATGATTTTTTTGTAATCTTATTTCAGCCTTATCGCCATTTTTGTCCTGATATTAGGCAAAAGGGATATTAAGAAGTGACTCTCAAAACTTTATTGTCGCAGAAGGTTTCGGTTCCATGTACTTAAAATCATAAGTCGATCAATTATACCAAAAAATACCATGTTTTTGTGGTAATTTTTTTTTCATTGGTTTAAAGCTTAATACTGCTATTCGGTTTATTTTATGATAAGGTTGGTATTTGGTTTATAACGGACCAGCAATATTTTTATAACACCTTATTGTTCATAGACTGTACAATCCAATGTACCATTATGCCCGAGTACGCTTTTATCTACCATTGAAAGTAAAAGGAATAATTTTAAAAATCTCTTTGAGAACTTATGTAGATGTTCTGTTTTATACGAATCTGTATACCTAAATACTTAACCTAAGAAGGCTCGGTTGTGTCGCAAACAGTGTATAACATTTTCTCAAACAACACCATATGTGAAGTAAAACACAATCAACAAAGCTCGCACATCTTCGTGATTTTATTTATAGAAGTAATCAACAGGTCCCACACAAAGTAACAAGTAAGGACTGCAAAAGAGCATTAAACATTCCCAAATCCGCTGCCATATCTTTCGCGCCCGCCATCCCCGTCTCATAAGTAAGTTCAAATGTTGAAACAAGAGAATGAAATTCGCCTTCTAATTTATGCTTACCCACATGAGGATATTAAGGGCGATAATTTTAAATGTTAGATGGGTCGTGTGTCGCGAATATGATGCGTAGGCTTATTAGTGAGTAGTGTGCTGTTCACCCTTCAGCGTTTACGAGTAAGTGGGTTGTGCCTCGCGGTTGTTATTTAGGGCACGACGATCAAAACCTACGCCATATTAGTGCCAGGACTCCAGGACCCACGTCGAACGTCACATAATTACTAGTGGTTAAGTTTTCCTTTGTTTTGGATATTTTGTGTATTGGTTGTTTTAAATAGGTACCTACTGTTATGTTGTGCAACTTATTTCATTAAAAAGTAACCTAAATAGACCCTTGAGGTTTAAACATTTCTTCATAGAAAGGAATGAATATAAGATATATGTAGATACTTTATGCAAAATATCAAGACGATTTTCAGCGGGTGAATTTGCCAAATATTCTCAAATTGGTTTCACGCGGCACGTTAAACAAATGCAGGCTTAGCACATGATTGGTGCGACAGTATGTCGCCGCGAGATAGATCTCCCGTCCTTCACTAGCTATATTAACAAAAGAGGGACGGATCAGACTATCTCGCGGCGAGATACTGTCGCGCCAATCATGTGCTAAGCATAATGGACTAGTATTACTACTACTACTTACACAAATGGTTACGTAAACAAAATACATTCGAGATAAATTAAAGCTATAAGTTTTTAACTCTCTTTACACTATTGCACAATCTGAGCCTAGCCAACTTACAGCAGAACCAACTAATCAACTCTTTTAATTCTCGACTCTTCAGAAAATGTACCTACATTTTCTCTTCAACGAAAAAAACAATAAAAAACGCAATAATTATCGACGTCTTATTCAGACGAGACAACATTTATTCGTACGCTTCATTGTCATTTTTAAGTGACCAAGTAAATACCCAACAAGCCGTGATTAAAGCAGGCCGCAATCCCCCCCTGTTTCCGAACCGTCAGCAAACGAGGCTTAAACGTTAAACTTGCCACAAACTGCGTGCGGAATGTACCGTCGACACGTCAAGCCTTGTTAGTCTTGCAAAAACTGCCGTCAGCCTCACTACGTGATTTTTCAGCTTTCGCTAACGTGCTTTCCACGGTAACATGACGGATTTATTCAGCTTTTGTGAGCATCCAATAAGTTGTAGTGAGGCTTAGATGGGTTTAGGTTTTGATACCCTTATTGTATGAATGTTATGTATACTATTCTGTTTTTTATGTTATGTGGCCTCTGTAGCGTTACTTTATGTCTAACCGCATCAAATCATTAAAAAGCGACAAATGACGTTACAAGTATGTATATCGGCATGTTAATAAAATGCAAACTTTTTGTGCTGCGTGTCTACATTGATGTAGCTTCGTGGTGACGGCAGTAAGAATACAGACGTCGTAAGGGTCGACTAAGGGATCGAAGTTTCACTGATCATTCGTTTCTTAAAGATTGATGACGGGCAGCAGCGGCATTATAGTAAACACTACTGCGATGGCCAACTCGTTTGCCCAGCGTGGCGACTAAGGGCATTACCTCTTAATGCGACCATATATACTTAGGTAATAGGAGAGACTTGTATCCAATAGTGGACTAAAAAAGGCTGATGATGTGATGTGATTATTGTACTTACCAAAGAGTAATATAGTGGGTATATTACGACGTGCAAACATGCAAAAAAGTTTCTGTACTTGTCATTAGATTTATGTGCCTACAGGCAAGTGAAAACTACCGCAAACACGCTTTAATTGCTATAAACAGAAATAAAACCGAGCTGTCGCAATGGAACGCGAAAAGTAATGGATTGATGTCAAACTTGCCGTGAAAAATTCTAGTCAATGGGGGAGATAATTTCCTCGCGGCAACGGGAGAGTGTTTTATAAAATTTCAATGAAAAATTGTCGCCGTGCCGCACTTGGGTCGTCGGGAACTTGCCGCGGTAATTTACCGTCATTTGTTTTATGAATATTTATAAGCCGAATCGAAAACAATGACCGGATTGAAATTGAATGTTCCAAATGAATGACATGTTGTGTTTGTGAAGCGTTACATTATTTGGTAAGCTCTGATATCTACATATCCGAGTGTGCACAATCTAATATACGGCACAATACACTACAATGTAGGTTGTGAGAGACAATCGAGCTTTAACAATCCTAGGTGACATTCGCCGTACATTAATTCCTTGATAAACATTCCTCACATCACAACACAATAGATTCATTGTTCTGGCTTCAAACCGGGAACTGTGTTCCATCATAAACTAGAGGGAATGCGTCCCGTACGAAGTTATATCTGATATTGAATCTGGGACAGGATTACGTTGTATTAAAAAGTAGCAATGCATACGGGAAAAAATTAGAATACGGTTCGCATCTATGTATGAATAATTACTTATATCAGGTGATTTTTTTGTCACTGACCAGATCTAAGAGGGTTAATTCCGAGATCATATTGATATTTTTTTACTATGGAGCCAACATCCGGATCCCAAAAAAAAATTACTGCTTCTTACAAACAAGAGTTTCTGTTTTTTTTTGCGTTTTGGCAGTTGATCCGATTAGTAAAAGTTCATCAATATGACCTCAGAAATTAACCCTCCAAAATTTGATTATAGTTAAAATAATCCTGTGAACCCAAAATTATTATAGAATCATGAATAACGCATTCGATTAACACTCTACTCTAGCTGCCAATTGATTAAAGTTTTGATACTTAAAACTAGGTCTATAAATGGTCCCACAGTTCTTATTTAAACATAGAGGTTTTTCAAATTATTGCCAGAAAGCTACGTACTACAGTTACAAAGTACAGTTATAAAGAATTCCTTGAATTAATACGTCCCAGCGCAAATAAAATACGAGTACAACATATTCGTTAGTACAATGTTGATTCAGCGAAAATGTATAACTAAGTGAGCGAACCGCGCCGCCATTTTAGTGTAAACTGTTACCCCGTTCTTAAGAGCGATATTTAAATTCGCCGCCGCACAAACTTCCCCGACTCATTCAATTACAACTAATAGCCCCTGATTCATGTTTGTATTGCTAATTAGTCGGCGACTCAAGTTTTGTCACTCCTCACTTACTACGTTCGTTGTTTTGTTGTTGCCGGCTCGTCGACGGTTGTACGTTCAACATCGCTTTTTGTTTGTGCATAATTTTGTTGCACGACATTTGTAAATAAACTTTTGTTGTTGATTTGTATTATTGTAAGCGTTGAATTTACTGTTGCAATATTACGAGCATTCTTGGCATGGCTAGTAATTAAATATGACGGACGGATGTAACCTACTCATAAAAATTCTATTGCTCTATGTTTCAATTATAAACTTAAAAAAATATCCACTACTTAATTTTTGAATAATCATCATCTAGTCCTAGCCGATTTCGGCCACGGCGACTGGTTACACTGGTTGTTGAGCGCGTCGTTCATGTGCTCTCAGGTGACTGATGTAGCCAATCTTTGCAGTAAATGTGCGGCCACAGTTTTGAATAATAACAAACGTGAAACAAACATCAAACATATTCAAATATTGTAGAATCCGGTAAGTCACGTAATTTAAGTGGATGATTGCTCGACATGTTTTGACCCATTAAGAAGGTCCTCTTCCGGAGCATCCTCCGCTGCCCGGAGTACACGTCGGGCTTTGGTGCGATAATAATGGTCAGTAAGAAAAAAAAGAGTAGAAGGACGTTTGATCTAATATGAGCCAAAGCGCTTCCTAATTATGTTGTTTGACCTGTAGCGGATTTCAAACAACATAACACAAAAAATGTCTTTTTTTGGTTGGTCAAGTGAAAAAAATTACAAAGTCAAAACATTAACATTATTAACACGAAAAGCCAATTCGCCCTTAGTCACTAACAGTTTGTCAGTTGGCAAAAGGCTCGCAAATGTAAGCTTTACCGAAAACAATGTCTTCTGAAAGTTAGGTAAGCCGACCTAACCACAATAACGGCAACTAGCATTCGGACCAATAGAAGAAAACTTGCAAATCCCTCAGTGAAACCACGAGGTACACGCGACCCCGGAATTAAGGGGCTCGGCAGTTCGCTGGCCTTCTTGCTCGCTAAATAATGCTTAGAGCAAATATATACATTCACTGTTGTCTCGCAGTTCTACCTAGCGGTCAGCTTATAAATATTGAAGTATCAGGACAATCATCAATGTTTTACATTTCACTCTTTTCAATAAAATATTTTTCATGTTTTTGGAAAATGTAAAACCCCTCTTACACCTCCTCACCGCTTGACACTTTAGTGTATCATATTGTATTGTGTAATATTCTATTTCCTTTTTTATATTTAAAATTTTATATGTATGTATATTAGAATAAAGTATCTAACGTGCGTGACCTCACAAACGGCCCCAATGGAAGACCAGCGCTGGGCTGTAATTACAGGCCCCAGCTTTATGCTGAATTGGGGACTGTTTTGTGGCAAATTTTGTTTCTGTCCTTTTAAATGTGTATGTTGTTGTTAAGTTATGACACAAATAAATATTTTTTCTTTCTTTCTTTCTCTAACGTCACCTTTTTTATTTATTTATTGTATATCTTCCAAGATAATATAATTTCATTAGGGCTTATAGTTAAAAGCAGGCACCACATTTAGGTTATCGTTTTTTGGTCTTCATGATTCGGTAATGAAATACTGAAGTATGTACCTAGGTAGGTGTGGATAAAATAACATTCTACAAATACAATCAAAATACTTTCTAATCTTTCTATGGTAAACGAATTGAACAAGTAAATAAATACTAAAAATAGTCAGAGAAACATTCTGTTACGGGCGTACGAGTAAAAGAACTTTTCGTAATAGCTCAAATTTCTACGAGGAGTTACTGCAAATCCGATAGCCGTCAAATAAAAAACAACAGCTTAATCAATTGAAGTTGTTTGAATTTAGAACTACGAGTTCGAGTACGTATCGTTGTTGGACTACAAAAACGCTTTGTGCTATTTGACTGCGCATCAAAACTGTTTCGTCCGTGCATCAACATGCGAGTAAAAACACAGGGAATTCCTTCGCTTTGAAAGCGAATCTAGTGATAGATTGTTGGAAAAATCTCATGTATTGAGAGGCCGGTTGTAAAACAACGGTTGGGCACTTGAGTGCTCAGCACGGCTAGTGAGTGCGTTGTGACATCCGCTCAGCGTCATCGAAAACCACTTTGAGTTTTATCCACTTTACGCAATATATTGGTTACGTTTTCAGTGTACATTATCGATAAAATCATTCGATGTTTATTTATATAAAAAACTTGTAAACTTGTCAAGACATTCGTTCATGAAATAAAACTATGAAAATTGATAAATTCGCGTATATTAACTAATTTTAACTTCATTCCGACGTTTCGAACACTTTACAGGGTTCGTGGTCTGCGGATGCCCGACAATGGAGGAAATTTGATAGATCTAATTAGTAAATATACGCGAATTTATCCGTTTTCATAGTTTTATTTCATGTGTAATCCTCGCGGTAACCGAAGAAAATATTATTTACATATTCGTTCATTTTAATCTAAATACAAACTTAATTACAAGTCGAATATATACTTCCGAAGTTCAGAGATTTGTTAGTATACCTATTTATTGACCTACGTATTGTTTTCGAAACAAAAATAAGATGCTGTTTTAAATGGGAACTTTGTATAAAATAGTATACGCTATGATATTATGTTGATATGATATTGAGAAATTATTAACCTTGTTATTCGGAGCACAAAGGTTTCCATTTTTACGAGTATTCATTATTATTAATAAGTGAGACTTGCCTAAGCAAAGTAAATAAATAATAAACAGTTATTCCTCAAAACGAAATACTAGTTTCTAAATCATATTTATTTATGCTTTACTTACGAGAGTGCTTGTGAACATCTACATACCTTTCTCACCGGCAAGCTTGCTTCTAAATTTATTCGATAATTATCTAAAGCACATTGAATCCAATCCCGTTAAGATTGAGGATTATCGCGTTCAGTATATCCGTTGGAGCACGTTAGCCGGAGTCGTACAATAATCTTCCGGCTCTGGCTTCGAAACTACATCTATTGGATGCCTTCTCAAATTACTATGGAGCGTATCCACGATCAATTTGTTTGTAATGTAAAGCCACGCTGATATGGTTCTGCAATATTTTTACAATAAACTCATGTTTTTCTGTATGTTTTATTATTCTTTACTTTTTTTTTATTCGAACAATTATCAATACATAGTTTACTGAAACAAACTGTGGCGCCGCAATTAGGATATTCTAAACAGATTCAGATCATTTTATTGGACCAGAAATTTTTTTGTAGGTATATCCACCTATTGGAAATCTTAAATAAAAACTTAAACGCAACCCTAGCAAGTTTTAGTAAAATCGTAAGTACATAATACGATTACCGCTTCAATCCACGAAAGCGCACTAGCAGGGACACGTTCATAGTTCCTAGTTCCATTGTATTGGCGCGGGAGCCAACCTGTTGCACCGAACTATTTTATTAGCGCTAGTGTGGGCCATTCTTTACGGCTCTTTTGTCGGTGGCGTTTAGTCGCACATTGTGCGAGCGCCGGCATGATTGGCTAGGTTTATAACGCAAACAACAGCTATATTTTTCATTTGCGCTACCCTTTGTCCAGGCTGCATTCGTATGATTGTTTTAAAATGCTTTCCAAGATTGCTTTTTGGGCTGAAGCTTTGCCAACTTTTGAATTTTTATTTTAGTTGACAGAGCGCCCTTTTAATTTTGTTCTGTTTATGGCTTACGACGGAACAGCTAACTCAATTGTTCAATTTTCTGCTGATTTTATTTCTTTATCATTTATTTTGTATCTTCACGTGCAAAATGTTCTTAAATAATGTCTATGCATGGCATTAAGTGCCTTTATAGATGGGTTGTTCGATATGTTTTATTTTATTACCTCGGTATTGAAGGCTCTTATTTTAGAAAGCATTCTTGACCAGAATACATGCAAAAATGTTTTTTCTTCACAAGGTATTGTCCAGGAATCACCAATACGTCAGATCTGTCAGACTGCACCGCCGCATAAATTGGCTGCAACGTTGCCGGGAATTTCCCTCAGGGTTCTCAACAGATAAAAAAACCTAGATTATCATCCCGTTGAGCTGGTTCTCCATCAATAATTCAATATTCACTATTACTTTGCCGTCGACAACAATTTTAAAATGCTAATTTTGTTATAATTTACAAAGTTGCGGGAAGCTTGCGAAAATTCTACACGGTTTCTATTTTATTAAACTTACGTACTCGTATTATTCAATATACTCATAAACCCTTCATTGTCTACAGATCAACAAATAATTTAATATACTACAAATTATTTTTCCAAATCCTAGAACAGTCTATTAAACTCGAAATTACAAAAAAGTCAAAGCCGAAGAAGAATAGTCAAGACATCCTTTGTTTTATTAAAAATCTTGTTACCGAGATATCCAACTAGCAAATCCTGTAACTTTATATTGAGTTAGGAAATCGTTTAAAGACTACCGAGCAGACATCGGCTATCGGTGTTTTCTTATTTAAGCCAACTTTGCCGAGTTAGAATTCAATAAAGCGGCCAAAGAATTTACTTACATCTCTTTGACTAAATAGCTGAACGGATTAATTATGAGAAGTTTCGGATCGAGTTAAATCTCCTTCGTCAACAGTTTGTAGGTACTTTGAAGAAACTTATTTTAGATTGGTCCTGGTAATAACTTTTTTCTAATATTTGCGTTTCCTTTCGAAAAGCAAAGAAACTAGAAGTACAATTTTAACTTTTCATTTCGCAGCATAGTGAGAAAGAAAGTTCATATTCCAATTACTCCCTAGTGATAAAAGTTTGTTCATAAAAGCATGGAATTTTATTACTTTGGATATCAAGTAAAAGCAAACATTAAACTAAGATCCAACTAAGAAGTTTAGACTTGCATATTATGCGACAATAACAAAAAAGGAGACCAGTCGTAAACCTTTTTACAATTTCGACTGATTAGGTATTAATCGCACAAAATTATCTCTTACCAACTGAATGAGACTTGCCATAGTGAAACGTCGTTCAATTAGAAATAAATTTTAGTGCCTTTTCACATTTCTCTTAAAAATATATACCTACATTTTTAATGTTATACCAAATGGATGACACCGCCGAAAGGCCGAATCGGGAAAACGACACAAAGGAAAGCCGCTTATGAGATGGGCGGGCGACATTAGTAAAACGGCTGGCCCAGGGTGGATGAAAATGCCCAAGACAGGGAAAACTGGGGTTCTTTCGAGGTTTTCACTTACGGAAGGTTCTCGCATAAACTAAATATAAACCGAAATATTTCTTTAAACGTTTATTTCATTGTGGCAAATAAGTAAAATATTTATTGTAGTTTTTTTTTATTGGTAAGCAAAGAAATACTTATACTTTTTTATGCAAAATTATATGAGAGTGTGTTGGCGAATCGTATCACTCGCGTAATCTAAAACATTTTTCATAGACCAAAGCATCCGTTTGAAAAACGTAACCTCTCTCCTTCGTCGGATAAAACAAGAGGCTACAAAAATTTAGCGACCATTTTAAAATCTTATATAGTAACAGGGATTTACCCCAGATAATGCAGACTCGTTTTAAAGCTGCATGTGCAGTGGGATTGCACTGTCATCACATTTCAGCCTCTACGTGACCCTATCTGCTTGTAATCCCCACACACCTGCCTTTCAAATCTCAGTCGGCTTTCTATTAAACTGCCCCGCCATTTTTATTTTTATTTTGATCGATTGTACACTGAAACGGATTTGCGGAGCAATTTTGTGGTGCTCTTTTGGTTGGTCATAGGCTTTTGCGCGTGATTTGAGTTTCTTAATGTGCTTTAGGTTCATCTTAACTCCTCTCTAATTTTATGTAATTGCCTTTTGTATTTTGCTGTATTCTATTCTAGACATTTTTCCGCAACTCGCCATCAAACATGCCTATTTTGCCAACGCATGACCAGTACTAGTTGGGGACTTCACATAGGATGTGAAGCAAAGAAATTGAAGGGTATATTACACCCTTGAATTTCTTTGCAGATGTATATGCAGGTTTCCTCACGATGTTTCATTTACCGCAAAACACTTGAGAATATCAAATGATATTTCGTAAAACTCATTGGTACGAGCCAGGGTTTGAACCCATAACCGCTGCGTAGCAACAAGCGCTTTTGCCTAAATACGCAAACTTACGTAAAATGAATTAATTGATCAGGGTTTCACACTGTTTTTATTGAGTTTAATACAATTTGATTCGTGAAAAGTTTAAATATTTCACTCATACATTTTTAGGAACAACTGTAGATAACTGTAATTCAATGAAAATTTTAAGAGCAGATATAATTATATATGTTATGCTCCTTATAAATGCCTCAGACATTCTAACGTTCATAGGCGAAAATTAAAATATTTTGTCAAATTAAAATGGAATTTAAAACGTTTTACACTTGACTGTCCATATAAACATAATAAAAAACATATAGCGGTGCGAGAGTGCAAAAACTGCTTACTCAGTGTTCCGTTGAACTATTCTGCGGCTTATAAATAGGGGCTTTCATCCGATGAAAAAACGTTCCGAGGCACGACAGATCGCGTGACGGGCAGCATCGATCGCCCACCAGCGAGATTCCGAGCGATAAATCGCGAGACATATTTCTAATATTGACGAGATGAATCCTAAATATACTTGTGAAGAGATCATGCGCAGGACGTGTCGAGGAGTTAGGAAGTTAACATTATGCCTTTTTGCTCCATTTAGGGGAGTGTATGTATATTGCTACCGTTGCTTGAGATAGGATTAAGAAAAGTATAAACAATCGGATTTTATTATCAAACAATAATGAAAATAAACTTTGGGCATACATATATTGGACGGAAAAGTTAGTGATAATAATATACTTGCAGCGTGTGAAGTAAACAATAATATTAAATGTTTATTGATTCATGATCTGATATCAATGAGATTTAGATACAAGTCGCTATTTAAATATCGGCTGTCAAAAATAATACTAATTTGAAGACAAGAGAAGAATCTCGCGGTTTATAATTATTACGGCTACGTAACAACATCTCATTAGAGTAATTTGCTTAGTATTTTTTTGGTAACAGAAAACATCGACTTTCAATTTATTACACTAATTAAAAAAAAATACAGATCGCAATTATTTCAACATACATCATTCAAGTATCTATTTAGTTTCAGTATCAAGAAATTACTAATTTTCTTTAAAAATAAAAGATATAGCTGGCGAGTGTATCTAAAATCCCGTTCAAAAGCAACTAAGTATGGCATTACTTAAAGTAACCAAAAAAATGTTTTGTTCAATCACAGTTAGTGCAAGCTGGAAATTTCGATTAACTTAGTTTTTTAGTATTAAAATCCAGCCATAGGGTAAGCACTTGCATCGTACCGAAGCCTACCCGAGTGGACGATTCACCGGAAATGACGCAGAAAATTGCTCAGACTCACGTGGACGCAATATCCTGGGACGACTTCCAATTATGCAGATTATCTGCCCTAGGATACACTTATTACAACTTACATATATGCAACAGTTTCCGATAGTAGTCGTTACGGTGTAATTGTGGAGCAAATGACAGGGGTCGAGATAGGTATCGAGGTCTGCAATGTTACTGTGGTTTCTTTAAGGAGTTGTGGTCTTTGGTTGTATACTTGTAAATGATGGGCACGCTTTTACCGTCCACCGTGTCATGCGTCACTTTTGCACTTCATAACTAGTTAGAACGACAAGGTTGATGACAACTGATAAAAATGAAGCCATTAGAAATCTAGTTAACTGCTAATTCTTGCTTGTGGTATGAAGCTCTCGTTCAGTTGATCCCTCTCGTCTTGTTATTATACCTGTAATAGTTAAACTATCAATTCAAAGACATTTCCCAAGCTTAATAATTGATTTGCGTTAGATACCACACAGTAAATAAATATCTTCGAGAATTTCAGAAATCCATAGTCACTAAAAGCGAATTTTATCTTCAGGATATTGGAGTACCCTTGCCTACTAAGATTATGGTATAAGCTATGGAAATCATCGGTATTCATAGCATGTCTTGGGATAGGGACGAAACCGTTGGTCGTTTTTGAACGTGTACTTTGTATTGATATTATGGTGCTTTTAATATATTCAGAGGGCAGTATACCTTTATAATTTCATAAAATTGAATTAAAGTTGTCAATGGAACAACAAAAGTAAAAGTTCATCATGATCACTCACCAGCCTATCTCAGTCCACTGGCACATAATCACCGCGCTGAGCAGCATGTATTTGTTATGATGACGCTGCTAACTCCAAGGTTTGAGTATGGGACAGCAGTTTTTTTTGCAATTGGGACGTTATTCCCGTAGTTAAAGTTTAAATAAATACATAAAAGGTAAAAATATACAAACAACACTACATAATCACGTAGAAGTAGCAATGGCTACTCGAAAACCCACTAACGTCTCGGACGTGTGGCGATCGTTGCACCGTACTGCACGTGATCTGGTTGCCTCTTGCTAAGTGATTGCAACTATATAAACTATTGGGAAAAAATGGTCAGTGGACTTGTTGTTATTATAACCACTTAAGTATCTTAACATAATTTTATTTAAAAACGGGCTTAGCCAGGACGCAAATATATCATTTAAATCGCTATCTAAATGACAAACAACTATCAAGCGAAAAAACTACCTTTCCTAAGACACGATATGTTTGTTTCGGTTGACTTTCGAATGAGGGTACGACTTACTTCGTAGCATCTATCACCAGGCAAGTTGTACGATTATTTTTCAACTCTTATATTAACAAAATAACCGAGTTTCGACCAAGTTATTATAGTCGTATTTTTAAAAGCTAAATATGACGTTTTCAATCGAACATGGGTTTCAATAAAACTTAAACTTCCTGCGGCCAATATACGGTGCAGTACGTGTGATCGATTTATGTGATACGTTATGAAATAGGTTTGAGTTTGGTACGAAAACAGATCGCTTGATCCACTAGATGAGTCATATGAGTGTGCTGTTTTACAATATACTGACATTCATGATAATCTATGGGTAATTGACGCTAAAAATTGATAATATATCATATTGCGCACACATGACACATTATTACGAAAGAGCGTCCTAAAGTAATCTATATGGACTAAAATATCAGGCACAAGCTCACTTGCACAATTACCCTTACTTGCCAAATATTCATTTATATTAACTCCGGATTAGCAGCCAACCTTGCGATGAAAGTGGTTCTGCCAAATGAGTGTGACATTGTAGTTCAAAGTCTATGCATCTCGAAGTTTTTTTACGAAGTACCTCGCTGACATACTCGTACTGTCACAAGGCGGGCTCGGAACACAAAAAACTTAATCTGATATTTGGCCATACTTTCATCTTCAGTTCGAATCGAATCGGTGTAGGGGCGGATGTGTCCTTTCTGTATGTAGTGCTTTTAATTATTCTGTGATACTGCTATACTGACTACTGTTTTAATGGAAAATACGCAATTGTAATAGCGTTGAATATAGAAGAGTACTGCAACTCGCTACGTTGTACTTAAATTATTAGTACGGTGAGATGACTGCGAGCTTCCTATGATTTATGGCAAAAACAAATGCGAGTTCTAGGGGATACGATCTGTGTTTAAGATATCCTTCTGCACCTGAGCAAAAGATGTCTGCAAGACGGTTTTGCGGCTAGACTATTTACTCGGGAAATAATATATTGAGATTGAGCATGTTCTTCGTGTGTTTCTAACTTGTAACAAGAGCACCTTGTAACAAAATGTTGCATTGTTCTTTATTTTATTTATCATCATCAACATATCAGCCGAAATACCTCCACTCCCTCAAATATTGCCACAATGACCGGTCCAGCTCCATCAGATCCAGCGGACTCTTGCGACCTCCACCATGTCATCGGCCTACCGACGCTGCGCCTACGATTTTATTTGTGCACATAGTGTATTATACGCACTTTTATCAATCTATTACCTATATTGTCAAAATTCTCTAAAAATAGAACCTTGTCAAAATAACAAAAAGCATGCGCAGGCGGCTCACGCGAATGGGCGTGCACAACGGCGTGTATAGGTGAAAAAGTTAAGAAAAGCTCCTATTATTTGCGCTTGTGTCTATACAAAGCTTCACAGCTTTCATGTGTTATTAATTTTAAAGTAATTTGCAGTACTACTAGTTCTGTTGGTATCGGCACGAGCTAACGTAGACACCACGCCGCACGTATTTCTTGAGCGTCTATTTAGGCCTTACACTTTGGATTTCAGATAAAAATACAAAATTAGATCTTTTTTTATTCATGAGAGTCATTTGTTCATTCCATAGAAGCGCCTACAGCAATAAGGGAATGTCTCTTTTGACCAAAAAATAATCTGATTTTGATGGGCATGCTACTAGGGCCTGCAGTACCGGGGCCGGTACTGAGATTTTCATTTCCCGGTACCGAGCGGTACCAGTACCGGGACTCCCGGTTCTGTCCGGTTCTTGCATCGTCGTATGACTTAATGACTTTATTACTAAACTGGCTATTGAACAAATAAATATAGTAAATAAACCGTAATGCAGCGCTTATAGTATTAAATGTCACGTTTTCAAGTTAAAGGTCGCGTATCATATGGACGAAATTTGCTCGTATTTTGATACGAATTAGAGCGTCCTTGTACTTAAGTGACAATGTTGTACCGTTATGAGAATGTCACAAAACTCACAAACTATATATCGTCCATTAAAGACAAAAGTGACACAACTAAAAAACCATGAAAAAATATTTTATTGCAAAAACGACATTATAAGCACTAATATTTTACGTGGCACTAAGACACCTGTCGATTTATCGTTAGAAAGTATCAAAATAGGTAGGTACCCTGTTTGCACTATCACGCTTTCGTTACTAACTTCAATGCTAAACCACCATTTTGTCAGTTGCGACTCGATCGTTGACCAAAACGCATGACATTTTTGAGAAAAAGTACCATAAAGCCAAAAAAGAAGTGATTATGTTAAGAATGTTACAAGGAAAACTGCTATATTTGATATGTATATTTAATATGTAAATATTGTGTTCCTTTATATAAAAACTAGTCACAATACGGAATGGGGCGGTTTAGATTTTATAAATGTATCCTCTTAAATTGGATTTTTCCTAAAACAAAACTGCCGTATTTGGATTTGCAAACTTTTTGAATTAAAAATATATTCGAGTCCATCAATCACAGGTGTCATATTTGTACATGTGGCTGTTTTGAATTAAATACATATGCACTTATGTATTATTTATAAACAAAGGAAACGCAATACGAAATGTGGCAGTTTAGATTCTGAAATGTACCTACACTGCAATTGTACGTTTCAAAACATAAAACGATCGTATTAGCATTTAGAATAAAATTTAAATCCATAAAATGTGCCAGATATATATATTCTTATGCAGTGAGTTATGTTTGTTTTGCATGAAATCTGCTAATTTCTTGCGAAACATTTTTTTTTTCTGATCTGCACAAGAAATAATATTGCCCCTAGCTATAAATAAACAATCAAATTTGATATTATTCATATTAGTATACATCAGTGAACATCAAAATGTCAGAATTCAAAGATAGTTTTTTTTGTGGACAGGCATACAGAGGTTTGAAAACCATACACTTGTCGTCATCATAAATGTCATAATTTAAAGATAGCGTTTTTGTGGACAGAGGTGTAATATATTTATAGATTTTATCCATATTATGTATTAATTATATTATGTGTAAATGTTTTCCTTTAAATATAAAAAATATACACACACAAAAGCACTCGTGTGCTTTACACGATCACAGCTACATAAGAGTTAAAAACATCGTCTGTTCGAGGAGACTTTCCCTTTCTTTCCATAAGAGCAAAAGGGACAAACAATTAATAGCGGCTTGTTAAGTTAACAAACGTTTATGAATAAGGGGGATAATCTCTATATTGTTAATACACAAGACGGCTCTGAAAAAACACGCATCTTGATTATTTAACATAGAACCGGGAAAGAACCGGGACATTATCTTCAGTACCGGTCCTCTTGGTACCGGGAGTACCGGGAAATTCCCGGTACTGAGAGAACCGGGAGCAGGCCCTACATGCTACACATGAACGTGAGAATCAAGTATAACTTGTGTACTTTTCAGTTTACCAAATGATGCTAAATATTTGAGATAAGAGTCACATCATTTGTATAGTAATTACATAACTTTGTTTCCAAAACCAATAACACGCTAGGTTTCAAACCAACAAAAACAAAATCCCACAGTCAATAGACTGACTCGCAAATTCACTCTATTATATGTAGGTACAGTCAAAGACAAAATATTGTACACAAGAATGTTCTAAAATATGTCCCAGTGCACTCTAATTCTGTGTAATAAGAACGTCGTACCTAACATATTTATGAGCGGATTCTTTCGATATTTATTTTTGCACTCGTCTGTACCTAAGAATTGAGATACGGGTCACCTCACTTATACATATAAAGTAGTTATACATATAGTATGCTATAATCAGAAATATTATGATTATAACGAACAAAAACAAAAATGTATAGTCAAAAGAATGGCTCCCCAGTCGCTGCCCTCTGAGTTGCTGAAATGAGCATAAATAATGTAAGTTCCCGGAATGATGTGTAAGAATCGGGATAAGTGCTCCGTCCCGCCCTGGGAACATAAATTCCAGTTTTACGGCGACGTTCCCGTATTATTGATAATAATGAAAACGTATTAGTGGAAGAGAGGACATTATTTTGTGTTATTTGGAGTTCATTAAGTATTTAGGTTTAATTTTGTTTTGTAGTTATTTTCTCAGTCAGGTTATGCTGCCGTAAAAGATTATGATATTGTATAATTTGTTTTATAGTATATTTCTTTTATTATACCAGGTAAATAATTACCTGAAACTAATGTAAGAATTTTTTTATTTCAATTGATTGATCTCCTATGTAAAAAGACGTTAAAGTTTGAAACTAGTGCTGTAAAAACCATAATCTGATCTATTTCTGCATAATATTTGTATAATGTACATCGTTATAATTTCATTTCATTTATCAATCACATCATTTTTATGAGACGATTGGTCAGAAGGAGGCAATCGTTGCCCAATGGGTCATTTTTGTACATTGAATAACATCATTTGTAGACCTTAAAAAATTTAAAACGTTCAAACCTATATAAATCAAGTTGTCATGAAATGGGCTAGCAGAAAATAATAAATTCAAATAAAGTCAATTTACCACACAATACAGATATCGCCGATACAGTTAATCCAAAGAATGGCCCATATTTTTTATATCAGCTGTATCTTCTCGCTTGTCACTGAACTCTCCAATTATACCCGATTGATGGCGCCACTTGTCAAAGATCAAATTTCTACTACTTCGCGCCACCCCCTGTCCCTTACCAAGCATTTCCAAAGACAGAAGCCCGATCCATAATCACAATCGTATATTAAAACGTTGACTTAAAAGTCAATAATTGAATATACAATAATTAGTGAAATTTTACGTGAATAATTTGACAATACATTTTCGTTTTGATTGATATTCGGTTCAATTATTCTTCTGTATTTGTAACGGTTACGTTTATTCACTTGTAGTGTAAACCTTCGGATATTTACAGAATTCGGCAATTCAATTTTGCTCTCAATACCTATTTACCTACTTATTTTCTATTTATTTTATTTATAATATATGTTTTGTGATAAGATTTTATATCATATTTTAAGATTTTATATTGCGTTTTTCAATGAAGTTTTAAAGTAGTTGACAGATTTCAAGCAAAAGTTTACTCACCCATTTAAGTGCAAGAGAGATGTAACGATCGAGTTAAAGTAGTCAATAATATTTCTTCAAACCTATGGTACGGGTCCTGATCTTTCTTTTATTTCTTCACAAGTATTTGACAGATTTGCTAGGAGCCCGCAGACGATTTTATTGGGCGGTTATTATTTTATTTTATGGACATTCACTCTTATTTCATTGGTGCTAAGACGTTACGGCGCTGTCAGCCGGTTATTGGAGCAAGCGTTTCGATTTGTGACGTTTTTATTGAATCCGATTGGATGATAACGATGTTATACTTTCGATATCTTTATTCTATTGGAGACTGTATTAAGAGTTCATGATTTTTTTTATCTTGTAGTAAAATGAAATTAAAATGCATCAGCAATAGTAAGTACTTAATGTTTTTTTTTATTTAACCAGGACTTTCAAGATAGAGGGTAAAGTATCATATTTTAAAGACAAACGGGTCTTAATCGCGTAAACTTACGTTTAATTATATCCTGACGTTTCGGGCATGACGTTACACCCGTGGTCGCAGGCAGACTGGCGAGAGAATGTATCAACACCTTCGAGCTGCGGGGCAAGGAATCTCATCCGCGTGGAATCCCGTGATTTACAAATGTAAGCGTGGTGAAACATCCATTTTAAAGCCATTGGATGTTGTGAGTGTTGTGTGTAGGCCTAGTGACAACCCTAGCCTAGAAGTGAATAATCAAGATCAAGTGCGGGTAGTTCGAAAAACCCGCGCAGCTCGAAGGTGTTGATACATTCTCTCGCCAGTCTGCCTGCGACCACGGGTGTAACGTCATGCCCGAAACGTCAGGATATAATTAAACGTAAGTTTACGCGATTAAGACCCGTTTGTCTTTAAAATATGAGTGATAATCGTGAAAGTTTAAATCAATATAGAGGGTAAAGTACTTTCATTAATATCGTATTTAGTTTGGTATCGTGTCGTTTTTTCTAGTACTACCTAGCTTCCTAACACCCTTTAGCAGAATATAAATTTTAGTTACCGCAATCTCAAAATTATTTTCAAACCAACTTAAACCAGTACTTTAATAATAGTAAAAGCTGTCTTTCAAAAATGCTACCTTAAATAATACAAAATAGTAATTTTATCTTCCCCTGAACGTCGTGAAAAGGTAACAAAGAATTCTAAATTTATTTTCAAACTCCGTCAACACCTATCGTAAAATAGATGGTGCAAAGCGCAACTCAAGAACCATTCAACGATATTGAATTGGATAAAATAAAAAGTGAAGTAGTGTCGTGTAGTGTTTTCGATCAAAGAAAATTACGGGCGGCGCTTGGTCTTCCGAGGCCGCTGCTTGAGCTCTATAAAATCCCTTTTCTCGCAACATATCGTTCTTTTCTCCCTAAATTGCGGCTGTCCCGGCGCGAGACACGTCCAGGTAATAACGCAATAAACCACTGAGAGCTTCCCCCTGGATACTATCGAGTTTTCCTTCAACCTTTCGAATACGCGTCGTCTAAGTTTAGTTGCGTTTTCTTTGTCCTTTCCCAGCCTTATTTTTATAGCGGTAGTGTTTGTTTTTGGACTGCGGCGGTGCTGCTCAGTGTGCCTGCTCGGAACTGAAATGTAGTAAGAAACAATGGGGTTCTTATGCACATATTACGTTTTTATGTTAGTCGGTGGAAGCGGTCAAGTGCGACCGCGACGTTTTTCGCGAGCGCGCGGGTTGTGGCCATCACTTTGTGTAATTGAAAACCCGGTGCACTTGTGCAGAACGCCCGTTTACAAATAAATCTTTTATGGGCATGTGTGCATCTGATTGTCTTTGCACTCAAATGTAAACCGAGTAGATTAAATCATGCTCGGCTACAACCAAGTGCGATATTAGCATTTTTGGATTTTATAACATTTACTCACAAACAGACAGGAAACAGTCAGTTTATCGTAACAAAGAAAGTGTACTTTCACTGTTATAATTAACAAATTAAACAATTATCATTTCAAACATAACAACTTTTCAAAATGAAGTAGGTAAATATCACGTAATGATCTGGTGGATGAACTGGCCGATTGAAATCACAGGGCAATCGACGAAATATACAAATGTTTGTGAAATGTATTTCCTGATGTTAACGAGTATGTTAGATACATCACGTATCCAACGTACTTTATTTATATTTTGTAAGATTTAAACGAAATCATGAATTTTTATTTTGTAGGAACAAATATCAGAATCTGCACCGAGCAACTTCACTTCTGTTTGCTGGCAATAATTAAAAGCAACGTATTAATCTCAAAAACCGTAGTATTCAAAAGGAGATTGAAATTACACAGCTCAATACACTGAAACAGAAAAATGATGCCGAAAATCAAGCCCGAATAAATAACGTTTTCCCAGCTTTGCTTAACCAGGAAACTATAATTTGCACAACCGACCTAAGCTTATTTTTAAATTTCCGGCTCGAGGGAGCCGGCGAAATCCTTTGTGGTTTCTGAAAATATACTAAGATCGGAGTAACCCGCTGATCGGAGTATGAAACTCACTAAAAGCGGATTTAATTAAACGCCTTTGTCAACTGCTCCTTTTAATTTTGATGAATAAAGAAAATTATTTATTTTGAGCTGTTCTAACGGTGATTTATTCTCCGGGCAGGGACGTTTATAGGGCGTCCCTCCCCACGGGAAATTCCTTTTTTATAATTTCTTGTTCTGGAGTCTTACATTAAGGCCGGATTTAGTGAGTAGATTAGTGCGGACGCCTGCTTGCTTTATGCTTTTATTGCAAGACGTATTTGCTTTGACGTTGACTGAGGATATGATCAATACATTTTTATATAGGGTCCTTTCGACCTTAGAGCTTTATGTACCTGTTTAAGGCGAATCGGAAGTTTAGAATTGAGGAAATTTACTCAATGTAGTCACAAATCTGCTTGTCACGTCAACATTAAGATAAGTTTCATAATGAAAAATGTAGAACAATGATAAAATGAACTTAACTGTATGGCTTATTTTTTAATCTACAAATAAATGTATCTGTGACGATGAAAATTATTGTTATCCTTTTTTTTCAAGTTATCAATCTCAAAAGTAGAGAGCTAACATTTATTTGACGGATACTATTAACTGGGGATTTAAAATTTTGATTATTAGTTTCATCCTAACACATAATAACAATGCATTTTCTTTTTCGCAGGTATGTCCCAATTTTATGTCCCGTGTACCGGTGAGTAAGCAAAATTGCAGCAAGAAACGTGACACCAGCCAATGGAAAAGGATTACACCGTTATTAAACTTGTAAAATTGCTCGTAGAACTTGAGCGCGCCGTAGCAGACCCGTAGCACTGTAGCGTAGCGGTGTCTTGCCCATGCTCGTAAAACGACGCGACCTCCAGAGGTCTACGAAGGTACTTGCTACGTTTTGCAAACTGCCCTACGCCCGTACTAAATCTTTTAATCTCTTTACAATGGTCCAACGTCATAAATTTGACATCTGTGACTTTTTTATTACGATATTCGAACGTGAACCTCCCAGAGGTATGATAAAATCGTGTTTTATAGCCGCGGCCCGCGTCAGTTCATTATTTTATTTTGTTTTATAGATTAATTGGCGTTTAAATTCAGGGGAAATAATGTGCATGATTGTGAAATACAGTTTAATTTCATTTTTAGATATAAAATATTTTAAATTGTTTCGCCGATGCGGCAGGGATTAAAATTTAATTAAGTATGGCTGTCGAGAACATAAAATAATTTTGTTTTTGAGTATTGCATTCATTAAATACTTACATGTGCTACTTACACAATGAGGTAGGTCTGCGACCGGTTTTGCTATTATCAGATAATCTAAATGATTATCGAAATACATTTATCGAAAAAGGACTTAACCTAATTATTTATATTACACAAATAAAACGGAACGTTGACGTAATCGTTTTAATGGTTTATTCAATATTTAACTCCATTAAAGAACGAATATTATGAATTACCGTACGGGTCTGTGTTATAAATAAATGTGATTAAAGTAGAGGCATCGTAAGAAGTCGTTTTTGACAGCTCACAATAGTGTAGTGAAACGCTCGATTTTACCGTCGTAAAATTTTCAGTCAAGTGCGAAAGGGCGTTAGATCTGGTACTTGCCATTAAAAAATTTTAATTAAAAAAGTGTTAGGTAATCCGAACTAAAAAAGTGTTTGGTAATCTTACTTAGAATCATTAGCAGGCAGCGAAACTTTGGTGCCGGTGACGTCATAATGACGTAAAGTCGCATTTAGGTAGGATGTTTTATAGGACGGATAGGACGTGACCTATAGAGGAAATAGCATCCACAACCTCTGTTAGCGAGAGATAGTAACTAGTGTCAAAACCAGTGTCAAAACCAGTGTCAAAATTAAAAATCAAGGTCAACAATTAATAGCAGTAGGTAATCGGTGTCCAAAAGTAATGCCAGGTCAAATAGTATCGGAGTCTGATATACAATATACGTAGGTAGTTTCACTTGGTAGTAATGTCAATGCAGAACTGGCAGTGGTTGAGTTGAGACCATGAGCTTGGACGCGAGTTTGCCAGCCTGCAGCGATCCACTCCCAACCCACGTTGGTAAACTTGCGTGCTAGCTCAGAGGGCAATGTAGGTATGCCAAATAGAGAAATGCCGTATATACAGTATATAAAGTCACTAAAACCATTTATTAAAATCAGAGCACATCTAGGTGATAACGTAGTGGTACATAAATTATTATTCTAGGAAAAATAAAATTATACGTTATTTTATAACAATTTTGACATTTATCTGGTTGTTAAGTTCAACACAGTCTGTAAAGCCGCGTATCCACCGGGCACACGGGCTCGCGAGGACCTGTCGAAACCATAACAAACTTTTAGAAAATATGTGCGTACCTACAATTATAGCAATTATTCGTACCTCCATAAAAAAAGGTTTACTTAATTATTTCGATTGACGTATCGGTAAATTGCAGCAACAGTAGTAACATCACTATTCCGTACAGGCAACAATGAAGTTGGACATTTGCTCCATTATACAAACTGTCAACATTTACAGAACTTCATGTGCAAACAAACGTCAAAAACGACTTCTTACGATGCCTCTACTTTAGTGTGGAAAAAATCGTCTGACCTCACATTGTGTCAGTTTACATTAAGAATGAGACGGAATATTACACATGCATTTAAAATTTTATCTGAGAGACTAGACTCTGTAATTCTGCGTCGATATATCGAATTACATGTTCAGAAACTGTAATTCGATAAATCTATGGCGGAAAGCAAAATAGTCAGTCAGGTGAAGGTATTTTGTTAAGATTATGTAGCTATAGGTATAATAACATTGTTGTAAATCTTATGTTTTAAACTAAACTAACATTGCTATGGACTCATGTTGTCTGAAATTAAAACATTTTTATTTTTATTTTTTATTTAAAATTTTATAAAAGTGTTTTAAACAGGTGGATTTTATGTATCCGTAAAAATATGCTACAGCCGTAAAACATCGAATCGATTTAAAAGATCGAATGAAACAAGTACAACAATCATTCAACTACCCCGTATTACAGCAAGTTGCATTTCGTCGCACTTACTTAACTACAGCAATCAATTCATGCAAATCTCACCCTTCCTTCACTCTGAATACGGACGTTTTTTTCATCAAGCGAGTCTTACAGATACGAGATTGAAGAAGTATGCCGGCGATTTGTCGTTGGGCCCGATTGTGATGGAACAGCCGAGTCACGACACCCAGTTAGCCAGATGGATATTATCTATTCATGCCTCTCCCCGCTCAATGGGACCACTTGCCGGGGAAAACGTATTGAATCCCTAATGTGAACAGTAACCTGAAACGTTTTTTGAAGAACAGCCGAATCATTTTGGAATGCATTTGTATTGTGTTTATTAGAACTACGTTTGGGAAGATGGAGTATTAAATTGTTTCGTAATATTATGGCTAGAAAAACAGTCGCAGAGTCTGGCTGTGACCGACTCAAATAGTAGGTAGCCGATTATGTATTTCCGAGAATAGAACTAAGCCAAGAAATATTTTGCCTATATACACTCCCGGTCAAAGAATACTGGTCGGGTATAAAATTTCATAGAAAATACAATAAACACGCTGATTTCAAATAGATTTTTAAAATGTTTACAGCGTAAGTGGAATCTAATTTAATATCCAATATTATTGGATTTTCCCTATTTTTTCATAGAATCCAAGAAATATGTAATTTTATCGTCAATAACGATAACTCCGTGGATATACTCGTAAACATAGCAAGTTATGATTAAAAAGCTCTTATTTCCATACCTATTACCTTATTACAACAGTTTAAAATTTTGTTTGCACGAATCTGTGTAACGGACATTTCAATTTTTTTTTCGATTGTATTTAGGAAAATATAATCTATTGTTAAAAGGATTCTACCTATCCTGTTCATATTTTTGAAAACTCTCTTTAAATTCAGTCCGTTTGCAGTATTTTCTATGAAACATTACATGACTCGTATTTTATCACCGCAAGTGTATTTAGCATACCTACCAATAACTATTTTATCAAATTATTATCAGTCAGTTTGGTTAGACTTGATTTAAATTAAAACATGCAACAGACACATCATCAAAACGTTACAGGCTCCAACTGGACTATCGGCGAAATGAAATTCTGCGATCAATTGAGAAGTGCTGTTCGGCTAAATCATTTTGAGTATTACTTTAGAGCTGCCTATTATCCGATAATCTAATTATTGTCAACGTCGTAGCACGTTTATAAAAGACATTACAAAGTCTGATAGTGGAACTAGACGTCAACTAAACGCTACTTTACGATTTTTCTTTGTGCCTTGTTAACTAAGTTTGGACCGCAAAGTTCAACCCCACTAATCTGATCGTCACCTGCCCTTATCGGGAATTAACATCGGCCAAATAGGGTCTTCGTAGTTTAAAGTTTATCTTGATGGCTAATAAACATTACCTTCTAGTAATGGATGTCGACAAGTTGGAATGGTATCTAATACCCTGTGAGACAGCAATAAAAAATAACTTGTTAACTAATTAATATTGCACTGAACATTAAAAAACTTTGAGTCATTAAAGAATCAAAAGACTAATAGCGTCCGTATTGACATTATTAAACAACAATCAGAAATAAAGGTAATTTAATGATATATAAACTGAAATGCTCTTATTTATCAAACGAACAACAACTAATATCGCGAATAATTAATTATTTGAAGCACTTATACGTCAAAATGAAAAAAGTTCTTGTTGTATGTTGTATGTAATTGTAACAAATCCATATACTTATACATTTCTTTTGTTTGTGCTCGCAATTCAAACATGTATTGTATTTTTGAATAGGTCACTAGCACTACTACATGCAACAAGTGACTATTTTTTTTTACCTAAACATTGGCGTAAATGTTTGAAGGTCCTCTTAAAAGATCAACCTACCCTCAAACTAAAAAACAAATGTACGTAGACGTACGCAGGGTCACCATCCAAAAGAAGCCGTGAACATTTGATACGAGGTATAAAAATAGGTAGAAGAAACAGGGCTCGAACAAATACTTTGCTTATTACTAGTTATTACGGAACCCTACAAACTTGTGCACAATAAAACTGAACTAATCTCATTGCACTAGCCCCCTGACACGAAGGTTTAACAACCGGACAACTTTCAAGTAATTTGTCACACAAACACAAGCAAGTGTACTCATAAACGAGGACACATAAAAACGTCACACTGCCGCCTGTTAATCTACCATTAGTTACGGCGAAGTTGTTTTCTAACAAAAATATACTCCCCGCTATCGTGACACTCCTAATGCTGGTTTCTTTTCTTCCCGACTCGAGCATTTTTATGCCCATCCTCAGAACTTTAGCAATCCACTTATATCAGTGAAGTGCTAAGCAAATACAAAAAGTTTCCTGTTTAATTCTGCCTTAAGGATATTCAATGAATTTTTGCGCCGAATTGCTTTAAATAATCCGAGTGCGTTTCTTGTGTGACTTCTTGCTTTTGCGATTTAATTCAGGCTAATGGATTTATTTGGTACGCGTAAAACGAGGATGTTGTGAGTGCACTTAAAATAATTAGCGTCGCTTAGTTTTGTAATGTGGAAATTGGGCACGAGTTCTATTCTGTTAGGTACCTACCATGCTGCTATCGAAACAGTAATTACTACAATCGTATTACACATTCTACAAAATGGTATTTGTGTATCTGTATACATAACGTTTTTAACTTCTAGTTCTACTGCTCCCAACTATTAATGTTGTTGCGGATTGATTCTTCATGTCGACAAATATTATGGGCGCATACGACTTACATTGTCATATGTAAAACGGTATTGTATGAAAATCATTCGTGATATTTGAACGGATATCGACAAAGAAACAAATGAATACCTTTAAATAAAAAAATCAAGTCATTTATTTCCAAAAACGGAATACGCAACTAAGTAGCTTAAAAAGATCATAAAAAATCCTCGTTCAATATACTTAAAAATAACTCGTCTTCCTTTGATGTCAGCACATTATAACTCAAAGATTAAGAAAATCTGAAATTGTGGCATTGCCTGATTTTGCAGAAGCAAGAATTCGCGCATCTTAAGATGTATTCAGATTTAATAAATGCGATATCAATATTCTTCTAATTTCTGTACGTCCCGCTCACTTAATTACAAGAAGCGCTAAGATATGATATGGTTAAAATAAGAGTAAGTCAGAAAATTTTCGTAAACTCATGGTTATTGCTACGAACGGCTGAGTAAAGCAAAAATCGCATGGAACTTCCTTCCACGACGTAGTTACCTTACTTTTGAATTATCTGTGACAGTTGTCCCTATCGAATGCGTAAACTTTTTCGTAGTGCATCTCTCTCCTACAACAGTGCAATGCGAGTGAGATTTTTCGAATAACCTCTTATTGATACCGCACTACCGCAAACCAAGATTGATGTGTTGCCTCTCTTTCGCACTTGTGAATTCGTACGTAAGTATGGCAACACGTTGATCGTGGTTTCCGTAGTCGTTCGACTGGTACTCAAACTCATAGTAAGTACACGTGTTAGGTACCCTTGAATAAATAATATCATTCTTTGCGAATATTCCATTTGCTTTGAGACTTTGTGAACTCATGCTATGCTTCAGCTAACGCAGATATACAAACTGAAATGCACTACAATTTACTATCCAGTATGAAACTATACTAAGCATGATACGAACTTTAAATTTGGTAACAATAGAAAATGCTAGACTTGATATTGTAACACTTAAGGTTATTACATTTATTTTTAGTACAGTCAAAGACAAAATAGGGTGTATACAAACATGTTCAAAAGTATGTCCCAGTGCACTCTTAATTCTGTGCGATTAGAACGTCGTAACATATTTATGAGCGGATTCTTTCGGTACTTATTTTTGCACTTGACTGTACCTACAGTTGGTGGTTTTTACGCACTAGTGTGAAGCGAGAAGTGGTTCATTTCTTGTTAGATAGAAACATCGGAGATTATATTTAGATATTTATATTTAGAAGTAAGTACCTAATTATGTAATAACTATTTTTAAAAAAATCTAAAAATTTTGTTCAAATATGATTAAAAATACATTAATGAATTAGATTCTTTACAGCGTACAAAATTGTAAATAAAAAAATTAGAGGGTTATTAAAACAAAATTAGTTGTGAGACTACTCATTGACCTTGGCTTACTATCGTATATAACATGGACGTCTAATGCCAGCTCAAAAATGCCCCCAAAACCAAATGTTCAATTGTGCCAAGATAGGCAGGACATAGCGCTTTTCTTAACACCGCGGATATTTCGGCGCAACATCTTTGACAAACGTTTATAGAATATAGCCAATCAAAACTTTGATGGACCTATCACAACTATGGCATGGCGGTTTAAGTTTTTATAGGTTGATATTGAAAGGCATTACCGTGATGCATTGAAGATGCAGGACCGTTTTTGAAAGGCAATTTAGTATGGCGTGCGGCTGCCATGTTTTATTCGTTCGTAGCTTCAGACATATCGGAGCGTCTCGGGAGCTCAATATCTAAGCAATCCTCTATTTTTATGGCGTTAAAATGCATGTTCAGATATTTTTGAGTACACGTCCGCTCTTTATATGATGGCAACTGTACACCAATGAGAAAAAATCATAGTTTTTGTCACATGCTACCTACACCCAATCCTAAATCAAACAACGCGAAATGGCCAATGCAAGACAAATAGTGGCTCGGTTTGTAAACACGCGTTGTCACCCGAAAACACAATCGCGCCGAATTTTACATCCACCCGAATTATACTTTACGAACACGAGTCGGTTTGCTGAATCGAGCATGCCCGCGTTAGGTGCATAAATTATAGAGTGCGTACTGTGGCGGCCACAGATCACTTACCTTCCTCTTAAATAAATGAATATCTTGGAACATCTTACACAAATCGATCTAGTCCCAAGGTAAGGCCAATTAGGGCTTGTAATGCGGGTACCAAGCGACGATATATATAATAGACAGTTACATATAAATACATAGACAGTGAGGACCAAGGAACAAATATTTGTGATAAATAAATACGCAAATAATGCCCACGCTGGGATTCGAACTCGGAACCTCTAGCTTTGTAGGCCGGTTCACTACCAACTAGGCTACGGAGGCTGATGAATTTTAGCTACGCCAAGGGGATTTCTACTTTCTCTTAAATAAATGAATATCTTGGAACATCTTACACAAATCGATCTAGTCCCAAGGTAAGGTAAAGTAGGGCTTGTAATGCGGGTACCAAGCGATGATATATATAATAGATAGATACATATAAATACATAGACATTCAGGACCAAGGAAAAAATATGTGATCAATAAATACGCAAATAATGCCCACGCTGGGATTCGAACTCGGAACCTCCAGCTGTGTAGGCCGGTTCACTACCAACTAGGCTACGGAGGCTGATGAATTTTAGCCAAGCCAAGGGTCACTCCGCGTTTACAGTGCATGCCGCGCGCACCGAAAGCGGTCAGCGTCAGTGGATGGTAAACTCCAGGCGAGTAGCGCAGAAAACAATATAATAAAAATGCCGCAAATTAGAACGATTGGTTTGCAGCACCGTACGATACAAAACAATGGTTTTATTGTGACAGCATGTTTCGTGAAGTATTTTCTTATTATTTTTAATTTTCAGGCATATTAGAGCTATTTGTGGTAGCGTTATAATCAAAAAATGATTTCATTTCTCCGACACCAAGCTGAATCCACGTTATGACTGTGTTTGTTGTGTAATGTAACATAAAAAAAAACTAAATATGATCAGGAATACACCCTTAAAATCTCTCGCAATGCTCATGATCGAATTGTGCTGTGACCATTGCTGTACGCCGCGGCCACGACATCGGTCTAAGGCGACCGGCTTAGCGGAAAACGTATGGTGCTCCCTCTCGTACCCATATCGGCATCCCGCTCCAACTCATGGATTCGCTCGCCGCTAGTCGTCTTAGACCAATGTCGTGACCGGGGCAGAACAGTGTAGGTAAATGTATTGCGCTGTCCCATTGGCTTGCCAAAGTGAAATCAGTCTTGAAAAGTTCCAAAGCCTATCCTAATGCGGAGTCTATTGTATCGTATCAGCTGCGGTGTCGGAACTGGGTGCTTCTTTCCTGGGAATTTTGATAAATAACTAACTCAGTGAAATTATTACCCTGTACTACATAGTACAACGTACAACCCTAATGTCATGCGCGTTGAGAATCCTTATCTCCCGAACGCAGCACTTTGATTATGAAGGAAAGGAATATTTAAAGATGCCACGCCTTTGTCTGACGCACGTGTAAAATTTATGTTTAAGAAATACTACGTTTGCTCAAATATGTGTGTGTAAATAAGGAAAGCATTCCAATTCGTTGTAACCCTTTTCTTGATTAAAACAAAATTAGCGTTGATGCCTCCTCGACTTTGTGGAAATTCTGTCTTTAAAAAAAATAGAAAAAGTGGATCGGGAAATATGTGCACTATGAGAGACATTGCCAAGAAAAGGGTTTAAAGCGTCAACAAGGATTCGTTTATAATTAAACGTGAGCAATTTTGTAGAAACTCCCTTTGTCGTTTGCAATAAGGGCGCTTAGACATTGAATTCGTATAAAAATACAAGCCGATTTATCCGTATGGTAATTGACAAAGTGCGACGTTTTTTAAACAGCTATGAAATAGTGTCATGTGTTGTCTGTACAAAAAGCGATTTAAAAAATGTTAATGTCATGTTATATGACACTGCTTGCGTGCCGTAAACGTGTGCGTGACGTGCAAGCGGTGTACGATCTACTATGACATTCCCGATACTACAACGCGCACGCCACGCACTCACGCACGTGCTGCACACGCATCTGGTGTGGCTCAGCCTTTAGAGTGCGGCTCCACTGACGCGAAGTGGAGCGGAGCTGTGCAAAATTGACCAAATACATTCTTCAAATTCAAAATTCGAAACACTGATGCGGTCTCATTGGCCGAGCTCCAACATCTCCGCTCCGCTCCGCGTCAATGGAGCCGCACCCTTAATGTCATTAAATGTTACTGCAAATCCGTGTACCGAACACGAAAACTTACTAATACATTAACCCACTAAGCTATCTCGATCATGGAAAAGGCTAATGTGATCGCATCTTCATCATTTATTCAGCACCCCATGAATACTTGAGTCTACCCGCAATCTTCTTCGTTAATGATGTTCTTACTGCGTTCTTTTAGTTTTACGGAGACAATATAAATAATTAGTAACCACAGATATTTATTTATTATTATTTATTATTATACTCGGAGTTTCTCAGCGTGATCGAATCAGAAATGAGGAGATCCGTGGGCGAACTAAAGTTACTGTCATAGCCCTCCGGATTAGCAAGCTGAAGTGGCAATGGGAAGGCCACATTGCACGCAGAGCATTGATTAGGGTCGAAAAGTGCTCGAGTGGAGACCACGGCTAGGCAAACGCAGCGTATAGGACGTCCACGTCCACCCACAAGATGTACAGACGACTTTATGAAGCCGGGATTCGCCGGGACACGCTGCCGCTGGATGCAGTGGCCTGTACCACAAAACTTTACAAGCGTACAATTCAGCTCAGCGTTGCTCAAATATCGCCGTGTCTCTTTTCTTTACACGGGAGTGGTTATCTTTTGTTCGTTTTTATAGTTCCTATCCTAAGCCACTGGTGCGATGAGCTATCCACTATTTTATAGCCCGAGAAACGAACAAAAGATATAGAATCCGTGTCAATAAAAGCGACAGATATATTTATAGTTGATCGCTGGCTGTTCACATTAAAAGCGGGTTTTTCTGAGAAAATTCACTCGCCCGCGAAGAAAATTCTCGCCAATCGCTACCCACTACTCTTTTATCACCTTGGTTGGACTAGCAGGCCTAACGGTAACTTTCAAGTTTGCAAATTTCGAACAGCTGTCTCTGTCACATTAATAACGGTTTTGTTGGAGTGACAGAGACATTAAGCTCGAAATTTAAGAATTTTTCGCGGTAATAGGCAACACTAGCGCCGCTTCTGCATACAGTAGCGGCATCGTAAGAAGTCGTTTTTGACAGCTCACAATAGTGTTGAGAAACGCTCGATTTTACCGTCGTAAAATTTTCAGTCAAGTGCGAAAGGGCGTTAGATCTGGTACTTGCCATTGAAAAAGTTTAATTAAAAAAGTGTTAGGTAATCCGAATTAAAAAAGTGTTTGGTAATCTAGGTAAGATGTTTTATAGGACGGATAGGACGTGACCTCTATAAGCAAAATTCATAGCAACCACAACCTCTGTTAGCGAGATATAGTAACTATATCCAATCAGAAGCATAAACAGTGTCCAAAATTAAAAATCAAGGGTCAACAATTAATAGCAGTAGGTAATCGATGTCCAAATGTAATGCCAGGTCAAATAGTATCAAATAGTATAGAAAATATGTGCGTACCTACTATTATAGCAATTATTCGTACCTCCATAAAAAAAGGTTTACTTATTTATTTCGATTGACGTATCGGTAAATTGCAGCAACAGCAGTAACATCACTATTCCGTACAGGCAACAATGAAGTTTGACATTTGCTCCATTATACCAACTGTCAACATTTACAGAACTTCATGTGCAAACAAACGTCAAAAACGACTTCTTACGATGCCTCTACTTTAATTATATATGGCGACGGTGTGTGCGCGAGATAGCTATACGCATGCCGTCCCACTCACACATATGCGGATTCGCATCAGTTGACGTCTATCTTAATACATATACGGATAGGGATGATGACGGTAGTTAAAATTATTTCACATTATACACGACATAATACACTAAAAAAATATTATAAAAATGTAGATTGTATTAACTTTTTTAAGGAACTTCTATTTAATAAATTAAAAAGAGCTTCACTGAAGAGAGTAGTAGGTAGGTCATTAAATTTCGCAGTATGCAAACGTGACGTCACTTTTGTGCAATTCGAATAGATAAAATTCTGGTTATAGTTTTGACAGTTCAAAAAAAGATGTTGATTTTACTTGCCAGTATTCATGCTGAATAGTGTTTTAAGGTACATGGCAAACAATCATAGCATAGCCTCGTATTAGGGAGTCCTTAAATTCATGCCAACCGCCTATTCCATGGGTACCAACCATCAAGATGACATTGGCGGCTTGTCGCCTGCCGTCTAATACGGGCCTCACGTTGTTCCCGAGCTCGCATCCTATAGGAACACGAGGGCAGCGCATCGCCACGTAGTGTGTCGAGCTAACTGCAGTTAGGTGGTATGCACGTGTCTGTCAAAGACGAATGAGTGATATAGACTTCCAATCTCCACACATTAAACATCGTATATCATCTTCAAAAAAAATCAAAGATGGCTGACTACAGCATTTGAAGTCTTTGACACGTATCGTGAAACACGTTCGCAGATAATATAATACCTACTAATAATTAAAAATAATTTTAACTGAAAATGTGTGAACTCAAGGTTTAAAGTTCGTAATAAAAGTAAGGTTGTGTTCTCAAAGTGCGTGATTATAAATAAATAAATAATAAATAAATGAATATCTTGGGACATCGTACACAAATCGACCTAGTCCCACGGTAAGCTCAATTAAGGCTTGTGATGTGGGTACCAGGCGACGATATATACACGGTGGGCCCGAGGAACCCGACAGATTCAAACAGGGTATTCCTGAAGATATTACGAGTAATTAATGTTATATCAACATAGGTCTAATTAAGTATCCTAACAATTTTGTTTTTTAGAATAAAGTAAATCAATTTAATTTAGCACTTCCTTGTAAACAAATCTTTAGTTGAGTGAATGAGAGAAAGATATTCTTCTCCTTTGGCGAAAACCAACACTTTACGAATCATTCCGACATAAAACGATGAACGGCGAGCGGCGTGACGGTATGTGTCATGTCATGTCATTGTGACATGACAACAAAAGTCTTATGGGTAGGTCAAGCATGTTCGTGTTTAAGTGAATCGACCGAAACATCTCAATTTATTGAGTTCATAATGCCAATCATTTAGGTACATAAAAGGTAAAAATCATCATCATCAGCCTGTGATAGTCCACTGCTGGACGTAATCCTTTCCTATTACCTATGCGTATAGACGCATTAGGAGGTAAATGCCCATAATCGCCACGCCTGGCAAGCGGATTGGCGATCGCAGTAATGTGTCCACTATGATGACGCTGCTGCCCATCATCATTTTTCTATCAAGTAATGGTCAGTGACACTTCAATCCCTTAGTCGACTTTTACGACACCCGCAGGAGGAGTTGGGGTGGTGACACATGTATTCTTACTGCCGTCACCACACGGCCACGGGCAAAGGTAAAATAATTAACTGTATCTAAATAAATTTCAATATCGTAAATTCGTAACCAAAGTAAAAGCGATTATGCTAGTGAAACCATATTTAGTACTTTCATTTTTTTTTATGATATTTTTTATTTGAAATTAGTTAGTTATACTAGCAAAAGAAAAGAAACCCAATGCAAACAACGAATTTTTATTAATTAATCAAATTTTCAAAATGTGAACCCTATTTATGTTGGAAGGCATTTTCTCGATTTGCATGAGGATTTTCTGGAAGCCACATGTGTAGGTTGTGAGAATTGAATTATCCTTCTCTTGTAAATAAAGATTCGTCAGACCACAATATCTTGTTGAGAAATCCGGGATCTTCTACGAGTTTCTGATTCATTTTTTGACAATATGCGATTCTAGCAAGCCCATCGTTGTTTAACAACCCTTCTACTTTTCGATAGTGAAAAGGGTGAAGACCGTACCTTTTCCATAATTTTTATACGACCCTGTAATTAACTCCTACAATCCGAGCAACGGCTCTCGATGACAACGTCGGATCTTCCGTGATCATGTTCATTATCCGGTTCTCCGTATGTAAATCCAGATTGATCACTCTTTCATAACGATTTTTTCCAAGACCTAGTTCAGAAAATCGTCTATGTACATCCACAAACGTAGCATGGTGCGGCACACGACGAGTCGGATACCGTCCTAAACTCAACAACTGCTTCATGGGAGTTGCCGTCACAAAATCCGTAAATAAAATGGATATCTGCTAATTCGCGCGAAGAATAACGCGGTGGCATAGCGATTATTTATTTAAACAGAAGTAACACTTTATTTGCAATGTGATTTTGCGTGACAATCAGCAATCTTTTTGACCGACTTTTTGACGTTGACATATCAGTCACATTAATTTCAAACTAGGTATGGGCCAGTTACGAGTATTAGCGTAAATAGTTTGCACTCTTGTGATTGAGCACGATAAACTAAAGTGTATTCTATTGATAAGTGAAGAGTATTATTTCTGATAAATGAAAAATAAAAGTATAATGTTAAAGTACGCCTAGGAATGAGAAAAGGTAACACTCAAACTTCAATTTCATTAAAATAAATATTCATAGTGACGAAAGAAACCTTTTTTATTTGGATGACAAACTCTTCGATAGGTACTAACTGGCCAGAAATACTGAAAATAGTGCTTGTCGAGTCGCTATATTTTTTTAAACGAACTATGCACGTGATGTTCTTAGGGTGCGTTAGACTGGAGATTTTAGAATTTCAGTTTTGATTAAAATAATGAATATCTCAAAAATTATGCGTAATTGGACTGCAGGTCCTGCACATTATATGCTCCAAATAGGCTTTAGAATCGGTAGTTAAAGTTGGTCGGGTTCCTCGGGCCCACCGTGTATAATAGATAGATAGATACATATAGATACTTAAATACATAGACAGCCATGACCAAGGAACAAACATTTGTGATAAATAAATACACAAAGAATGCCCTCGCCGGGATTCAAACCCGGAACCTCCAGCTTCGTAGGCAGGGTCACTACCAACTAGGCTACGGAGGCTGACAAATTATGGAATAATGTAAGTTTTTAAACAAACCTAAAAACTTTATTTTATTCTACTGATGAATGGTATAGACTTACTCCCTTATTCATAAACGTTTGTTAACTTAACAAGCCGCTAATACTTGTTTGTCCCTTTCGGTCTCAATGTGTCCATAAGAGCAAAAGGGACAAACAATTATCATTATAGCATTGCTTGCATGGGTAGCGGGAGTAATAGAAATGTCAGTAAGTCATTTAAATAATATTTCGTTTTAAAACTTATTTTTTTGTCGGCAAGTGTGATGAAGAACATTGCATACATCACGATCGGTAAGCGGAATACTAACTCGAGTCATTAAAGCACTCCGCCTACGGCGTCAGGCTTCTAACACTCTCGTTAGTAATTCCGTACTTACCTCCCTTGATGCACAATGTACTATTACGCGACTAAATCCTGTTTACTTACATAATCAGGACCACTTTGTTACGATTGACCAAAGGAGAAGTCTATATTGTTAACTCGTCGCCAGTACGTTCATTAGTGGACAGATGCGTCTGCGATCGGAATTCGATCACTTTAGGAACAATGTTGCAGGGCAGCTTCTAATTGACGGCTGTTTCGTGGTGCTACGTAAGAAAGGAGACATGTAACCAAAATGACAAGGTGTAACGAAAGTAGTGGTGATTCATTGAAGTTCAAGATTTATTATTATTTTGTTCAGATACAAAAATGTAGGGTATATTTTTCTCGATTGAAAAGGTATGAAGTATTTATATTAATATGTGTTACGAAACAGCTATAATACGTACAGTCACGTCCAATAATATGTATACATTTTGGAACGTATGTCAAAGGTATAAGGATCAAAATTGTATACATATTATTAGAGCCGACCGTACTAGTTTGTGCTATTTATCGTTCCCATATTTTTAACAGACTTCAAAAAGGAAGAGGTTCTCTATTCGACTGTTTTTTTTGTATGTATGTATGTAATGTATGTTACTCTATGAAATTGATGATATATGAACCGATTTAAATTATTTTTAGAACGGGTTTTAACCCGGAAATGGTTCCAATTAGCGCCAAGTCAAGGTCTGATAATGGTATTGTGGAAAAATCGGTTAACGTCGGTTTTTTTCTTAATTGGTGATTATTAATCCGCAGCAAAACCAAAGTAACTGAAATAGCCCTCCGAATCGCTAAACTGAAGTGGCAGTGGGCGGGGCACATTGCGCGTAGAACCGATGGCCGGTGGGGCGAGAAGGTTCTCGAGTGGCGGCCACGTACCTGTGCAGCGTGGGTAGGCCCCCCACAAGGTGGACTGATGACCTGGTGAAGGTCGCAGGAGTCCGTTGGATGCGGGTGACACAGGACCGGTCATTGTGGCAATCTTTGAGGGAGGCCTATGTACTGCTGAACATAAAGATAAAGATAAAGATAAAGATAAAGATATTTTATTTGCTAAGGACACACAGATATACAAGTACAGATAGTAGGTACAACACGGTTTCGGAAGCAGGTATCCTGTCGTCATCCGACATGCAAATTATGTTTAGAAATACAAACTACCTATATTTATCATTAAAATTAATACATTTACTTTAAATTGGTAATTATTTGATATTACTATTATTTATTTTATTTATTTATTTATTTAAACTTTATTGCACAATAAAAAAGTACAAATGGCGGACTTAATGCCTTAAGGCATTCTCTACCAGTCAACCATTGGGCAAAAAGAAAGGTTTGTGTGGTGCAGGCTTTTATATTCGAAAAAAAAAGAAGAAAATATGTATATACTTACACAAATACTTTTTATAATATACTAATATATATATATATATATGTATGTATAAAAAATAGATTTAGGTACCAACAAAGAAATACCATGCAGATAATCAATCACGCAATTTGTCAGATAAATGCTTGCGTAACATGCGCTTGAAGGTAAACTTAGTCTGTGCCTTTCTGACATTGAGTGGAAGCTCATTCCAAAGACGTATGGCCTGGAGAGTGAAGGAATTGGCCACGAAACCAGTGCGATGGGGAGGAATGAAAAGTTTAAGCCTACGGGATGTACGGAGAGCAGAACAACCTGTGCGAGCAGTAATAAATTTGAATTTCGATCTGAGATATTGAGGAGTGGTGGGATTAAAAAGAAGAGAGTATAGCGTACATAAAAAACGAAGCGCTCTGCGCTCACGTATGGGGAGCCAGTTTAACTTTTTACGATACACAGATACGTGATCGTACTTCCGGAGGCCAAATATGAACCTAATACAGTTATTGAGAAGTCTGTCCAGCCTATTAAGAGCGACCTGAGTGGCATTAGAGTAACACACATCAGCATAATCAATGATGGGAAGGACAAGCGCTTGCACTAAAAGGACCTTTGTTGATACTGGGAGAAAATTTTTGAATCTGTAGAGCGATCTCAATGAATTCGTTACTCTGCGGCATACATCAGACACCTGGGGTTCCCACGTAAGGCCACTATCTATGATCAGGCCTAAGTTTTTCACGTGAGGCGACAGTGGTATGATGACATTCTCAAAACGAACTGGCGCCACGCGAGATATATCTACCAAAGCAAGCATTCGGGGACTACCAATCACAATAGCCTGACATTTAGATGGGTTTACCGTGATCCCAAACGAGCTTGACCATGCAGAAAGACGGCTTAGATTATCGTTCATAATAGAAACTGCATGATCGATGTCCTTGATGCCTGCCTGAGTATACAACTGCAGATCGTCAGCATAAAGATGGTAAGAGCAGTCAAAGTTGGAGGCGATCATATTGACAAAAATTGAAAAAAGGAGAGGAGAGAGAATGCCGCCCTGTGGAACCCCAGACAGGAGATCACACCAGCCAGAGAAAGACTGACCGGATCGAACGGATTGCTGGCGGTTAAGCAAATAGGACGAAAACCACTGAGCCGCTGACGATGATATATTTAAGCGATTAAGGCAAGCTAGTAGTAGTTCGTGGTTAACGGCATTAAATGCATTTGAGAAGTCAACCAATACTAACAACGTTATTTGTGACAACTCCATACCTTGCCTTACGTCCTCAACAACATTGAGCAGAGCTGTACAAGTACTATGCCCAGGACGAAAACCTGATTGAAACGATGAGAGAAGTTGGTTTGAGAAGACATGAGTCGAAAGTTGTCTATGAACTATTGCTTCTAAAACTTTTGAGAGAAACGGAAGAATGGAAATAGGGCGATAGTCTTTAAGTAAACTGGGGTTGGAAATCTTGGGAAGTGGTAAGACATAGGCTTTCCGCCATGCTGAAGGAAAAACCCCAGAAGACAGTGAAAAGTTAACAATATATGTTAAAACTGGAAGAACGCACTCTAAGATGCTAACAATCATTAATCTGCTCAAGTCATCATGACCCACAGCATTTGACCTAATAGATTTAATCACCTTACATACATCATCCTCAGCGGCCTGAGTGAGAGAGAACATTTTAATTAAAGGACAGGGTAATGACAAGATATAAGAAACACTTTTATTTAAAGTAAACGGATCAAGAGGCAATGATTTGGCAAAATGAGAATTTAAATCATCAAGAGAAAAGGATGAGGAAGTTGATAAAGCGGATTTGACTACACCAATAGATTTTAGGAATTTCCAAGTTTCAGCCGGAGATGAAGATGCAATATTTTCATGGATATACCTTCGTTTGGCAGCTCTCACCATCTGATTGCACCTGTTCCTGGCAGCTCTATATACACTCCAAAGTTCATCGCAACGATCTTTCTTGTACCTCCTAAAAGCCTTATCACGCCTTGACATACATATACGGACGGCTCTAGTAATCCACGGCGCCGGAGGACGTTTGAGTTTTACTATTCGAACGGGAGCATGCGTATCAAATAACTTTAATACAGTCGAGTTAAATGCATTTACAGCCTCGTCCACCGTTGATGCTGTATATATCGATGACCAGTCCTCCGACCTCGCATCCCGCCGCAAGGACTCAACATCCAACCTCGCAAAGCTACGCATTTGCAAAGTTACGCGCTGTGCCCTGTGCGGCCGGACCCGGTAACTTAAGTAGATAAGGTCGTGATGTGAGAAACCAGAGGCCGGAAGCTGGCCAACCGCATCCACAAGATTTGTAGACGAAACAAAAATAAGGTCTAACCAGGAGTCTGAAGTATCTACGTTATGATGAGTTGGCTGAAGTGGGAGAATAGCTAAATCAACAGACTCTACGATCGTATTTAATTTCCGTGTCCTTAAATTATCCTTTAACAGGTCTGTATTGAAATCTCCCATGATTATCTGATGTGCGTACTCCGTGCTTAAGGGGGCCAGAACAGCTTCAAGATCTGCAAAATAGTCAACAGTCGGGGGACAATAGATCACCCCAAGAGCCACCTTTTTCCCACCCACATCAATCTCAATAAACAAATGCTCCATAGATCCAGAAAACTGGGGTGTAGAAGTACAGATTATTTTAAATCGGATATCACTACGAAGATATATGGCAACACCACCGCCCCTTTTGCCAATGCGATCGTTTCGAAGCAAAATATATCCAGGAAGGCCAAAGGAAGTAGACGCAAGGGTTGGTTTAAGCCATGTTTCAGACACGAAAATAGCGTGAATATTGGAAGAAGAGAAAGACTCGAGAAGATCATTGTAGTGGCTGGGAATACTTTGCGCATTTATATGACACACGTTAAAGTTTTTAGGGTAGTTTAGAAAAGTGTTCGATAAACATGTGCCAAGTGTTTCAATCTCCGACATTGAGCTATTAACCGAGTGAAATGAAGCCGACATGGCGCAAGCAGAGTGAAAAGATTCATCATCAGACATAGCACTTCAAAGCAAGGTACCTAAATAGTTACAAATATTAATAATATGTATATTATATAAAATAGTTAATTTACTAAATAATATTAATGCGCAAAATTGCACACACGACAATCAATATTCTTTTTTAACCCACCAGTCAACCGTTTACACATAAAAAAAATATTATAAAAATTAAATAAGAAAGTATAAACTAATGCTAAAAACAACTAAGTTTACATAACTAAACAATGCAACTCACATCAGATTAGAACGTGACTGATAAAATAAGAAAAAATAAAATATAATTAACGTTCCGTTATATGTTAAAATCATATGTAACATTATAACATAACATATTTTTGTGTTATCTATATAACATATGTTACATAGATAACACAAAAATAAATGTACGCAAGTACATAAAAAAAAAATCGCATGATACAGCAATACATCGTAGTACCAATGCAGTAACAAAACGTAAGATTTTGACATCCGTCAAAATGACGTGACATGATAGAATTTTAATTAAATTGTTTTGACTACCGCTAACTAAATGAGCCAACACAAATTTTACAACATTAAACCAAGACGGTAGATATAACAATACTAAGAAATTGAACGAATACCGTGCAAAAATTTGAAAAAAAAATAACAAGTTTCTGGTCGGTGAAACTACACAATCACACCTACATTCTTAATTTCAACAGAAGACAAGAGAAAAATCAATCACGTTGCTAATAAAATTAGAAATAGTTGGTATTAACGCCTCGCCGTCCGCTTGTCTTCTGCCCTTCTGGTTGCCGCAACTGTACTCCCAGCGACAGCAATAGGCGCAGGCGCCGGCATCGGCAGGGGCGCATGCACAGCTGATACGGGCACAACCACGGCTGCACTTGACGAGACTGGCGCAGAACTAGAATTAGTGCCAGTAGATGCAGGGGCATGCTCGGCAGACAGCGATTCAAGTTGCTCAGCAGTTGTGACACGCTCCCTTTTTCCATTGGGCAGCTTTATATAGATATTGCCATCCCTGGTCCATACCTTATGCATGCCGAAGTGTGTGCGGGCTTCTGAGAAGATTGCATGCCGTTGTCGAGTCAGAAACTCCGATATAACTATTCGAGTACCCTTGAGAGCAGTTTTCTTCGACCACACAGCATTCTTGACACCCACATCACAAAATCGGGCCAGGACTGGCCTAGTACGGTTACCTGCGCGATTACCAAGTCTGTGGCAAATTGATATAGATGCAAGGGTCACCTCAGGCAACCCCAGATTATTTTGACAGATAGCCACCACAGACTCTGCTACATCTTCATCCGCTACCTCCGGCACGCCACTGATCACCAAGTGTTTCCTACGATGATGCATTTCAATGGAGTCAACTGTTTGGCCAATGGCAAGAATTTGCTGTCGCAGGAGCCCCAACATGTCAGAAACATCCTTTTTAAAGCTGTTAATCTCCTTACTCAAGCTGCTAATAGTTGGGTGTGCTAGTGGAGAGGCTGCCTTCAATTTTGTCTCAAGCTCTTGAAACCGCTGTGAAAATCTTGCTTCCAGATCCTTTTGTGCCTTCAATACAGTCTCCATAGTGCGTGCAGTGCAAAGTGAAGTCAGTGCGGGTTAGAAATATTTGTGTATCAGGTCGACCAGCAGGTGAGTAGTCCTATTCACACGTTGTTCATCTAGTGAAGTTCCCCACACAGTATGTGAATTATCAGAGCAATATGTAATACTTAAGAACTACTCTGTCCAAAAAAAATTAACTAATCTTTAATAAATATTTAAGAGTAAATAAAGATGACTTGTCAGTTTTTAGACACCTACCCGAAAAACCATATTATCATTAATCATTAAGGATTTCAATTCATTAATAAAATTATACATTTTGTTTCCTTTCTGGTATGCATAGGCCTCCCTCAAAGATTTTTGGACGTCTTTTGGCTGATATGATGATGATGAAACTGCGTAATATCCTACAGGTGGCTTAAATGTGAGCAGGAATTAATCGTTTACCGTGCTACGCGTCACTGTGGCACTATGTTTACGTGTTAGAATGTGACAGCAACGACGAAAAACGATTAAATACGGGACCATCATTTTTATCGGGCCTACAGTTTTCGCAATGTTATATGAGTATGTGAACTACTAGGACGATTACTTTATTATTTCATCTTATTTTTCATATGCCTGACACCCGCCTAATGTTATATCACAGAAACTCTATTTCTCCACAATAAGCGGTGATTAAAACTAGCACATGCATTTCTAGATTTTCTAGTGCCTAAGCACGCGCTAGATCTAGATTTGCGTGTTTATCTCATGGCACCTCCGCTCCGCTGGCCTGAGAGTTTCCACTACGATTATTATATGTAACAACCTAACTCCAAGAAAACGGCTCAATGCTCGTTAGAAAGAGAGAAAATATACTCTCGCCAGCTAGTCGTGTCAGTAATTTAAAAGCGAACTGAATTATAGTCTAACTAACAACTTAAAAGTAGACTTTTCAGTACAGATGGTGCCTTTTTAGGCTCTAGTGCGAGAAGTGGCTGATTTTACGTCAGGTCAAAAACTTCGGAGGGCCATCTGTACTACAAAACGTCGTACGAGACACGTGCAAAAACGAAATTCGTAACTCGTGTCGATTTAAAATACTCCCTTCGGTCGCCACTCATTTCAGATTTTCTGTTTTTCGCACTTGTGTAGTAATGTACTATTTTAATACAGAATCATAACGGTACTTTATGTAACGGTTACATTAAAAGAGCACTTAAATTATATTTGGTAAGAGTGTGCGGAAAGTAATGGCGTTTGGCAACAAGATATGCCCATACATCTCACGTGCCTCTACAAAACAGAATTATTACAAACAGAATTTGTGAATTTCTAGACCCAATAGTTTTTCTACGACAACAGCACTCAATACTATTAATAAATATATTAATACTATATTTAAAATATCTAGCTGTTTCACATTTTTAATGCAGTACCCCATCATCTATTCAGACAAATATAAACTTAAAATACAATACTGTCATATATTATTAAATTTAAAAAAAAACTTGGCTGTTTGACTTAACATCTTAACCTGTTATGATTTTCTTTTTAATGCAATTGACGCTTCGTGGCATATTTCCTAGAATTCAAAGCAATAAAAAAAAACAAAATGGCGCGGTTGTCTTTTATTTTTTACACCGCGGGTACATTTGTTGTGACTTTTAAAACGTCATTCTTCTTTCGCTCGCTTATCTGCTACTACGATGTGTTTCACTCTTATTTAAAACAATATTCTAAACTGTTTTTCCTATACTATTCTTCTCTAGTGGAGTGAAAATGGTGTTTAGTTTAAGTTTGTCCCGTTTTGGTCTACGTTACACCCACGATGAACGCGACTCGGCCGATCAAGTAAGATTTTTCAATATATTTGATAAATGAACAGTATTTTAACATGACAATGTGCTGTTAATATCGATCTTATTGTGTCTTTTACATAAATTATATCGTTCATCATTGATCACTTTTGACAACATAATAAATAACGGCCTGTATTAAGGCACAAAAGATCTGAATTCGTTTAGGAAAAAGCTAAAAACTTACTCATCAATCAATGCGTCGTAACAATAATTTGACGTATGATAGATACAATGTTACAAAAACATTTCCTTTACCTCAGTGCGAGTGAATATGGAGCTCTTTCGAAATATTTTAAGTACATACTTGCGTGGTTTACCTTGAAACAAAAATATTTTTCACACCTATACCTACACATAGTTTACTACCTGACTGAACTGAGCTAATAATGAACATAATTTGAGTATTTTTTGTATGTAAAATGTACATGTTTATGCGTAATTAGGTACATTATTTTTCTGTATATTCGATTCTGGTTGCGGGATAAAAGTAAGTTTCTAGTCTATCTATTTAAAACTAGGCTAATGAAAATCAAGTTTTATGAGCGCCTCGCTACTGGTAATTATTATATACGTTTCTGTATGGATTCTCTTAAATTATATGTTCACACACTCTGCCACAGTCGGTCACGTGACAAGTAATTTATTGTCAATGTCATAAAGGTTGAAAATGGGTCGGTGAAACGTCACTGCCGATGAGGCAGAGGGTATAGTAATTTACCAGAATATAACGTCAAAAATACAAATGAATATTTTTAACATGAGTTAGCCACCGCAGTAAACGCCGCTATGCCATTAGGTGCAAGCGAGATACACGTAAGATCCAAACGCCAAAGTTTACTTCGGCAATCTTACAATACTCAGCTAATTTTGATAAATTGTTCGATATGTTTGTTTATTATCAGGGTTCGGATATCTCGTAGCACGGTAAGACGTTAGAGAACCACGGAATCCATTTTAAAATAAAAGTCAACTTATACTCATACTCATCCTCATGTACATAATTAGTCAAAAAATGCTTGTGTGAAAAAATGGATATTACAAACTAGAAGGTTAGTTAATAATATTTTTTGGTTGCGTGTTTTTTTTACGTAGTGTACAACATAGTGTGGCAGTCTTTTTTCTTTAAAAATACTTATAGTTGCATTCAATTCCAAATTATATTTATTTCATTTATAATCAACTTTTGGAATGAGTATGTGATTATGAGTATGAGTTGACTTTTATGTTAAGATCTACTCCGTGGTTCTCTAATGTCTTACCGTGCTACGAGATATCCGAACTCTGTTTATTACTCACATACTAAACTGTCACTATTATTGAGGTACACATTCAATTGAACCACGAACCCCGTCATAATACAAAGCCACCTTATAATATACTGTTTATATCTCTTCATACTCGCGAGATCCGTCGCGTCACGGGGAAAGCATTAATCACTAAATGGTTGTGTTGGCAACACCTGAGGAGTGTTTCTGAGCATTAGCTGTAGCCTGTAGCACTTTTACGTCGCCGTATACTTTTGTTCATGTGTTCATGCTAGTCATGTTGCTTCTGCGGCGTTGTGATCGCTTGCCTAGCACGGGTTAACTGGACCACAGGTTATAAAAATACTTAGATTTTTTTCTAGCAGGAACGAGTGACAAGTATACATCGGCACATCGGTTGCGCGTGCACGTTTACTTCTCAACTCTGTGCTCGAAGCAGAGCCAAAATATATGTGGTATGGTAGTGATGGGTCGTTCCTGGTAATTTTCCCAGCACAGTATGTATGGGGAAGAGGAGTACATGTGTATGGGAAAGCTCAAATGGAAACTTTCCCCATAGTAAGATTGCGAAATTACCGGGAACGATCCGTCACTAATTGTGTAATATTTGTAGATGCGTTGGGTTGGGATGGTTGTTGAATGAGTGCAAGAGTGATCGAGAGAGATGCCTGTGAGTACTATTGAGTAATATTTAAATTGTGTCTGCAAGAATTTATATTATTATGACAGTAGTCCTCTTGTGTTAGAAAAATATATAGGTATAGGTATGTACATTACATTCTTTGACATTTCTGTAGGAGGGAGAAGGTTACAATCTTTTATTATATAGCATATATTCTGTATTTCCTAAGTAATAATCTTACGAAGTAATATAATTTCAACAATATTAGTTACAATCAAAATACTTGTACTAAAATTCAGAGTGAGTAAACCCAGACGTAAAATCAAATTATTAACAATTAATATCTAGTCTCAATTCCTTATCTATAAAATTGGCAATATTTATTCAGTTTATTCAGTTGGTGTCAAATTTCATTTTCAGTAGTAACTGCGATATCCTTTTGATTTTAAAAAGTGCACTATGCACCTATCAAAAGTATGTTTTTAGAAAAAAAATATTGATTTTTTCTTCAGTGATAAGTATTCAAACAAATATGATTTTGAATGGAATACTTCCCATGTGCTGCCGGTTTAAATGTAAAAATACGTCTACATTTTATGAGAGTAGGTAGTAGGTTTCTAATAATAGTAATAATTAATCTCGGCTGACAACCAAAACTGACTATAAAAACTTAGCATTATCGTATGTCACTTTTAAATTAGTACTCAGATACAAGCTTTATTACGAGTTAGGTAGGCATTTTTGCTTAGTGAATTTTGGCTATCAACCGACGATATTATGAAAAGGTAATCAAAACACGCTTTAGAAGTCTCGAATATCATTGTCAAAATTATTTGTATAAAATACAAACATTCCTCGAAATTATCTTCACAAAACGCCAATTTCGTAGGTAAGAACGTAATATGTATATTTTGTATCATATGGATCTCACGACCACAGTAGTTCACCTGAGCATACAACTCACCGGCGCCGGTAAGCGAAAGGAATACAACATTGTAGTTTGCGGCACACAGTAAGTAAAACAAATGGAGCCGTTTTCCGTTTCGAGAGTTTGCTTCTTGTGGGTTTTAGTTGCAAGGATTATGTTGTGTGCGAAACGTTTTAACTGTATGACAGATGTGCACTACTTACGAACTTGTATAGATAAATTACCGAGCGTGGAATTGCATATGTAGAAGTATTGTGTGTTCACAACAACACAGGCAATCTGTTTTTGAATTTTCTTAGTACAGCTATCATCTGTCTAATATTAAACTTAATTGCGAAGTCATAAGGTCCAACTTAAGTGTTCAAAAAATCGGATGTTCCTAAAATTTATACCTACTGATATCTCAGGGTTTGTATGGAACATCTGATTTTTGTTCTCGAATCGGATGTCGATCCCATAGTAAAGATTTATTCCGTTCAAATTCACAAAGTTTAGCCTGTTAATAAAAATTCACCGTCCATTAATATATATAGATAAAATAAAGTTGTATAGTCCACAGTTAAAAAGAAGGCTCAAAAAACCATTTTGTTTAAAATTATAATCACTATAAAATGTATGTAGGTACTTACGTGACTAAATTATAGACAACTCTTGATTAACAACAAAAATATAATTACTTAAAAATACATTGACAGCGTGACGTCACGTTGATGTCATCAGCATGAAAAATTACGAACTCTGCTTATCAATATATATTTCGAGGATGATACATGTTTACCAGAACATTTATCACCCTCAAAGGAAATAATTGACTACTATTAGTAGTATCTCGATATCTAATTACGTATGTAACTGTCAATGCGACGGAATCAAATGCACCAACTATCACGTACAATACAATAATTGTAGATAATTAACTGATATTGTATGCACGTCCCGGAGGAGACTGCATTATCGTGATCTTCTGCATTAAGAATGCATCGCCAATATTGTTAATTAAACCCTAATTGATACAATATGTTGTTATAATATTGTTCTAATCTATCAACAAACAAAAAGCAAGGTGAAAGTTGTTTGAAAGTCCAAAAAATTACTATCAATGTTGGTAAAAATGGAAATATGAATGTTTCTGAACGAATATGTTTTATATTTTTTATTGGCAATGGAATATTTGTATTGTTCCATTAGTTTTATTGCTCCGACCAAAGAATATTTCCATCCGTGTGTTTTGCACGTCGACAAATAAAGTAAAGCCATATATCCGGACCAAATCAAATATTTCGTTTGCATTCCATGCAACATCAAAAGTGCAATGCCGAAAAGGAACATAATCCAGCTAGTGGGTTTGTTAGTACACAAAAGTCATAGCAAACATAAATCAAACAGCAGTGAAGTCCGGAAATTGATACCGGTCTGGCGGACCCAGTGTTTCCCAAGTACATGTATACCTATAGGTACCTAGTATACGTACGTAAGCTAGTATTTATACGTGGACTGCATCATAAAGTCGTATACGGTGAACTGGGGTGGTTACTTTACGGGGGCATTCCCGATTCAATGCAACATTATTTTTTTGTTTTAGTGCTTCGACATCAACAATTAAAATACGATGCCTTTACGAGTATAATATTTGCGTTAGAAATAACACTATGTCATTGTATATTTATCCTTGTTCCACCATAATTAAAAATGGAACGGTAACAACATGTATGTAGTAAATATTCATATACAATATCTATAAATGGATTAATGTACTCATAGTTATATTCTGTGTTCGTGGAAACTGATTAAATACAAAATAAATTCCTATCAATAAAATACGTCAATTAGTAAGTATTCACATCTAAACTTAATATTATTTTATGGGCTATTCATGCATTTGTTTTAAATGGTTCCTTGTTAGTATAATATTTTAGAGAGCAGAGAAAACGGTCATGATGTTTCCTGAGTATGCCAAGTATGCCAACCCTGCTGTACATAAATTGCATCACTATTGACATTTACGTAAATACACATATTCGTTAATGTATTGTAGTAATGTGTAACTTTTATGCGACTGTTTGTTTTTTAACCAATAAAATAAAATAAAATTTCACCATTTTGGCCTTTACATATATACCTACTTATATATAGAAGTTATTGAACTTGGTACCCTGTCACTTTAACCGGATTCACTTTTAGAGAAGCAACTTTGTCCATCTGTAACGCTGTATAATGTGGACGAGAAATGTTTAGTTTCATCAGTTCAGTAAGTTTGTTGAATTTATAAGCTGGTGAATTCAGAACAGTTTTTAATAGTGCATTATGACACAAGTGCAATAAAAAATATGTTCGAAACGAGTGGCGATAAATTAAAGCACGTCCGATGGGAGTGTTATCGACAAGAGTTACAAATTTCCTTTACGCACATGTATCGTACGACGTTTTTCAGTACAGATGACCCTCCGATGTTTCAATCTGACATGAAATGAACCAAGAACGACCTGACAGGAAATTAATATGTACAATATTTATAATAACAAACCTAATATCAAATTACTAAATATATTTGTTGCATATCTAAATTAATCAACCATGATTAAATTCCGCTGTGCCTTCATAGATTCTATAAGCAAATTGAATATTAAAACAAATATTAATTAATTAAATCAGCTGAAACCACCGTTTTTGTGTTTAATTGATCGGTTAATTAATGCGTCTATAAAGTGACTACCACAAAATGATTTTGAAAATTGCTAATTGTTTAAAATTATCTGGCGACAGATGGCACATTGCTATCGCTTTCATCCTTATCTGCGGCTAGCAAGTGTAACACAGATAGCATGACACCCTCAGCCACCAGATAGATTTGCTGCAAATGAGTGTGCCGCGGTCGTATTACTGCAAACATCGAATATCGTTAATTTCGAGCATATTATTACGTCTCATTCACACTCTAGTGCCACCCTCTTTAAAGTGATAGAGCCAGATGGTGGAAAAATTATTCTCAAAAGAGCCTGCTGGTATTGGTAAGTGCAAGCGAGATGCATATAACGTAAGTTTTGTCGACTCAGTGTAGACTCATCCCGGGTTTATCAAACGATCGAAAGACTGCATCCAAATTCACCTTCATTTGCAGTTATTTATCTAGTGAACAGTTTCAACGTTTCAAGTCAATTTTAACTGTCAGTCTGTGGATCACATTAAACGTTAATGCACCAACTATATTCCCTGCCCTGGTATCGTAAAAACTTCGCCTACCCGTCGCGAGCGGACGACGTCATGCACTTTGGCATTGTTTTAAAGTAAATTCCGATAACAACTTGAATGACAATAAGTTCAGGATTTTAAGACTCTGTAGTCACGAATTTTGACTAAAGTTTAATTGATATGTAAGTAATTTTATGATGGGGCCGCGCGATAGTTGGATTTCAAGGAAAAATTATTTGTAAGTTGCTTGTCTCATCATTTAAGTAAGATTTCTTGATAAGTTACTAAGTTAATTAGTATTTTTTACTTTTCATCTGTTACATTCATTCTGAAAAATAGACTATTCAATGATGTCTTTTTATCTTCAATCTCCTTAAAATTAAATTAGGTTCGTGTAAGTGATTTAAGTGCTGGTATGATTATGTTTTTGCCAGTGCTTTGACACGTCCACTAGAGAATAAGTGATACAGTTAAATAACGAGGTTTGACTCACATATGCATTCGCAGGTACAGTCGACGTCAAAGATATTATTACGGTTTAGGTGCCAAAAATATATTTACACAACTTTATTGCCATGACAAAGGTCGTGTAAATATATTTTTGGCACTTAAACCATAATGATATCTTTGACGTCGAGTGTACATAATTTTGTTAAGGTAAACCTACAATACCTACATGTTATCGTCGCTACTAGTGTACACAGAATTTTCTAAATTTTCTCACAGTGTAAAATGCTTTAATATAAAATGGTTGCCATCGTCCCCCGTAGTGTAGTGTGCACTGGTAAAACTTCGGTGCACCTGCTTCTACTTTTCCTAGACGTTTATGTTGCCATCGTATGGACACAAATGATGTCGAGTTTTGCCAAAAAGTTACTTAGTCTAAATAAATATAACATAGTGCCAACTGCAATGGGACAATCCTATAAAATTCCTTAGTTTTATATTTTTGAAAACGCGGTGCTCATGATGGGCTTCTTTGCGTCTGGGGGCCGTGGGGTATTTAATAATGTTATTTTAGTGTAGTAGTTTGTTTTATTTTCTTGTATAGTGACATTTTATTATCTAGTTTCTTTTTCTCTGTTTTGTGTGTTAATGATGAAAATAACCATATTTTATGCAAACTAAATGCTGACAATGTTGGAATTATCTAATACACCATCATACAATTTTTCTACTTAACTAGTTTAACTACACTCCATTAGCTGATAACAGATGATGAAGCAGGACAGCAGTAGGTATTTTTGTGAGTTACGAAGGGTTTTCTGAGATCAAACGGAGTGCATAAAAACTTTCTGATATTGATACCCTTAGCACACCCCATTTTTTTAATGCAATTATGACACAGTTTCACGTCACTGTGTTTATGTTGCCCACGCAAATCCCACAAACTTTTTAAAACCGTGGCCGTTCACCACAGTCCAACAAATCTCCACTAGCATGCCACGGATTAACTCGCAGAGCTCACATTCCACATGCTCAGTAGTTACGGGCCTAGTAATTGGCATTCACTGCTGGACGCATCCATGGCGGAAATTAAAAATTATGGCACAGTACTGTTGGTCAGATTGATGTCTCAGAATATCAGGTGGCTAAGACGCTCGAAAAGGTTTGAATATGAAGTCTCTCATGAATTGAGGGGAGCACAGATATTTCTTATGATAACACTTACTAATAGATAATAACTTTTAATTAAACTCCTATGAACTCTAAATTCTATAAATATAATTGTCATTTAAAAATCATATAATAGTTGTTACCACAAAATTTTAGTGTTGCTCCACGATAGTAATATTTTTACTTTACTTTTCAACAATTTCAACCCTCACAATGTTTCTACTGTATTTAAGTGTATTTACTTTTGCTGTTAGGTAATGTGTGCTTTATCTGAATAAAATTTATTATATTCTAATTGAAAAGAGGGATATTGTAAACCCGTAAATTATCAACGTTTTAAGGCGAAGAAATGGATAAAACACCTCTTATAATCATAAAATTAACAACGGTTAACATATTATATAAAAATCTACAATTATTTCAATAGTTGATCCTAAGACATACATGTCCTAAAACATCGTTTCGCCCTCCATCATAGATAGACCTGACATTCGAAAGTGAAGGCGTATTTGCAAATTAACAAACGAGATTCACAATCAACCCCCCGGTAATTACATTGTTAATATTTACAATGACTGAAAGTTTAAACATGCAAATTGCACACTTTTCCAACGATTCGTGTTGTTAAAAAGCGGACAAAGGCAGCCCGTAAATGTTTACCCGACACATCGGTCGCTGTGTGCATCAATTAAAAATATATTACTTGCTGGGCCGACTTCCGTCCGTTCGGAACGCTGAGTTGGTCTCAGCGCCAAAACGTCGTATCTCCATGCGTTTCTCTTCTGGAAACTGATGTTTGGATCCTGTGGCAGCAATATGCGCTCAAGCGCAGGGTTATTCAGAACGTGCATACTGAAATGGCCGGTGCGTTGTTAATTTTCTTCGGTGCATTGTGATAGAATGTGTTACAATTTCTAAATGTTTGTGCATATATTGAATTATTTAACCTCGTATGGCCCAATGTACAGTCAGCTGCAGAGATAAGTACAAATTTGTATGTAAGGGGCTCTACTTATCTCTGCAGCTGACTGTACATCACAATGCACACTTCACTACGATTAAATTTGAACCTTTCATAAAGTCAATAAAGTCGCATAACCTTTACTTGATTAATGTTATAAACAAACTACTATTCCTTACATGGTAAAATAAGATTGCAAGAAAAAAGTATGGTGGGCCTTACGAGGTTCTTAAAAATACCTGTACTGTTGACTATGCGTTGGATAACGAGAGTTACTTTATATAATCGCTCTAGTTCGCACCAATACGCAAATACGCGCGATATGGTCACTACCGACTGCGTTAAACTCATGACGCCAGCTCATAAGGTGCCTTAGGGTAATTACGAAAATCAAAGAAAAATCACTCTTAATTACATCGTCTTACGTGTCACCTTTCGGAATTATCCGGCGTTTTTTGACATTCGGAATTACCCGAATACATCCTATCCTACACACCGAACAGTTGCATCAGTTGCAGTATCATAAAAAATAGCAAAATACCTTATTCTTAAAAGTACCTACCTAATTTATATCGAAATTTAGGAATCGGACTTGAAAATTGAATGACGAAATCGCAGCAATGTTCAGTAAATCTTAGCCCAGTAAAAGTAAAAAACAACCCTGGTGGTACTTACTACTTTTTACTCTAATTTAAGCGTGAAGAGTGAAGGAAATCTAAATGTGTTTTGCGGTTCCGTTTCCACTTTAACTATAACTTCTCCCACCTATTCTACCTGTGCTAAAGCAAGATAGAACTATAAATTGTGTAGATATATAGGTACACAATTTATGTTTAGAAAAGCCTCAGGTGATGCGCATCGACATCAGAAATGCACGGTCTACGGCAGCTTGCAGCGATAATTTTTATTCGCTCAAATAAACATATTTGCGCAACTTTTATCTGAGCCATTCCAATAGTGTTGAGCCGAGGGAATATTTTAGAAGCAGGAGAATATGGAACTTATGAAGTATTTTGCACAAACGAGGTCAACTCAACGTTCCCATGATATTTTTATAAAAAAAGCAGTAGATATTTTTTAAAACAATGATGGTTAGGTATGTGTTGTATAATGATGCCAAAACAAAAGAATACCTACCCAAAAATATACAGCATAACAATTTTGTTCGGCTTTTATTAATTTCTGTGGGTATTATTAAAATTAGCAATCATAATGTCATAGAAAAAAAGCAACAGGGTATCGAAAATTAAGTTTTATCCTATCGATTAATGCAGTGTTTACGAGACTTACATAAAAAAGGTACTTCAAAACACAGTAAATAACAAAACGCAGTCTTCTTCACCCTATATTCATAAACCCAAGGTTATGTATAATTGATAAGATTTTGGTGACAGATGACGCTTTTATTTGGGCATTTTCACTTCTAGGGACACCCAATTAGCTTAATTTTCACAAAAAAGTCAACTACGATGTCAGCTTTGTAACGACAATTAAGCATTCAATATTAACAAAAAAAAATATCATTTAATTCAGAAAGAATACGCGTTTATGCAATATAAAAACATAAATAAACTGGATTTACGTAAATATTTCATGCTTGATTGTCGTTACAAAACTGACATCGACGTGGTAGAAATGAAAATGCCCATTATCTTCCATTAAACTCTTATAATAACACAACTATCCAGAAAAGAAACCCCGGTTTAAATATTCCCACGTAGAAAATACGCTCAGCCTAGTCCCATCACTACGACTTTCTGCATTCACATCGTTATTTGCATATGAATTCCGTTCGGTGTGACATATTTTTTATTTTTCATGCACGTTAAACGGCCGATCATAGTCCATCAGTCAATTTGCCAGGGACCAATCTGTTCTAAATTGGGTCGCTTCATGCTGAAGTTTTGAATATAGTTTCACTGTATAACTCGCGCTGCAATTTCGAAAGCAATCGTACCTAGTGTCATTCATACGTTTACGTTTTGAATCCCCGCAATTCAAATTTTAATTTTTTGAACGTTAGTTGCAAATATTCCTAAGCCTGATAAGAGGTTAGGTACTGTATAAGGGAAAATATTTCTTGGAAATATTATCAAGTGTATAGTCACGTGGTATAGACGTATATATTAAGACTGAATTATAAATCTATTTGTAAAATAGCATTTTATTTATATTTGTACAGTTCGAATCGAAAGTTGCAGACTTTACGGTATGTAGAAGTACTTGTATATTTAAATATGGTAAGTAGCTACTTATTAGTTACTAAGTAGTTGCTTCTCACAACAAATACCACGTTGAAAGGGTACGATCCCAAAGTTTTATAAAAGTTCAGTCAAAACGGAGTGGTAGGTGGCAGGTTGCAGTGATTTATTGCAGTTCTCAAACTGTGCTCTTACCTTTATTATATTGTGGCTTGTGTTGGCGTAAACCCACGCGCAGTGCGTCTCGCTCGGACAAATAGATAACCAGGCTCTCTTAGTGAGTTACAGCAGAAACTAGCAAATAAGCCGCGGAAAACTAGTAAGGGTACTGCACCTCACCATACTTCGTGCTGCGAGTATTTGTTACTAACTACTTTAGCCGACAACACTGTTTTCGAGTAGCCAGACTAACTGCAAATGATCAATTTGTAGTGTAAGTACGAGGAAGTAGATTTATATGTGCAACTTATCACGCAAGCAAGTTTAGTATTATCTATACTATGTGTTTTTATAAAAAATAGCGGCGAAAAGATCGCCAAAGTATAACTACAATAGTTTATAATCTCTTCTGACTGTGTATTTATATTCCTCCTTCACGTAGGTAAACTATAAAGCACTAAGTAGAATAATTAAATAACAAATGGATAACAAAGAATAAGAAGTGACAATCAGACAGCAATTCATTTTTTTTTTAGTCCCCTCAAAACAATAACTCCTAAACGATTTCTAATGCACACTAAAACAAGTGAACGTAATAAAAAAATCATCGCCTCTTTGTGGTTACTCTGCCGGTAAGGGGTGTTTACCGACCTCCCCTCTATTTGATGGTAAATTAGTGGGATTGCGCCCTCATTTCCTATTTGTTCACGGCACCTAATAGCGACATTGATTTCTAAAAGCTTGTATCTCCGACGATAATATTACTTAAGGGCCATTTACACGGTGCGAGTTTCATGACGTAAACATACGGTTAGCATAACAGCTTAAAACTATGAAGAAATATGATATAATCATGTGTATACACTTTAAATCTTACGAAACCTATGTAAATTAAATATATTTTATTCAATGATAGTTCATTCAAAAAAGAGGCAACGTAAAAATCTAGAAACAGAAAAACTGTAGTAGTTTTTTTTGTTTGATGTTTTAATTTTCTTTTACTTGTGTCTTTCATCGCACCAATACAATTTCTGTTTGGTCTAATAGTTGACTGGTAGAGAATGCCTTATGGCATTAAGTCCGCCTTTTGTACTTTATTTATTGTGCAATAAAGATTAAATGAATAAATAAAAACTGCTTAACTATTTCATAAGATTCAGCGATATTTAAAACTACACCACACAAACATTATATTTCAAATAAATTACTAGTAGATACAGTCAAGTGCAAAAATAAGTATCGAAAGAATCCGTTCATAAATATGTTACGACATTCTTATTACACAGAATTAGAGTGCACTGGGACATATTTTTGAACGTTTTTGTATACCCCTTATTTTGTCTTCGACTGTACACGACTAACATCGTAACTTTTTCTTACAATCGGGGTATTATCTATTTTATACGACAGCTACCTCCGATAATCCCCAAAATATGACGGTAGATTCTAATACATCAAGTTTTGGCACGTAATCGATTATGTATGTATTAAGGACCAAGTTGACAAATACAAACAAAAAACTGAACAAGTATGTCCGAGTCGAGCTCGCGGAAGGGAGGTTCTGTATAGTTTGGGAAATATTATTTGACCGACTCTTATCTTACTTACGACCTTTTGTTTTGCATCATTAACAATAGAAAAGTGCTAGACTGCTGATTGTCTAGTAACGCAAAACAAAAGGTCGTAAGTAAGATGACAGTCGGTCAAATAATATTTCCCAAACTATACCGTAAGATATTATTTATCCATTTTAAATATCGCACTAAAAAGGATAATGACACACATAGTAATGAATAAGACAAATATTTAGAATTTTTAATTTGAAGGTAATAAAGCTAAAGTTGTCATATCCGATACTAAAAAAAAATTGTCAGTTAAATGTTTACTTATTATTTTATAGTGTAAACCATATTTTTATCGCTGTATTAGTCAAGGTCGTCAAGGATAATCAGCAGGCATCTTGAAGAATGCCGCGTAAACAACCAAAATGCATTCGACTTATTCAAAACTAATTTTAATCAAAATAAGTTTTTTATAATTGGAAATATCTAGTTTTCGTCGAGGTTTTCGGAAAGCTAGTATTAATTAGTTATTAAATATGTCTGAGATAAAGTAGGAAAATGGATAAAAAACGTAGGTAACACTAGTCAGTGTGTCTACTCAGACCAACAGATTGTTAGATATACTTTCTCACCAGTCGCTTACGGAGCCCTAAAAACCAAGACTCGACAATTCTCCGACAATAATACCCGAAGGCACAGGGACTTGTTTACACGAATTTCTCGAGAAAAGCTGCATATTTTAAACCATCCGTTCTCCGATATGTTTATCTTGGTCTCATCTCGATATATTTGTCGGGGAACCGGCAGCCTTCCTTATTGCTTTCGACTTTAATCTCTGCTCGATATTTTAGGTCCCGCTTTGTATTCGATATCTCAATTACAGCCTAAGACATGAATGTTAGTTTCTGTACACATTATCATAACTGGCCACAAGAAAACAGAAGCAATATATCCTCGTTCTCGTGGAAAATATTATAGACAAAATCTTTAATCATTAGTCTAATCCAAGGTCTTTAATATAGATAAAGATTATTAATACCAAATCTACTCTGAAATAACTTTTATTTGCATACTTTTAAAACGAAGGACTTGACTTAATGTCCTATGTCCTAACTATGTGCCCTAGATGGGGCAGAGTGCGTCGCCATCTCGCTAACACAAAGGTACACGAGAATAAAATGCAATGTATACGTCCTTTTGATGCTCCAAAATGTTTCCAAAAAAAACATCCGCGACCTGGTTTTACCCATAATGCCTGAGGGCAAAAATTTCCATAGGAACAAGAGACAGGTGCCAAAACTTACGGTCGTATCGCACCCTATTACACTTCAAACAGGGATAAAACTACGTACGATATGTAGAAACGCTATACTGGGCGTGTTGGCTTTTCATCAGCATGTTAATCGTGCAAAAATATTGGTTGAACCAGGCGCACCTGCCTAGAATTAAATAAAAATAACCGGCAGACGGGAATGAGCTGAATGTGTAATTTTTGTCGGGCGTTTAGCGTATCAAACGCGTAGTTTATTTATCTAAGCGGCATGTGCCTAATCGTGGGACATAGAATATCCTCCTTCACACTTTGCATTATTCCACGTTTGCGACATTCAGAAGATACGAGAGACTATCTAAGGGAGAATTTAGATATTGATTATTGATAATTGATTTTGATGATAATGATGATGAATAATGAAACGAATGAACTCAAATGTTTTAGCGCACACTGCACACGACAACACATGTCTCGGAGAGTCAATCTGTTGCGCTTTCAACGCCCGAAAATAAGCTAAATTTGATGGCGACTTGGGCTAAAATTTAAAATAGATACAGTTTTGATAACGGACTTTATTTAATAACACAGTAAAAATTTAAGACAAACTAACTTTAGGGCCTATAATTAAAGTAATCGGCAGTAATCTTTTGTTCAAGTATGTATTCTTATCATACTTGAACAAAATGTTGTACACTGTAGTCGTATCCCCAGTAATGTTTTTATGGAGTATTATGTATGTGGCCTCTCTGAAACCACCGGGAAAAGTAACCACCACCTTTTCCTTATAATACTTAGAAAGGCTTAGGCTTAGGTATCCAATGAACTCATGAAACGGGTTGAGCTCGTTATTTTTTGGTTGTAATTTCCATCTGAATTCCTGAACTCGCACGCAAGCCGAATAGTTTTATATGCTCCATCTAATAGTTAAGATCTTTGTGGCGGGAAAACATGCCGTTTGGCGACCGAAATGTGTTACTCAAATTGTCCAGTGGGTCCGTGATGGTTGCTTTTATCGGATGGTAAAAATAACTACACATTCGTTTCTTTGTGAAAACGTTTGATGTGATAGTGATAAAGCATTAGTATATCTTTGTGTGGTGACGATGGCACCGTTTTTTTATGAATTTTTTATTTATTTAATTGGATAAGAATTAGCACACGATATAATATTTAAGCGGTGGTGGCTCAGTGGTTTAGACGTTTGACTTTCAATCCGGAGGTCGTGGGTTCAAATCCTGGCTTGTACCAATGAGTTTTTCCGAAACTTATGTACGGAATATCAGATGATATTTTACCATTAGCTTTTGGTGAAGGAAAACATCGTGAGGAAACCTGCATACATCCGCGAAGAAATTCAAAGGTGTATGTGAAGTTCCCAACCCGCTTAGGGCCAGCGTGGGGACTATAGCCCAATCCCTCTCATATATGAGAGGAGGCCTGTGCCCAGCAGTGGGACATTATATAGACTGAAATATTATTTTATTTTTATTATTATAATATTTAATGGCATGTAGATAGAGATGTTTTATATAGCTCATTGATACTCTGTTTCAATTTCGATTTCTTTGTTTCTCTTACTGTTGTTTCCAAGCTTGAGGAGTTATGATGGTTCAGTTTTTATGGTCCGATTAGACAAGCGGTAGTCTTGCAATTCATCATCATCGTCATCATATCAGACGAAAGACGTCCATTGCTGAACATAGGCCCCAAAGATTAATTGATCGGAATATAACAGCCGTCTCTGTCTTATCCGTGACAATAGACGATGACGACATGTGTTGTAAACACAGCCCACTCAATCTGCCCTAAGTAAATTAAGGGCCATAATTAATTAAAAACAGAACTAATTAACTAAAGAACAAGCAAATGACCGCTGTTGATGTCACAGCGCCTTTTGGTTTAATGGCGCGGTATGTTAACTGACAGTCGTAAACCCGCCATATTTTATGCTGCACATAAACCGCGAACAGCATTGTATAGAAGAAAACTTTCAAATTAATACTAAACTCGGGTACAAGAGTTCTCATGTATTTATTAGCTGTCTTTTTATGGCAAACTATTTTAATTATGCATAATAATAAGAAATTACCAGATAAGCCAATTTCCTTTATAAACCGGAGAATTTACCGTGTCCACTAGGTACTGCACAATCGTCGTTTTATGCAAATTACTAAGGAGCTTTTTCACCGAGCAAAAGAAGTTCACATATTTTTTTTACTTGAAACTTAAAATGCCTTTTCGATTGTACGTATTGATTAAAACAAGTAGCCGCGAGTAACTCTCAAACACAAGATGTGCTAGCCCCACCGTTATGGTCGCTTTCTCATTTCAAGTAAGACAACAATGCCTTAATAAAATCGATCAAATAGTATTGAACAATATCATAATGAACTACCCTGCTACCGACGTAAATAAATGAGATACCTAGCTTTTATTAAAATTGTATACTAACTTATACTCATTTGAGTAATTGGATGAATCGTAAATGGTTCTGAGTAGGTAAACATAGAAAGTAATTTTGTACGGAATATTGGAGTGACTATTGATGGAATTAAATCAAGTTTTATAATGTTATTGATTTGGAAGTAACGTTTGTCTGGTTCAAGTATCTTGAATGTTCAGTGAATATTTTCCGAAGAACACGTGAAACGCAAGTCCGTGGTAATTTTTATAATGAGGCTGGGCAGTAAGTAAATGCAACACTCTTTATTGTACACCAAAATAACAAGAAAATAACAAATATATAGTAGGTATTATAAGCAGAGGAATAATAATGGGCGGTCTTATCGCTAAAACCCGATCTCTTCCAAACAACGTTCTATACGCGCTATTCTTTCTTTCTTATATACGCGCCTTTACTTTCCGAACAATCTCTGCAATTAAATTCACAATTGATTCCACCTAGTTTTACTCATAGTGCTTGGATGCTGATACTGTTGGCTATAAATTATGTTTATTATACATTGATAGCACTTTATAAATTTTTCTTCAAAATTTAATTTAGAAAAAAATTGTGACTAATATTATAAGTGGATTATCTGTGTTTTCGATAAGTACCTTTAACATTTTTTTAAATTAGAAACTGAAGGATATACTTTTTAGGTTGCAATAGCAAAGTATATTTCATGAATAAACTTTCTCTTTATTTATTGTATATTATTGTTAGTGTACAAACCATTTTGATGCAGACATATTTGTATTGTCTATAGAAAAGTAAATAGCACAAAGCGATCTGAGCTCGCCTATTTTTATTTGACCTACACGTTTCCATTTATTTGCGTAAATAAATAAAGTATCAAAGGACGGCAAGGGTCTATTTTCAATATGCGAATACGTTAGCTGTGTTTGTGAATGCCCAGTAAATAGATAAGTTAGGGAAATAATTATTTTATCTAAATCCTTTACGTTTAAACGAGCAGTGTGTTTGTTCGAAATATTATTTTAATAAGCGGCTCTAAAGAGTTAACGTATTGTAATGGAAAAGGCAGTGTAAACATTATATAAGGAAGGGTAAAAAACCCTGAGTCCTTTAATATATATTGGCTTTTAACTATTTATTATTATGATATATGTTATTATATATATAATTTATTTTATTTCTTAACATAAAGTTATATTATAAATTACTCTGTATATCAATTTACAATAATTTATATAATGATCGCCAAAATACAGATACATCGACTGTAAAATGACACCAGATAATCAGTTTCAACTAAATTAATTATGCGTTGATACATTACTTTTATGCTCATCGTAACAACTAAATACTGGACTGAAGTAAGTGAATTAATGAACGAATGAAAATTTTCTGAATAAAGCTGAGAAATCAAAAATCTGTATGACTTTTTTTTACAACCTCTTGCATATAATCCTACAACCACATCCAGAAATGTGTTAAGTATGCCTTTGAAATTAGTTCTTAAATATTATATACTACTGTTTTAAATAGAGGTAAATACACGGATAGATCTCCATTAAAGTAACGCATACTAGATTCCCGACATTTCCACTTCCTTTAAAATACATATATTATAATATAAGGAAACAAACTAAATGCTCGCATTGAAGAAAAAATCTTCCTAAAACGATGACTGCGGCTCCGTCAGAAAATATTCAAGAAACCTTCTTACCTCAAACAATGTAAAAAAGACATACATGTTTGTACATAAGTACCGAAGTCTGTATACTTTAAGACCGTAGATGCTGTACTTAAATTTAAGGTAAGGTTCAATGGGACTGGCATCATTGTCGGATCAAAAGTCCTTAAATAAATAAATAAATAAATAAAATGTTTTTCGCGCCTGCTGCGTAGAGTGGATGAGAAAAGAACGATTATGAACACCATCGAAGTGAGACGCGGAAAGATGATTGGACATTTGATTCGACACGACTATTTCTTCAGAACCATCTCGAGGGCAAGATAAAAGGTGGAAGAAGTAGAGGCAGACCAAGACGAAGCTACATGGACAAAGTGATGGAAAGAGCGGAGGTAGTGTCGTATCAAAGTGTCAAAGTGCTGCACAAGCTAAAGAGGGCTGGAAGTTACTCCAAGAAAATATCTCTTAAGTTTATGATGATGATTCTATAAACGCCGCGTGGAAAACATTACCGTTCTAAATGTGTACCTACCATGTAATGTGAAGCGTAAGCAATCAAAATATTAATTGGTCAATGAATATTAGACATCGATATCAGGCTCGAAATAATGAAGACATCCGACACTTTACCCGGTTATTGCCGCGTAATACTTAAAGGATAAACATATTTCGATATATACCCACTAAGGGTCTCTCCGAAATTTATTTGTGCTGAAACACTCCGGGGTGGGACTCGGAAAACGCCATTCCTTTTGCCATAAATCTTTATAGACGTGCGGCCGAATTCGGTTCTCGGTTTTTATTGTACATAGTCCATAGTTTCTGTGGACTACAAATGTCGAAAGGGTGCGAATGGGCATAAGTTTGGCAGACATTTAGTAGTGTTGGGAGCGATTACGGCAGTGGAGTTACATATGGACAGTTTGAGGATAATAGTGTTTTATTGTCTTGTATTCGGAATGTAACTTACGATTTCTTTTAGGTCGCGTTTTAGGAAACGTATAAGTATTTTTTCAAGTGTAACTGTATTTTAGTATTTTACAAGGGTAGGTATTGAAAGATTTGATATTATCAAAAACAAGCATACCTAAAAATCGCATTACTACCACTTCGTTATCATGGCCTGTAGCAATACGCTTAAGTGGCTTACGGTAAATCCACCCAAGCAACTAAGGTTTTCTTGTTTATACTTACGGTTATTTTATTATAAGACTCCATTTTCAATTAGTACCCCGTAAGTCGTCTCAGGTGTTCTAATTTTTTTTGCAATACTTTTTTTAAATATGCCATAAACGGGAATTGCATTTAAACCATCGTGCGAGACAATTATGTCTTAATTAGGTATAGCGCAACGCGTTAGCACGGTATCAGTGCTTGATAATGGAAACCTAGGCTCTCCGAAACATGTCGCGCGTAGTAACTAAAGCATATCAATTATTCTATCAAATTTTAAAAGTTTAACAATTTTCTCACGATGTCTTATTTTGTCTCATTCAATAAAATTAAAGTATCAAGTTTGTTCCTCCAGTGATTCTGTGATGTAATTATATTGTAAACAGCAGCAGCCCGCAGACCGCGGTCGTTGGTATCAGCTGTTTGTGACGCACCTCTGTAACGGGGCTGACGGATACTCTGGAAAAAGGATTTAATGTTTAACAATAGTTATATAATTGTGTAAAATCACTAAAATATAAGGTTTAATTTAAGTAAACTGGAATAAAGAATAGCTTGTATATAATATAGAATTTGTAATAGTTAATGTAGCTACTTGCGATACGGGCATTCTACCATGTACCTTTTATACAGTTAAACAATGACGCCTTGATTTGGCCAGGAAGTGATATTTTGCCCATTGAAGTATGCAGAAGTAGCCACTAAATTTTATGATTTTATAAATAGATGTCTGAAATGTCCAAATAACAAAGGCATTTTTTTGTTTCAGGTAAGTGTCACATTTTTTACCATGGACTTGGATAGTAATTTATCGTCTCAACACCTTGTTCACCGTACCCACACTAGATATACAGGGTGGAAAAAGATTTTGGGTCAGTGAGGGCAGCTACCGGATCCCGTGTAGCTACGCGAAAATGGTCTTAGAAGACCTTCCCGCGATTTTCAATTAAAGAAGATTAGCGTTTTCAGATTTTCGAAAAAGTATACAGGGTGCGAGGAAATGGTCATTTTTGACAAACTTTTTTTTTGATGCCAATCGACCCTGTTTCTGTTCAGGATCAAAAGCTTGTATGGGACCAAAAAATTATTTTCGGCTAGAAAAGCCACAAATCGGGTTATAAAATTCCGATACAAATTGTATGAAAATTCAAAAATATTTTTTCACACTCAATTTTTTTATGCCAATCGATTCCAATCCTATCCAGTACCAATAGTTTCCTAGGGGTCAAATTCCGGCAACGTAAAAAAAAAACAAAAATAAAAAAACTGTTTTCATACATTGACTATGGGAAAAAAGTGAAAATCAATTACATTATCTGTGACGCTAATTAATGTTGCTAATGATTTCATACAGTATTATTATTATCATTTAGCATAGGACGACTAATTATCGTGACAGATAAAATAATTAAGGTTTCACTTTTTTTCCATAGTAAATGTATGAAAACGGTTTTCTTGAAATTTAGGCTTTTTTGTACATTGCCATAAGTTGACCGTAGGAAACTATTGGTACTGGATAGGAATGGAATCGATAGGCAAAAAAAAAATAAGCGTGAAAAATATTTTTTAATTTTCATACAATTTGTATGGGAATTTTAAATTTCGATTTGTGGCTTTTCTAGCCGAAAAATTTATTTTGGTCCCATACAAGCTTTTGATCCTGAACAGAAACAGGATCGATTGGCATCAAAAAAAAAGTTTGTTAAAAATGACCATTTCCTCGCACCCTGTATACTTTTTCCAAAATCTGAAAACGCTAATCTTCTTTAATTGAAAATCGCGGGAAGGTCTTCTAAGACCATTTTCGCGTAGCTACACGGGATCTGGTAGCTGCCCTCACTGACCCAAAATCTTTTTCCACCCTGTATAAGTAAGTACCTATGCATGAATATTATACCTACACTAAAATCAAAGGTGTCCATAATACGCATTGGCCATCCAAAATCGAAAACAAACGTTGAAACTTGTCGTCATTTTGACGATGTGGATCATCAGAAGATCAGAATCATATTCCAAATGTTCGTCATTGTAGACAAAACAACAATTATGATAATTATTTGATATTATATGAAGTAGGTAAATAGCAGTCACTTAAGATGAATCATCAAATCATTATGTATCGATAAAATGATATCGTAAATCGCACCCGAAGTCAATCAACACATTAAACCTTCGAGTAATCTCGGCAATTTTCGCATTTGACCCAAGACGCTCGGTCGATTACGCCTAATGGAGTGATTGTTGAAATTAGGCCGCTTAAAATCTGTAAGGACACCCTTCGCGCGCGTGGAATGCTAAACGATCCTTGATACGACATTGCTGGCTATAATGGCTGATGTACAGCGAGTTGCAGTATTGCACTCTCTTTTTTTTAATGGGGTTTATCAAAAAGAGTAGGCTTAAGTTTGGAAAGGGTCGACAGCTATATATTGGCAGGGGTTTCCAGGCTACGGTAACGTTCAGTTTCAGTCCAAAATATCATTAAGTTTTGAAATCATTGGAATGTAATGTGGCTAGATACGCAGCGTGGTGAAAGTTTCATCATATTATATATCACTACATAGTATAAAATAAAGTCACTTTTTCTGTCCCTATGTCCCTTTGTACGCTTAAATCTTTAAAACTGCGCAACGGATTCTGATGAGATTTTTTTAATAGGTATTCAAAAGGAAGGTTTTTATGTAGGTATAATACCCGTGCGGGTCGCTAGTTCTATATATACAAAAGTTATGTACCGTAAAGCCGGGTTACTTTGTCCCAAAAAAATTATGTGTTTTACTTCTCATTCGATTTAATTGAAATACAACACCTTTTTTGTTAGAATTAATAAATCAGAAGTAAAGTTAAGAGTGTAATCAAGTAATTTACACACTTTCTCTTTAATAAAATAATACCCAAGAGTTTTTTCTGTTTCGTAAAGTTTGGGTTAAAGTAATACCTTCGGGAGGGTTACTTTGGCCCATGACTTATTTTCGTGTTGTAGCGTAACGCTTATTAATTATGAAAATAAGTAACATGTTTAGACAAATTACGTATAAATTAGCACCACTTCCTCTTACACATTGTTTGTTTTATTGCAGTAAAATTAAGATTTCATCATAATGACAAATGCAAACTAAAATAATTATTATGATATAAATTTACAACTCCATCATAAAAGTCTTTTCACATACTTCTTATTTCGATTAATTCTCACGTTTGTCCTGAATTGGCATATAACATTTTTATGCTGTACTTTTTGCAACTTTTAGATACCTAACTTCCATTAAATATTTTTTTTGTATTAAAACCTATTTAGTTATTTACTTCATGATGTTCCTAATATCTCAAAGTATATTCATAGCCGCTCTCGTGTTATTCGGTTAAGCAGTTTTCGCGTAAAAATGTGATAGACAAAAAGTTCGACAGACGGGCAGACTTATTTAAAATTAACAGTTTTAGTATGTGTCGGGATTCAAAATTCATACCTAAAACGCATGATAACAATACATCATGTAATTTATGCGATGCTTTGGTTTTATGATAAACTTAATTTTGGGCCAAAGTTACCCCCTAGGGCCAAAGTAACCCGGCTTTACGGTACATATAACTATTCGGCTGAAAACCAAAATTCTCTAACTAACAAATACCTACTTGAAATAAAGCTCGTATCTAAGTTCTGATTTAATACTGACTGAATTTTTAGAGTGAATCTGCTGAAAAATAGATATATGAATTTTATGATAATACCTAGGTACCTAAATTCTTAATATATCATAACAAAATTATCTAATAGAAGCGACACATCCATATATTTAAAATCTACGATTTATTAAAAATATACGCACAAAAACTCAAGGAACTAGCAGGGTTCACAAAATTATTCCCATTTGCCTGCATCTCGAGTACCCTAAATATCCAAAGATATCGGCAGACCGAATATTGCTACCCTTTTCAATGGCACACGGTGACTACGCATTGTAGGTGCAACCTCTTTCGCTCACAAAGCCTCCCTTATTATGCTCGTGTAGGATATGGGGAAATTGGCTGAATGGCTTTATATGAAAAACTCGCGTAATCTTCGTGGGGCGCGCCACAATATCTTGCACTCACCACTCGAGCCTCAACAACACCTCGATTTACCTATTCAATAATCGGAGGCTTTATCCGCTTTTCTTGCTTTTTATTACGGAGAAGCTAGTTATTAATCCGAATTGTAGATGTAGATAGTAAATGGAGAAAATTCACCAGAGTTGAGGTAAATGATAACATTGATAACACATGCATCTAAATAAAGTGCTAATTCCATAAAATTTGTGAATGAATGAGTGATTTCATGTGAATTTGCGTCAATACAGATACAATTAGATTTAATATCTATCAGTACGAAAAAGAGCACGTTTTGGGTGCGTGGCCTTAACTCTCCTAGAACTACCTACACATGCCAAATGTGACTGGGCCCAGCATAGTTTTTTTACAATTTTCCGTATCATACACAAATAACTTACAAATTCGTACATACTGGTACCTGTATAGCTGGCAACTATAATGGAAACTCATGTGTGAATCCTCTGAAGCTGCAACTTGCCTTGCAACTTGTCTAAACTGATTATTTGTCACCGAAGTGACATAAAAAAATCTATAAATTTATCTTAAAGTTAGGAAAGAAAAAATAATGAAATCCTCTGCAACACTCGAACTCGCGATCTTTGAATCCCATTCAGCAGCAAATATTGTCGTCTTATCTCTAAATGTGCACCTCAGTAAATTTTTAGTTTGGTTATAAGACGCTTCTGCGTAATCTATTACAAAAGTGAATCTAACATTACATTTGTTTATGCCGTTTTTCGTACCCACTTGTTCTTATTCACCTTTATGTTAGGGTTGTCACTTCAGCTGTCACTGCCGCTTTACGTAGGTCGTTTGTCAAAATGCATAGTCTCAGGTCACGCGACCCTGTTTTGTCTTGTCAGGGAGGACAGGGGTCGACAAACTTTTCATTCAATTTTTATATTCAGAAGTTTGGAAGAAACACAATGTTGATTGTCATGTTCTATAAACTTAAAACTACCCCTTAACATCCCTAGCACGAATAAAGTGCGACATCACCTGTATATCTTTTCCACAAATTCAGGAAAAGGAAATAGTTCATTCACGACTGCGACTCAGGGCGTACCATTGGGGAGGCCTACGTCCAGTAGTGTATTGCAATAGGCTGATTGATTGACACCTAGTTTATCATGGATAAGCGGTCGCATCACACTCGTGCTAGAACAGCAAGTTTAGTTTTTATGGAGTCGCATACAGCAGCTGCCAAATGCAAACGCCGAACAACAAACTCAAACGTTCCAGTTTTACGCGACGATGTTAATAACACGAAATGACACGTTTACACGTCCACGTGGACACGACGCCTAACGGAATAAAACCTTTTGATCGTGGCCGCCGCTCGCATGGCGTGTTTATTGTTATATACACAGACATTTATTCAACATAGACTTCTTTTTGTAACGGAAACTATTGCACTCACAAATGTTTTTTATTTTCGATTGAGATTCGCGATCCGCGGTTGATCGTCTTTTGCAAAATAATGTTGAGTCTGGTCGGACAGAGATGAATTCTTGAATTTTAAGGTTAATACTAACCATATTTAATATTTGCGGAATCCCATGGAGCTCATCTCACTTTTATCATTTTCTAGCCCTATTTAAACTGAGATTCGTTTAATTGTTAAATCATAATATGACTTTCCTTTTTTTGCCACTTTCCGTCTCTTTTCACTCAGAGTGTACATGTAAGTAATAATGCAAATTGGAATTAATTTCTAGGAAGAGTAGAAAAGAGGTATCCGCTTGTAAATGGTAATAAAATGCCAGTGTAATGGAGAACTGGCTGACAGAATGTCTAGTTAGTGTGCAAGGTGCAAGGTATTACAATCTCCGAACCACTACTGTTACATAAGTAAACTAAAAACTATGTTTGAAAACATACTTCTGGTAACGCTCAAGAGAAATTAAAACGGGTCACTTAGTTTGAGATTCTTTACAAAGTGAATCATTACCCTTAGATCATCAATCATCGCTTCTTTGCTCAGGCTAAGATGCCGACTTAATTTTTGTTACTTATCCACTTTTATGGTTACTTTGCCACTCGGTATATTACAGCTGAATAACACTACACGGTAGATTGTTTGCGTTCTTGTTGGTTAGGATGCAATGTGTCGACAACGGTAGACCCCAAGAACCTGTATAATTTTCCTTTCAGCCTTCGACATAGTGCAGCAAGATTGCAAGACGCGTATGTGTCGCCTCTCTAGAGTTGCAGGTGTAGCTCCTTAACATCAAGTTCAAGCCGCTTAGTTCTTTACATTATATTATTAAAAAATATTCATTATCGGCCTATCTCAGTCCACAGCTTGACTATGTGTATGGACGCATTCCTCGCAAGGCCTCTCTTAACTATGCGTATGGACGCATTAGGAGGTAAATGCCCTTAGTCGCCATGCTAGGCAAGCGGATTGGAAATTGCAGTGTGCTGGTCATCAATCTGAAATAAATGAATGTTCACTACACTTCAATCAATTAGTCGACTGTTACGACACCCACGGAGAGTTGGTGCTAACAATATTAGTGATTTAAATGCCCATCTTTTAAAATCCACCAAATACATGTCTGTGTTGTGATCCTGAGGTGCAGACATATTTTTGCGAGAGGGTGGGCATGGGCAAGGTGGGTAATAAAGTACCGCCCGAGGATTCCCGTCGGCCTCCGGCGGTCGGCGCCCGATCGGCGTCCGCGAGACATAAATTCGGCTCCCTTCACCTGGAACGCCGCTGCGACCGCCGACGCCAACGCCGGTTATGAAAATTCCGACACTGGAATTCCGACTCACACTAGAGATTTTTGCTGAGCTTTGCGGTTGTCGTCACCCGGATTTTTTAAAGAACCGAGTCTGTTACGTGTATTCCAGTCTGCGTTTTATGGAGGCGGGAATGTACTTCGCTTTGGTTTATTTGCGGGCCGCCTTTCTCATGAAATTGCGCTGTTTCATAGCTTACCAGCTATTATGAAGCTCTCGTTAGAGAAACATTTTTTATCGCGTTGTATTGTTTTGCGCATTGTCTAAACGATATCTAAACCCTCTTTGTCTTGGGTGTATTATAATGGTCAGTGTGTCAGGCTTTGAACCTTATCTCCAAATTGTTTTTCAGCATAGCAATAAGCTCAACAGGCCCTAAATGCATTATTTGTATTTGTTTTACCGCATAATAGTTCAACACCTGGTTGTCGTATTATTATGCCTTAAAACGTATATTTACCATGTAAATTTGATGTGTGTATGACTTCCCGATATTTTGACAGTAGTGTTACGAATGTCATAACTTCGGAAACTCAATACAAGGAATTAACATGATTAATTTAATAACTACCCCGTTCTCAGTCATACTAACAATGTCTTGTTCAAAGCGGCACATGTTATACGTCCATCAAAAATTCTAAACAAGAATTTCGGTACTGGACATAAATTTCCAAAACCCATCAGCCATTAACAATTACAAAAGAAAGGTAAGGAATGAAATGTTTTATTCATTCCGTTAACGAGAAAATTACCGGGAGGGTGGCGGCGAGATCAGATTGCAAGGACTCGAAGAACCATTGTCTTTGGGGAGAGGTGAACCCAATGAGCTCTTCAGATACCTATACCAATTAGCAGCAGGCTGGAGTGCCACATTGTTCGGCTTCTAAAATTTCAGGGCGGCTTTTGCTTCAGTATCAAAGGATAGCTTACAAATCGATAATTGATGCGGAAATAAATTTACTACTCAAGGGCTAAAGTAGTAAATCTACTTAACTTTTGAAGTTTAGGTAAGACCGTATCCCAGTTACGTGCTGAATGTTGCTTATAAACCCACTAGAATCTAATTGTAAACCTACCTTTAAAACAAAAGTAAAAAATAATACATTAATGAGCCTCAGTTTGTCAAGTGAATGTTGTAATTTTTTCCTAACATTTACCTATTACTCAAACCAAAGTATTGTTCGTAGTAAAATAATTCATAAGCCGGCGTCAAAAATAGAACATATATTCACATTTTGTGAAAATATCTTCCTGCTAGCACCCGGATTGCTCGGGAACGTATGAAACGAAAATATATTATCAGAAAAAAATGTTTGCTCTCTTTTTCGGATCATCCCGTTGCTCTGAGATGATTGAAAAATTTATCGCGGTCAAAGCGTTTCCATATTTACCCTTTTCACGTGATCATCTGGGTTCTTAAGTTAAAGAATTGACATATAAAAGGTCCTTAATTGTTAAAGTTATAGTCGTGTTTATAAATTTTAAATGGAAACGCGTCTCAAATTATTCCCTTGTTTTGTCTTTTAGAAGTTGGTTTCGGACTAAGTTAGTTAAAACTTTGATATTAAGTTATATGCACCTACTACATACGTTACATTACGTAATTTCTTAAACAACGATTAATCATAAAACAACCGCCACGGCAATCATTAAATTTTCGTCTTATAGATAGCAAATACCAGTAGTCGTAATGTCATTAAAACAAAGTTTACATTATATTCAAGATCGAAACGGTTTCTATTGAAGTAACAATTACCTACACATAAGAACCGCAGGATATCATTAGATGCATTATGTCTATCAAGCATCCTGTGGTCGTTATCCATACAACGGAGCGTGTAAGCTGTGGTCCTGCAACCGTGCAAGTTGGCAATAATCGTCAAGTTACCCTGTATTTAGCCTGAGGTCTATCTTGCGTGCCATTACCCTGGAAAGCTTAATTAAAGGTGCATTCTACAGCTCAATTGGCTTGAGAATTGTAAGTTTTACCGCTGAATGCATAATAGTACCAAGAATTAAATTATGACTTACCGAGTATTACCGGCAAGTAACATTGCTTGGTATTACATTCCTATTTTAGCTTATCATTGTATCAAGTACATTTTCAGTCAAGAAATGTAATTTGAGTCGGGTATAACACTTCCCTGCACAATATTGTAGGTTGATAATCATAACCTTAATGGGCACAATATATTATTGTGCTTGTCATTAATTCGTTTTCAATTATTTTAAAGAATAGATTTCAGTATTTATATCGGTGGCTAAGTCCACCTCTATTAATTGTAAGTAATAGCAAAATAACTAGGTACATTCCACAATATTTCTTAGCTACATAATGCAACGATTTTCCCTATTTCGAGGTGACCAGATACGATAAAAACCAATACCATATCATATCACATTAATAACCCACCTAAAACATCGCCGAAAGTTTATTTTATTAAATATGAAAGTATCCCCGACACTGTTTTGCAAAATCACCCCACCGCGGGGCTAATTGGATAAACTTCTTTTAGGAGTACAAACTCCGAATAGGCTGTAAAGAGTGAGAATTTGCATCGAGAATATTTTTCGTCAACAATTAGGCCTTTGTCTGGCAGGGGTTGGTTTTAACGGCGTTTTAAAAGATTTCCACCCGCCGGGACCGGGGCTTATCTCGACCCGTGCCAACAAACCCCGATATTAACTTTACGATGCCCTTAACGAATAACAGATACAAATATGGATGTTTCGTTTTACAACGCGGTGTTTTATGCTTTCGGGAACTTTTTACAGGCCGCAGGGCAAGACTGCATCGTAATAATCATAATAATGGCCGTGGCTTTAATTAAACTGCGCTTGTGTGTGTAAGTAGGTCATTCTTGTGTTATTAACACACCAAAAAATATACCGGCCCAAGAACTTCCGCCTAAGATGAAATGGAATCTGCCTTGTTCCATACAAATGACTATATGCCCCTGTTTCCTCCATATTGACATTTCAGCAAAGTTATTTTCAATCAAATTTAGTTCTACAGTAAATAGTACAGTAAATTTTGTTATTGGTCTATTTTTGGAGGATTTTCGAGGATTTCGGCAATTTTATGTAAGTAGCCTATTACCAAGCGAAGCTGCAGTTGTCCCTTTCTTAGGTATATCGAAGCAATAGGCCGTGCAAAGCGACAGCAATAGTTTTTCAATCTATTTCTCAAAAACTTACAGATCCTATTTCATCTTAAGCTAAAACTTATAACTTAATATAATACTCGTATAATTACTTACGTTATGATCTTGACTCGTTTCGCAGTGCGCTCATTTTGCGTTTCGGTCATGGGTTTTTGTATGTACCAATTTGATCAGACGAGCAATAATACTTAGTCAGTCGTCTAATTCATTGATAAACGATGCAACAATCACACACACACACACCATTTTGAAAACTTGTATCTTTGTAATAGTAACGTATATAGTAAGTACGTAATAAGTGGTGACATCATTTTAAAGAAACATAAAGTCCATTGAACTCAGTTTTCAAAGCGGGTATTATTAAGTTGCGTTTTATATTTAAAACATAATTGAATTCTCATGAATTTGAATAAAAAGAACATTGATTAAATGCTCTTCAGTCCGAAGTAATTTCATACAAAGCTTGTTAATAATCTGCACTATAGTATCGCACCAGTCTATTATACTGGAATAATGGCAACACTGACCAGCTTTCACAATCAAATTGATTGAAGATAATGTCCACTACGCTACATCACACGAAGTAAATTCGGTGAACGCTAACGCACGAAATTGATTTCACATGCATGGTTTACGGATTAAAGATATAATTTTGTTTTATTTTATTTTATACCTGAAATATAAAAGTATAAATATCGGGCTTTATAACTGAGTCAGAGTTGAAATAAATTAGTTTCTGGAACCGTTTTTTATGATTTCGTCATCGTATTCAAAATTGGTATACCTACCTATGTTTTAAAGCATTAATAAAGGTTCAATATTTTCAGGAATTTTATTTTTGCGTAAAATAGTTTATTGTAATCTGTATTCAATTTGTTTAAATTTCTACAAGTAACATTGTATATTGACTGAATCTACTCTCGTTTGACATTGATACAAAATCATTTCACCCGTCTGTTTTGGTCTTCTTGTAGATGTAAAACATATTACTCGTACGATCAGCCAAGTTCACCTTAGACTTTTGCATACAAATTGTATGGACTAAGCAAGTACTTTCTATTGCAAATAGTAGTACCGGACCTAGTTTCGGATCACAAGAGCGTTGGTACAATCCAAATCCAAAACCATAGTGCAACACGTTTCATTGCATAATCCGTCGACCACAGTATATTGCCCCGTCTACGTATATTATGTGATACAAAGACCTCAGTCTCTGTATGATTTGACAGCCTCAGTGGAACGCGACACTCACAGAGCTTTCAGTCTTCTCGTAATAATACTATGTGAGCTGTTGTTTGATTACGACGCAGGGAATGTTGTTTTATCCAATGAGCTTTGCTGTATTCAAGTTTTTGCGAAACAAATCAAACTATTTTATTAAATATTTATGCTTTGTTTGTATTTTAAGGAATAATACAATTACGCGTATAATTGAACTATCATGAGATATAATACCTATAAATATAATTAAACGGTTAAACTGGTTAGCACAGGCGTGGTGCCTGATACCTAATGAAGACTTAGGCTACGTGTTTTACGGAGGATTTTATATCCAGAAATAAAAGTATTTTTTGTACATTTTCAAATTTGTTACCACGGTTTAATACTTGGCTTTTTTTTCAAACACCAATGACATAAAATAAAATATTTAGGTATACGTACTTAAACTAGAATCTGTTATGTAGTCATCGAATTAACCAATTCAATAAAGAGCCTGCCTGTGAATACAAACAGGCTAAAATCCCTGTTAAAATATTAAAATTGTTTAATATTAATTATCGGGATAGAGTTTCTGAGAATTCTACGCTGATGAAGTCGTGAGCAAAAGGAATATTATATAATTTAATTTTTTTATGGGCCTCCTTAATTCCAATACATCATTTAGTTATTCGATATAAACTCATTAGTCGGTCTGCATAGTGTCTGTGATAATTGGTAACAGACAAATCTACCTGCCTACGTGAGTATATATGTATAGTGTATAGTCCAGCTATTGCATTTACTTTGAATCGATCACACGCACATGGTTTGTTATTATATGTATAGGTAATACAAAGGCTTTGCCTGCGCTGTTTGATTGGCTGCAGGCTATTATGTACCTCATTCACTCCACGAATCCGCTTTTGCAGCCCTATGGTTTTCAATTCTAGCTACATACATTTTTGTCGTGTGTTTTTAATAGACAGATCCATATAAAACATTGGTATTTGAATAATCGGTATTCAGACAAAAGACATAGTTGTTGAAAATTATTGTAGACTCGTTAATTCCTAAGAGTTTTATCCACGCATTGATTTACCACCGGAAAAGAATAAAAATATGACGTATTTATGTTTTAATTTGATTAAAGAAAAATTTAATGTTTTATCATTGCCAGTAGCTATATCAAAATAACGTTTTTTTTTATTTGTTTTGTTGAAAGGGGAATGTTCTCCAACATTCTCTTTTCAATAAAAACATAAGTAGTATTTTTAAAGCAAAACGGAATCTATATATTTTCATGACATTAACATAATACTCTAAAAGTCTAAACCGTTAATATTGCTCGAAATATTCGCAGGCACCTTGTATATCACCAGAATAGGTTATAAGTATTATAATAAATCAAAGAAATTAAGTTACGCTCGCGTCTTTTTTCAACTTCAGGCAATTTCAAATGAACCAAGTCAAGCGGTAGTATAAAAACCCCCCGTATGTAACAATTTAAGGCGCCAGCCCAGAAGTGTGCGCGTTAGAAGATAAATTTCATAAATTTGATATGAAATCCACAAAATCACCTCTTAGTTAAGAGGAGGCACAATCCGGAAATATATCATTGAATAAATGACTGTGCATTTGACAAACGAGACTCCGCAGCCATATCCGGCAGTATAACAGCAGAATGATCCTCCCCGGTGTGTTATATAACATAGAAATACCTCAAGGGGCCTTCGTGAAAATGTACGGGATTTGCCGACTCTTATTTCTTGGGAGGTACAAGCTGTGTTAAGAAAGAAATGATCATAAATATTAAATAACGACTAGTTACGGCTTGTCTATAGAGATACGGGCTCGTAATAATGCTATGTATTTTATATGTTCGCAATGCTTGGTAAGTTACAGAATTAATGATATAATAGCTCTTTTCTAGAGAGTTTTCTCAATTTACAATTGAATTTCCTTCGCAAATTGAGCACTTGAACACGCAACGTAAAGGGGAATGGAAATTATAAAATAATATTCCATTTTTCTTAGCGCGGCTTGTATCGGCGTGCCCCGCGGTGTTTGCAGTCAACTGTTTCAAAAAGACATTTTTATTGAGTAACAAACTCTTAATCAGGGCCGGCGCGCCCGCAGCTCAAACCGTGTTATTCTTAAATCTCTCTGTGAACAACTCTATTATGTGGAATCTTGTTAACATTTGAAATTATTTCTCTGTCCCGGGAAAAATGAGTTCTGTGTTTTTACTCGAAACTCCGGTGACTTTTGTTTAATGGAATGATAATACAAATGCTTTCCTCTTTGTAGTGAAGGCCTGGAAATGTTGTTACCTTGCCTCACTTTAGTTTGTGAGAGTAATTTGATTGTTATTAAAAAATGAAGCGAAAACTGAAATTGAAACGTTATTTTCTTTTCATCCGTGTATTATGCGTGAATCTTAACGGAATATGATTATGATCATAAAAGTTTCACTAAAATTATCATGTTATTATATGCATAGATATGAGTTTAATTTGTCAAGCTCTATCTTAATTAATCGGTTAATAAAATAAATGTGGTAGGTATAATATACCCGACAACACATACGCCGGGTTAATATTAGATCAGAAATTCGTAAACCGTCTGTAACGCGAAAGCCATTAAAATGATTATTATCATTTTACTCGGAGACAGGTTGAATTTACGCTTATTACGTGACTAAAGTTCAAGACACACATGCCAACTTTGTCCTTTTTAATAATAAATAACAAAAAGACCCATGCTTTATCTTCCTTTTGGGTAATATTTTGAAAAGTTTTACCCTTAAGAGAATATTATGTAAACAAATTTAATTACAGTCAGAATTAGCCACAATGGCCTGCTCGTCGCGAGCGGGAAACTTTGGGGCCCAACTTCGCCCGGACTCTGCCACCGGCCTGGAAGTGTGTTGAAAAAACCTGCTTCGGGAATGTCGATTGTGTGGAAAACCGCCTTTTGTGTAGTTTGCTAAGTGACAGGTTGTTCGATAACATCTTCGTTAAATTAGCTGCGTCTTTTTTTTTTACTTTAACGCGTTTTTTGGTAAACGTTTTCTTTTATAAACCATTGTCAATATTGTTACATGATTGTGCATTAATAATTATATTTTGTAAACATTGTAGTAGATATACTGGGTAACTTGTTATTGGTATTATAGGTAGTCAAAATTAAGCATCTGGTAGGAAACAAAAACCTAGTATCTGGACACCTGACACTCTTGACTGCCGTCTCTTTTAACAGTTTTTTTACCATGAGTGTATGAAATACTATTCATCCCGGTTATGCTCACGTGATGTCACATCTTGGTGCGAGCAACCAATAACAAGCGCACAGAGAGCCTACCGCGAACCACGAACGAAGTTTTGCCTCACTCTCGCACCTATACATTTGAACGTAAGTGTGACAGGAAGGCAACACGTAAAATCGAGGCCTTCTGGATTTACTGTGTCGACAGGGGATAAAAAAAGAGACGTAGTCGACACAGCAAGTAACTTGAACTCTGGATGTAAACAATAACTATGTAAACTCGCAGTCAATGAATACGGATCAGGTGGATTTTTTCATAAAAAATACTGGAAACATGCTGATTACAAATATTTATAATACAAGTGGAACCGTTATTAACATCAGATTGTATTGGAATTTCCCTGAAGTTTTCCCCCGAAATACACGGAACTTTATTGTCAGATGACTCCGTAGATATAAAAATAGCAACTCGTGATTAAAAAACTCGATTTACCGTACATTTTAGGTGATTTTGTTAAACGGTCTACATTTTTGTCTGTACATACAAACCTACCTTAACCACAATTTTGATTTTTTTTTGGGTTTATTTAAACATTTTGGGGAATTCCAATACAACCTGATTTAAAAATAGATTTTACCTACACTATAAATATTTTAAATATTTAAAAATCTCCATGTTTGCATTATTTTCTATGAAAAAAAACCGGCCAAGTGCGAGTCGGACTCGCGCGCAAAGGGTTCCGTACCATTATCAATTTATTATTTAAAAAATACAGTTAAATCAACCTACCTCAAAAACTATAGGAGATAATTTAATCAAACCAAAAATCGTTGATAGAGTTTATTAATGTGCATAACATATATTTTTTTCAGAATTTTATATCTCGTAGTTTAAAAAATAGAGGGGGGGGGACACATTTTTCAGACTTTGAGAGCTGATATCTCGAAAACTATTTGCTTAAATAAAAATGTGATGTATAAACCTTCATATCATTTTCAAAGACCTTTCTATTAATACCCCACACGCTTATGTAAAACTAAAAAAAAAATTCTATCCCTCAGTTACATGTACGGAGAGCCCCCACCCCATTGGTTTTTTTTTACAATTTAGTATCATAATCCTGTAGCGGTTTATACAACACATATTCTCACCAAATTTCGTTACTGTAGCATTTATAGTTTCCGAGTAAATCGGCTGTGACAGACGGACAGACGGACAGACGGACATGACGAATCTATAAGGGTTCCGTTTTTGCCATTTTGGCTACGGAACCCTAAAAAAACACCTGACCCGTTTTCATTGCCGGTATGTGTAGTTCATAGCACTCGTAAAGACGTGCAGATTTG